>PVIU01001732.1:0-199089 GCA_004026605.1 Ondatra zibethicus
CAGTTTTCTCGCCTCTGGCCTCATCCTCCTGAGTGTTTATTATAGGCATGAGCATTTATACTCCTGTTTTTCTTCCGAGAACTTTATAGCTGTTAAATCTAGAACTTTGAGGCTGGAGGAATGGCTTAATGATTAAGAACACTTGCTGCTTTCCCAGAGGACCTGAATTCAGTGCCCAGCACCTATATCAAATAACTCTCTCCAGGAATCCCTCTGGCCTCTGTGGGCACCTGCACACATGCATGCTCGCTCACATACACACACACACACACACACAGAGAGAGAGAGAGAGAGAGAGAGAGAGAGAGAGATTATCGATCTTTAGAGCTTTGATTTAGTTAATTCTATATCTAGTATGAGGTAAAGATCTTTCCTGATACTGGGTGGTAGTAGTGCTTGCTTTTAATCCCAACACTTGAGAAGCAGAGGCAGGCAGATCTCTGTGAGTTCAAGGCTAGCCTGGTCTACAAGAGCTAGTATCAAGACGGCCAGGGCTGTTATACAGAGAACCCCTGTCTTGAAATGCCAACCCCCTCCTCCAAAAAAAGAAAGAAAAAAAATCTTTCCTGTTGTCCAAATAAATCCCTTTTTTGTTTTGTTTTGTTTTGAGACAGGATATCCTGTAGTCTAGGCTGGCCTCAGATTCCCTATATAACTGCTGATCCTCCTGCCTCCACATCCAAATGCTGGGATTATGATGTATACCATCACACCAGAAGTATGGAGTTCTGGGGATGAAGCTCAGGACTTTGTTCTATTGGGACGGGACTCAGCTAATCTTGCTACATCCCCAGTACCCAAATGCCTTTCACTCTTTCCGCATCATGTGTTCTTGATATTCTTGTCAAAATTCAAGTGGCCTTAACTTTGAGAGTTTATCTCTGTCTTCTTCAATTTATGAGGTTTTTTTTGTTTGTTTTGTTGGTTTTGCCTTGGTCCTTCTTTATTTCATGAAGTACTAAGGGTAGTATCTACCCAGTGGCCAGGAGTAGAGATTTTATTGGTAAAGCTTTACTTTTGTGTCTCTACCTATAGCCTCTTTCAGTCTTTGTTTTACTCCCTGTAACCTTTTATTCAAGGGTAAGTTTATTTGGTTCTCACATTAGTTACTCTTCTGTTGCTATGATAGACATCATGACCAAGACCGCTTACGGAAGAAAGAGTTTACTTGGTTTACAGTTCCAGAGGGTTGGAGGCTATAATGGCAGGGACAGCATGGCAGCAGGCGTGAGAGCTGGAGCAGGAAGCAGAGAGCTTCAAGGTCTTTGAACTCTCAGAGCATGCCTACTGTGGCACACTTCTTACAAGGCCATACCTAACCTAAACCTCCCCAGTGACACCAGGAGATCAAATGCCAGAGACTATGGGGTACATTTTTCATTCAAACCACCATAGTTCTAATTTGCCTTTTTATATGAGGTGTGTTGAATCATCATTTGCTTTTTTGTTGTTTTAAATCTTTCCTAAAGTGAATAACATAATTTTATTTACTTTGAAGTAGAATTATTGAAACTATTAAGTTATTGTTTAACTTAAACTCTGTTTTAAAAGCACTTTTCTCAACAATAATACATAATAATTTGTGTGTGTGTGTGTTTTGTTTTTTGAGACAGGGTTTCTCTGTGTAGTCTTGGCTTTCCTGTAGACCAGGCTATCCTCATACTCACAGAGATAAACATGCCTCTGCCTCCTAAATGCAGGGATTATAAAGGCGTGTGCCACCACTGCCTGACTGTATTTTCATCTTTGTTTACTTCTTTTGTCACAGGTGATCCTTTCAAGGATGATCCTTTTGGAAAAATTGGTCAGTATATATTTTTTAGTTTCTTCTTTAATTCTTTTCTGCTTAACTATAACTTTTTGCTATATTTTGAGACAAGAACACACAGCTTGGGTGGTTCTAGGAGGGGAACTGCTTTTTATTAAAACCACTCTAAAGCCAAGGCAAGATGCTGAAATATTCAGAGAGTGATTAGAGTGTGTGTGTGCGTGCGTGCATGTGTGTGTGTGTGCACGTATGTGTGATTAAACTCAGGGCTTTGCACATGCTATGCAAGTACTCTACTACACCTCCAACCCAAGCATAACTTTTTTTTTTTTAAGGCAGGGTTTCTCTGTGGCTTTGAAGCCTATCCTGGAACTAGCTCTTGTAGACCAGGCTGGCCTTGAACTAACAGAGATCTGCCTGCCTCTGCCTCCCAAGTGCTGGGATTAAAGGCCTGCGCCACCACCAGGCTATATTTTAAAACTTTTGTTGTTTTGAGGCAGGCGGATCTCTGTGAATTCGAGGCCAACCTGGTCTACAAGAGCTGGTTCCAGGACAGGCTCCAAAGCTACAGAGAAACTTCGTCTCGAAAAAACAAAAAAAAAAAAAACAAAACAAAAAAACCCTTTTGTTGTTTCTTTTGTAAGCATTGAACAAAAGAACTTAAAAATTGATCCCTTAAGTTAAGTTTAGTATATGAAAAACTGTTTCCTCAAAAGTATAATAGAATATGAAATAAAAAAGGGAATGTGGGGTTCTGCAGGAATTCAAGTGACTTTTTTAGTTTTTGAAAGTCAAGCAAAATCTGTTCAAAGAGGACAGTTTTGTTGATTTTGAAAGAAAAACACCAGGGGAGGCAAGCTATAAATCCCAACAGTTTCTTAGAGGAAGGGAATGGAGAAGAGAAGGGAAAAGCAGTGTTATCAGTAAGCTAGCATGGAGGTCAGTTGTGTAATGGGCAAGCCAGCTACACTGAGAACAGGAGCTTTTAAAAAAAAGTAAGAGAGCTCCAAGTATCAGAAGATGCAAACTTAGACTCTGGCCAGCATTGGAAAGGGACAAAAAAAGAAGTAAAAAGAAATGGTTTTGGCTTTTTGAGTCTGAATGGTGGACAGACCCAGCCCAACCTCACAGTGGCTCATAGGGAATGCTTCAAAATGTCTTTTAATTGAAGTAGTGATAATGCCTATAAGCAGTAGTGAATTATAATAGGTTTTCAGCTTTTTATATTTGTTCCTTTTTTCTCTTTAGATCCATTTGGTGGTGATCCTTTCAAAGGTTCAGATCCATTTGCATCTGACTGCTTTTTTAAGCAGTCTTCTACTGACCCTTTTACCACATCAAGTGCTGACCCTTTCAGTGCATCCAGCAATAGCAGTAATACATCGGTAAGTGGCAGGTTTAAAAATTCAGGCGGCTAAACAAATATCCTAAGGAAATTTCTTGAATATACAGTGATAGAACCTGCCTTTTGATTGTTCTTAATGGTCCATATGAAATTTGTCTGGCTTCCACCATCCAAGTTTTTGTCTGATGTAATATTTCATACTTTGAACATCCACTGGAGATGACTAGGATGATTTAGCGTGTCCAAAAATGAAATCCATTCTTATCTCATTGTTGATATTAAATAGAAGGGACTGGAAAATCCAAAAGCCTGTCTTAAGTAAAACTTTTTTTTTTTTTGAGACAGGGTTTCCTTGTAGCTTTGGAACCTGTCCTGGAACTTGTAGTTCTTATAGACCAGGCTGGCCTCGAACTCACAGAGTTCCACCTGCCTCTGCCTCCTCAGTGCTGGGACTAAAGGCATGCGCCACTGCCGCCCAGCTTTAAATAAAACTTTTTATAAATATCTGTTGTCTTATTGAAGGAATACAGATTACTTAAAGAGCATTAATATTTTAGAAAAATAAAATAATTCATGTTGTTTTATAGTTATACGTGGAATGTTAATCTTAAAGTATAAATTCCCACTGACTGTCAGGCTCTCTTGAGTACATGTCTACAACCTCTGTTTAATAGCCTTAGGCTGATCCAAAGCCTCTCTATGCTGCTTGGTCATTGTCTCTAATCTTCAACTTCACTTTAAAAGGCAGATGTTGATACTCCTACTTTAAAAATTTAGACATTTTTTCCGGGGCTGGAGAGATGGCTCAGCAGTTAAGAGCACTGGCTGTTCTTCCAGAGGACCTGAGTTCAATTCCCAGCAACCACATGGTGGCTCACAACCATCCATAATGAGATCTGGTGCCCTCTTCTGCCCTGCAGGTGTACATGCAGACAGAACACTGTACATAATAAATAAATAAATCTTAAAAAAAAAATTTAGACATTTTTGGTTGTGAGACTATCCTTTAATGACTGAGCCATTTTTCCAGTTATTTATGCTGGGCAGTGATGGCGGTGGCACATGCCTTTAGTCCTAACAGGATGTGGAGTCAGGTGAATATCTGAGTTTGAGGCCAGCCTGGTCTACAAAGAGAAATTCAGAGCTACACAGAGAAACCCTGTCTCAAAAAAAAAAAAATCTTTTAAAAATATCATGTTACTTTAATATGTTCTGGGTATTTTGTGTCTGAAGACTTTTTAAAAAATATTTATATAAGACTGGAAAGATGGCTCAGTGTTTAAGAGCACTGGCTGCTTTTCCAGAGGACCCAGGTTCAATTCCCAGCACCCACATGGCAGCTCACAACTGTCTATAACTCCAGTTTCCTGAGATCTGACACCTTCACACCAGTGCACATAAAATAAAGTTAAAAATAAGTTTTTAAAAAATTATATATATATATAGGGCCTGAAGAGATGGCTCAGCAGGTAACAGACTTGGTTTCAGTTCTCTACACCCACCAACAGCTCACAACTGTCTGTAACTCCAGTTTCAGGGGATCTGACACCCTCTTCTGGCCTCCACAGGCTACAGGCCGGCATGCATACAAACAAGAACACACACACACTCGCATACATAAAATAAGAATAAATTTTAAAAACTTATATCCTGGATATTTAGAAATACTCAGAATAATACAATGAAATTGTGTTAATTTTTATTTTATTTTGCTTGTTCTTTATTTAGAGACTTTTTGAGGCAGCAATCTCATTTCTGTTAGTAAACTGGACCTAGAGGGGCACAGTTAATTGATAGGCATTTTACACAACTATTTTGTCATCTATTATTCTTAGGTGAAGATTACTTCCTTAAAAGAATAATGAGCCAGATATGTTTCAGGCCTGTAATTCCAATGCTTAGGAGGTGGGGGCAAGAGAATTGGGAGTTCAGGGTTATCCATCCTCAGTTGTTAGTGAGTTTGAGGCCATCCTGGGCTATGTGAGATGAAATATGAACAGAAAAATAATGCAATATATGGGAGGTTAACAGAGATTAGATTAATAGTACTCCCCTCATCCTACCCCCTAAGACAGGGTTTCTCTGTCTGGCTGTCCTGTTAACTTTCTCTGTAGACCAGACTGGCTTTGGACTTACTATGTAGTTGAAGCTGGCTTTAAACTCTATCATCATCTGGCCTCTACCTCCCTGGTGCTAGGATTGTAAGGTGTATACCACCATGAAGTCAGGTATATATGACCATTATTCTGTTTTGTTTTGTTTTGTTTTGTTTGAGACTTGGTTTCTCTATGTAAAACAACCTCAGCTGGCCTGAAACTTACTCTGTACACCAGGCTAACCTGAACTCACAGAGATCTGCCTGCCTCTGCCTACTGAGTGCTGGGATTAAAGGAGTAGGCTGCCATTTCCAGCATGACCATTATTCTTTTCTGGGCAGTACACTCTGTCTCATTCCTGTGTTTGAGTGGTTGCACTGTTTGATGAAGAAGTAGAATGAAACCTGACATCCATAAGTGCATTGCTTCTTCCTCCCTCCTTGGGTGCATGTGTATGTGCCTTCCTTTTAAGGACAGAGTTCTAGATTTTTATTTTTGATTTTGTTTTGTTTTATGATACAGTATTTCTCTGTCCAATCCTGGTAGTCCTGTAGCTCACTGTGTAGACCCGACTGGCCTCAAATTGACAGAGATCCACTTGTCTCTGCCTCCTAAATGCTGGGATTAAAGGCCTGGGACACTTATGCCTTACTAGATTTGTTACACAGTGTTAAAAAAAAAATGGTAGTATTTGGAGTAAAAAGGGGAGAGTAGTGAAAAACTGTTGAAGTCTAAATAAAGCCTGTAACTGTAATTTAGGTTTTTTTCTGGTGTTAAATCCTTAATTTTAGGCCAGGCGGTGGTGGTGCACACCTTTAATCCCAGCACTCAAGATCTCTGAATTTGAGGCCAACCTGGTCTCCAAGAGCTAGCTCCAGGACAGACACCAAAGCAACACAGAGAAACTCTCTCGAAAAACAAATAAATAAATAAATAAATAAATATCCTTAGTTTTAGTAAATAGGCCATGATTACATGAAATATTAATATTAGAGGTAGCTAGAAGTGCATGTGGGAACTTTGTACTGTCTTTACACCTCTTCTGTAAGTCTAAATCATTTCACACTAAAAAGTTCACATAAGCACTTATAAAGCAAAAGAATCGAATACCATCAAAGCCAGGATACTGGTCACCTCTACAGGGCTGGGTAATACAATTCAGTGACATAGGGCTTAGTTAGCAATGTGTGAGCTCTGGGTTCAGTCCCAGTACTACCAAAAAGTGACCTGCAGAAGAGGGGTTGGGATTGTGGTTGGCAAGTGCACATGAAGCCAACTGAGTGTTGGGACCTTCCTGAGAGATGACTGCATAAAACTTGTTAAAGTAGCTGGGCAGTAGTGGCGCACGCCTTTAATCCCAGCACTCGGGAGGCAGAGGCAGGCAGATCTCTGTGAGTTCGAGACCAGCCTGGTCTACAGAGCTAGTTCCAGGACAGGCTCCAAAGCCACAGAGAAGCCCTGTCTCGAAAAACAAAAAAACAAAAACTTGTTAAATTATACATATGCCTCGTACTTTTTAGAATAAATATTTTATAGTCAAAGAGAGTAATTATTTTCATTCATTGAGACTACATATAAGGAAAGGGAAAACTGTTCTAGATGTTTGTATTTTCTAAAAAAGAATTTTGTAAAGTATTTTCTTAGGTTTGACAGTGAAATTCCAGCTATGGAATGTTGCCTCTCAGTCATAGATTTGTACCGTTTCTATAGGTAGAAACTTGGAAGCACAATGATCCATTTGCTCCTGGTGGAACAGTTGTTGCAGCTAGTGATTCAGGTAAAGACATTTGTCAGTTTTATTAGTGCTCATCATTGCTTTTTAAGAGTTTCTTCTCTGTACATTTTTGCCCTATTAATTATGACTTTTAAATTGATGTATAATTATTTCCATTTATAGCATGCTGGTAATAGCAGCAACAAGTATTTGTGTATAACTTTTTACTTTCCTTAACTCATTATCTCATTTATCATTCACCATAAAAGTTTTTCTAGACTACGTACTATGTTCAGTGTCAGTAAAACCAAAAAGCTTTTGCTTTGTACAGTGTAGTGTTGAGCTGAAAAGAAAATCGGTCAGTGGGTAAGAGCACTTGCTGTATAAGCCTTCAGACCTGAGTTTGAATCCTAGCACTTGCATGAAAAGCTAGATATGACTGCACTTGACTATAACCTCAGCATTGAGGAGCAGAGACGGGTGGATACTGACAGCACACTTGCTTACTGGCCAGCTAGCCTATTCAAGATGATGAGCTTCTGGTTCAGTGAGAGACCTTGTCTTAAGGCAATAAGGTAGGGAACAGTAAAGGAAAACATCCAGTGTTCTACCCTGACCTTGCCATAAACATTCATACATATGCACATGTATAAACACATGCACACAAATACATGAAAGGAAAAAATATTAAAAATTAGCAGGGTGTGATGATAACACTTTAAGATCCCAGTTCTCAGGACAAGTTAGGATTGCTGTAAGTTCATGGCCAGCCTGAGCCACATAATATGAACTACACAGTGAATCTCAGATTAGCCTGGGCTATAAAATAAGAACTTGTTTTTTGGTTGTTTTTTTGGTTTTGTTTTTGAGAAAAGGAGGTGACTGGAGAGATAGCTCAGCAGTTAAGAGCATTTGCTGCTCTTGCAGAAGACCCATGTTCAGGTCCAGAACCTACATGTTGGCTCACAACAGTCCTTATTTCCAGGTTCAGGGGATCCAGTGCCTCCATGAACATCAGGTGTACACGTGATGCACATGTGCACATGCAGACAAAACACTCTTCTACATAAAATAAATCTTAAAACGAGGCCCACATATTCTCCAGTATATTTTACTTTCTTGTAAGCACCTCTTTCTCTTAACCTTGGTATTCAACCCTATCAAGTGTTGTTTGGCATTTACTCCTAAAGATTTTAGCCTAAGTTTAAGAGTGAGTGGCTTCAAATGAGTAATAAAAATTGTTTTTAATATAAAGAGGTTCTGTTAAAATACAGAGAAAATCTAAGCACAAGAAAACTAGGTTCAAGAATATTAATAACTAACTTGATCAAGGTTACAGTTTATGATAAGGTAAACCGGTTGACTAGATTCAATCCTAGGTCTGATGGAATCTTAAAGCATTTTCAAACCAGGTTGTGGCGCCTTTAGTCCCAGCACTCAAGCGAATCTCTGTGAGTTTGAATCCAGTCTGGTCTACAGAACAAGTTCCAGGACAGGCTCGAAAAGCTACAGAGAAACCCTGTCTCAGAAAACCAAAAATAAATAAATAGACTCAGCTAAGTAATTGCTTTGTTTCTACTCTTCATTAAGAATAAGACAGATAGGGGCTGAAGAGATGGCTCAGAGGTTAAGAGCACTGGCTGGTCTTCCAGGGGTCCTGAGTTCAATTCCCAGCAACCACATGGTGGCTCACAACCTCCCTAATGAGGATCTGGTGCTCTCTTCTGGATTGCAGGCAAACATACAGGCAGAATACTGTATACATAATAAATAAATAACTCTTTTTAAAAAGAGGGAAAGAATAAGACAGATAGTAGGCTGGCTACTACTTGGGAGCACAGGAAATTTGAGGAAAGTAAATTCAAACATGAATACTTTGTCATGTGGCTAGTAGAATGTGTTATTTTCTCAGTTGTTGATGTGACCAAGTAGTTTATGGTATAGAAGGATTAGTACAAATGCCTTAACAAATTGGATCTCTTATGTTGAACAAATTGTCATAAGATTCAGCATAACTGAATTTCAGGGAATTGGGTTTTAACCCCCAGAATGAGTAGCAAGAATGAGAAATAAAAAGCAGATATGGAACAGACAAGTTACTCTAATGCTGGGTACTAATCACATTTAGAATTGTGGGCTTTCAATATCAGTTTTTAAAATGAGTAAATTTCTATTTATTTCATATATATGTTTAATTTATATTAGTTAAAAAATCATTGCATTCTATTACTGCTAAAATATGGTTGTTATGAAAGTACATTAAGTGCTTGAGTTCTTTTCCGCACTTGCTTGCTCCTGGTGGATATACACTGCACACTGTGGAAGAAAAGTAGTAAGGAAAAGCCAGTCCAGAACCTGTTTCTATATACTCTGTTCTCACTTGTAAGCGTGATTTTTCTACTTTAGATGAGATTAGTCTTGGTACCAGAGAGTGAGTGAGTGAGTAAGTGAGTGAGTGTGTGTGTGTGTGTCTGTCTGTCTGTCTGTTTGTGTATAATATTTTACTAGCCCCAGATTGAGGAAATACAGTGTTTTTCCAGGTGTTGATTAAAGCTGTGCCCAGTAAGATACGAATGTCTTTTTGCAGGTACATTTTACTCAGGGTATCTCTTGAAGACTGAGGTTGACCTTGATAATCTTACATTTAAAGGGTGTAGAGGTGAGGGGGAGGTCTTCATCTTAGGATTTTTTGGTAAGCAGCTACTCTTTGGGGGAACTTTTTCTTTAGGATTTTTTGTATGGTTGGTTGGTTGGTTGGATTTTTTTGTTGTTGTTGTTTGATTTTGGTTTTGGTTTTTCAAGAAAGGATTTCTCTGTGAAACAATCCTGACTGTCCTCAAATTTACTCTGTATACTAGGCTGGCCTTGAACTCAGAGATCCGCCTGCCTCTACCTTTTGAGTGCTGGAATTAAAGGTGTGTGTCACCATGACTGGCCATCTCTTTTTATTTTTAGCCACAGGTTCTTAGTGCAAATCTATCCTGGAAACTTGAGCCTTACCTCCTCCAGCACAAACTCAGATCTGTGCCTGTGACAGCTGGCTAGGATGGGGGAAAATATCTGACAAATTCAAACTACTTATCAATTATAGATAACTGTGGAACAAAGTAGAATACAGTTATTGTGGTAGTGAATGAAGAACTCACTTCTTGCTTTGGAAAACCCCCTGGGTTTGTGGAAAGAGGTAGCATTTGAAATGAAACTTGAATGATGTGTGAAATGTGTGGCTAATGACCCTTTAAAGTGTTGGATACCATTATGAGAGACAATTTGGCCAAGCACAGTGTCACGAGACTGTGATCTTGGCACTTGAGAGACTGATAGACAGAAAAAAAGTCATATGCCATCCTGGGCTGTACTTTCCTCAGAACAAACAGCAATTAAATGAAGTCCATAGGAGCTGTTTGACATGTGTTCCAGTGCTTAAACACCCCACCTTCAACTAGACCTGGTTTGCTCTTGGGTCATTTACAGCTGTTTTATACAAAGGCATACACCATACGGGATTTTCAGTATGTACCTTGTCTGTATAGACATCAGTCATAAATTTAGGAATTATTATTCTGAATGTTACTGAACAAAAAACGGACATGAAATATGGTGTCTTACACTGATTTTTCTTTGCTCCGTTTAGCCGCAGACCCTTTTGCTTCTGTTTTTGGAAATGAATCATTTGGAGATGGATTTGCTGACTTCAGCACATTGTCAAAGGTAATCTGCAGTGATTAAGAGGAAGAAACAATACATCATGTTCCATCAAATGAGCGGCCTTATAGTTAGAGCCTTCTCACAAATGTGGATATAACTGCAGTCAGTCTGTAGCAGGGCTGATTACAGATGGATGTTACAGATCAGCTGTAAAGTAATCGAATTTCTGTATGTAGGAGGCAGTAGTACAGGTGGTTACATTTTCTTCTGAAAGGTCTACTCAGTGTCAGAGTTAGAGTTGTGTCTCTGTTTAAATGTTTTTTCCAGTTGAATTACATTTTTTTCCCTGTGTCCTTTCTGGGTCATTAGCCACAACATTCATTCTGTCCCCTGTATACCTATTTGATTTTATCCTTTGAAGTTATTAGGGTCTGCACCAAGATAAAATCTGGTGCTGGGTGTCTGCCACCTATTGTCCAGCATAGCTGTAGTATGGATTCAGGCTAAGAGAAAAATATTTGAAGATATGCCAAATTGTCTGTCCCTGTGGAACATTTGACAGTGTCCAGAGACATTTATGGTTCTCAGAACTAGGTAGAAGATGCTGCTCATATCTAGTGAGTTCATCCTCCAGTACACTGCAGAGCCACCATTCCCACTCCCTGGATGTAGTTATTCCATCCCAAAAAGTTAGCTGTGCAACTGTTGAAAAACACTGGCCTAGCCCAGTGGTGGTGGCCCATGCCTTTAATCCCAGCACTCAGGAGGCAGAGTCAGGCAGATCTACTGAACAAGACAGCCAGGCCTAAATGGAAAAACCCTGTCTCAAAAAACCAAAAAAGAAAAAAAAGGAAAGTTTAGCATTGGCCTAAATAAATCCTAATCTGATTTATTACAGGAAAGCCAATAATCCTCATATGTTTAAAAGTCAGGGTTTTCAAACCAACAATAAGACTTAACATTCTGGGCTGGAGAGATGGCTTAGTGGTTAAGAACATTGACTACTCTTTCAGAAGACCTTGGTTCAATTCCCAGCACCCACATGGCAGCTCACAACTGTCTGTAATTCCAGTTCCAGGGGATCTGACACCCATGGCAAAACATCAGTGCACATATAAAATAAAAATAAATTTTAAAAAGACAACATTCCACAGGATCAATTTACTTTTGAAAAATTGACTGTCAGATTATCTTCATAGTTTTTCTAGAAGCCATTTTCTCTAATTTTTATTGTCTTGCCTATATTTAAGTGTACTGAGAAGCATAGAATCAGCCATTCCTTCTGTTTTGTTACCATTCAACTCAGACGGTCTATTTGGACCTCAAGAAGTTTTGTATTGCCTAAAGCTTACTTAATAAGTCTTCAATCTTTTTGTTTTGATGTCTGTTGGCTCTTGATAAGTAATGCTATGAGAATACCTGCTCATACAGATGAATTGTAATCCTATTTGTTCATGAATGTAAAGGGTAAAATGTCACTTTTGGGAATTAAAATAAACTGCTGATATGTAAATCATTCATCTGAATACTATATGACCATGTGTATATCAAACTGTATAAACATTTCTTTTTAAACAAAGGTCAACAATGAAGATCCTTTTAATCCTTCCACATCAAGTTCTGCCAGCAATGTGGTCATTCCAAAAACTGTGTTAGAGGAATCATCCACCAAGAGTGAGGATGTACCTCCAGCACTGCCGCCCAAGATTGGAACTCCAACAAGACCCTGCCCGCCACCCCCTGGTATGAGAGTTGGGGCCTTTCCTAGATCAAATGATTGCCTTTTCCCTCTAGAAAGTATTGTGTGGGCTTTCCTTATGTTGTTTCATATTATATAAAGGCTGTAAACAAGAACCAAGCACTTAGCATAAGCTTGCTGCTGACCTCTCCAGCTAGGTATGTGCCCCTTCCCCTCCCCATTTAGATAGAGTTTGGGTGAAATCTCTTTGTTTTTGTTTTGTTTTTTGGAAACCCATTGATTATTATTTGAAAAGCAGTATCCTGTACTCTGGTTTTTAAAGTAATTTTCTTAAGAAAAAACAAATACGAAGTCTTTGTAAATCTTTTATTTTTTATTTATTTTTGTTTAGAAAAAGGCAAGGAAGGGGCAGGCAAGAGTGGCAAAAAGAACTGCTTGCCCTTTAAAACTCATTTAGTTTACAATAGACATTTGTTTTGTTTAGCTGGCCTGGAACTTGCTTTGTAGACCAAACTGGCCTTGAACTCAGAACTTTTTAAGATCCACCTGCCTCTTCCTCCTGAGTGCTAGGTTTAAAGATGTGTACCTTCACACCTTGCTCTAGAAGTCTGATTTTAAAATTCTTTGTCTAGTCTAGGAACAAATTGTAGTTTATTTGCTTGTTTGTTTGTTTTGCTTGGTATTGTGTTTAGCACTACACCAAGAAAAGGTTTGTTTCTATGTAGAATAAAGTATCTATGAAGACAATTCCCTGAGTATGGGTAGTGCTGCCAGGCTTCTCTGTGAGAGGACATGGAATGTTGTTAGGCACACAGTTTTTGTCCTTAGCTTATTCCTGGGTAACATTTCAGCCCCAGAGTTAGATGATCACTTTTTTAAGTTTTGTTGGATAATCATTTTCCTTTTCATAATAACTTTCCCATGGTATTTGATTGGATTTCACATATACTTGCTAGTGTGTGAATATCTGTTCAGAACTTATATAAATGAGTTAAGTGCTTCTCATCTTTTAAAGAGAGTCACCTATATCATACATTATTAGAAGTTGGTCAGTCTTTATTTTTTAAATATTTTGTTCATTTATGCTTTTACACCAAATGCCTTAATTTAGTGTCTTAATTAAAGCTGAGAACAAGGCTAGTGAGATGACTTAATAGGGCACAGGTACTTGCTGCATGAGCCTGGTAACCTGTATTCACTTCCCAGAATCCATGTGAAGGTTCAGAAACAGAACAGCGTAGTGCAAGGTTTTACCCTCTTAACTCTTTTGAGGGGGCCCACCACCCAGCTCCCAAGTAAACACACCTGGAGGCTTATTTTTACTTATAAACGCCCAGCTTTAGCTTGGCTTGTTTCTTGACCGCTTTTCTTAAGTTATTACGACTACCTTTTGCCTCTGGGCTTTTATCTTTCTCTATTTCTGTTTTCTTGGTTTTTTTCAAGACAAGGTTTCTCTAGCTTTGGAGCCTGTCCTGGAACTAGCTCTGTAGACCAGGCTGGCCTGGAACTCACAGAGATCCGCCTGCCTGTGCCTCCCGAGTGCTGGGATTAAAGGCGTGCGCAACCACCGCCAGCTCTTTCTTTATTTCTGTATACCTTTCTTTGTACTTGCTGTGTAGCTTGGTGACTGGCCCATGATGTCCTCCTCCCCTTGTTCTCTTGCTCCTCCTCTTCCTCATTTCTTCTATTTATCCTGTGCCTGCCAGCCCCACCTATTCTTGCTCTTGGCCTTGCTATTGGCAATTCAGATCTTTATTAGACCATCAGGTGTTTACAGCAGGTAAAGAATCACAGCTTTACAGTTGAACACATTCTGCATAAACAGAAGCAATATGCTTTAAAATAATATTCTCCAACAGAACTAACTTCATGAAGTTGCTCTGACAACACATGCCATACACACATGTACTGTGGCACTCATGTTCACACACACACCCCACATATAGCATTCACAATAATAATAAGGCTGAAAACATTCAAACGCCCATTACTATAAAAAGAGCAAAGGGAAAGAATTGTTTGTTGAAGAGGTCACTGATTAGAGGCCTTAAATTCATATTCCAGGTGGTTCTAGCCTGAGTTTGTGAACCCCACCACACCCCCAATTTTAGTAATTAAATCTGAGATCTCATGAATGCTAGATAAGCACTCTGCCACTGAATTACATTCCCAGTGCTTTAGTACTTTGTTTTTTTTGGACAGTGCCTCATATAGTCCAACCTGGTCTCAAACTGAATTCCTCCTCCTCTCTACTGCCACATTCCAAGTGCTAGTATTAACCCCAGGCTTGGTTTTGGTTTTTATTGTTTTTGGCTGCTGTTGTTGGTTGGTTGGTTTTTCAAAGCAGGGTTTCCCAGTATAGTAGTGCTAGCTGTTCTGAAACTCACTTTGTAGACCAGGCTGGCTTCAAACTCACTGAGATCCACCTGCCTCTGCCTCCCAAGTGCCGGGATTAAAGGCATGTGCCACTACCACTGCCTGGCTTTGGTTTTGATTTCCTTTGTTTGGGGTTTTCATTTGTTTGTTTGGATTTTTCTAGTGGTATTACAGAGCAAACCTAAGGATTCATAAGCTGTACCTGGAGTCATTTTGTGATCTTAAGTCTGTTATTTCCTATATCTAAGCCTCAGTGCTTTCGTTGTTATATGGTAGTTGTGACTCAGATGCTGCCTGTCTTCACAGCACTTTCCAAAGGCATGTGTAATGGTATGCGATACAAGCCTCTTTTATAAACTATGTTTATGAAAAAAATCAATTATGACTATGAGCATACTGCTATAGGAAGAACACATTTGAAGAAACTTAAATTTCTCTTTTTTTTTTTCAGGAAATGTTACACACTTTAAGTAAAACTTTAAAATTAGAGAAAGCTGGGCATGATGGCACACCCCTTTAATCCCAGCACTAGAAAGGTAGAGGCAGGTGGAGCTCTGAGTTTGAGGCCAGCCTGATCTACAGAGCAAGTTCCAAGACAGCTAGGGCTACACAGAGGAACCCTATCTTGAGAAAACCAATCAAGCAGTCAATAAACAGTAGATAAATATATAAATAAATAAATGGTATTGAAACAGTGGGTTATGAATTAGCATAGCAACCTACTGTTATTTGGTCAAAGATTAGTCAGCAGTACATATATAGACTGTAAACTTCTAAGTGTTGGTCAGTCTCAGCTTGAAGTTTTATAGAAGTGAGGTTTTTGTCAAGTTAATCTTATATTTTATGCTACTAGGCATTATATATGTGTAATTATACCAGAGAAAAGACAGAAGAAATTTGCCACATTTTAAAATCACTTATCTTTGCTGCTCCTAGTGTGAGGCTGCAGCTCTAGCAGCAGAGGCTTGTTTATTCTTTATCCGTTTTCCTTGTTTCTCATTACCTTCCTTAGGAGCATGCTTCTTTAAATGGAGAAAGACTTAATCTTTGGACAAAATCATAATTCTTGGCCCATTTCCTCTTTGTTTTTGGACTTTAGCTGCCCCTGTTTTGAGAGAGGTGTGAAAACTTTGAGGACAGTTGGTGTGGCCATTTAAGGCAGTATTGAGAATATGCCTTGGACTCTTGCTCTGTGCACCACCTGCAGTTCTTTAATGCTCCTTGTGAACATGTTTTGTGTGCTTGTGTTTGCTGTGTCTGCTGGTTAATTTTAATGATTTTGATCCAGGGAAAAGACCCATCAACAAATTGGATTCTTCTGATCCCTTTAAACTGAATGATCCATTTCAGCCTTTCCCAGGCAATGATAGTCCCAAAGAAAAGGATCCTGATATGTTTTGTGATCCATTCACTTCTACTACCACTACCAATAAAGAGGCTGACCCAAGCAATTTTGCTAACTTCAGTGCTGTAAGTACTGTAAATGGGCTCTTTGGGGGAAAATCTTTGCATTTATAGTTTGAAGAGTTGTCAAAGATTTCTTGGTAGCCTTCCAAATTTGCATCATTTTACAAACATACTAAAAATTATCTTTCATTCTTCCCCCAAGCAAATTCTATTTGGTTTGGTTTTGCTGGGTTTTAGATGATTGCATTCCTCAGCTGATTTTAGTTGTCTTGTTTCTTCTAAATAAGTCATTTTATAAACCCACCTTTCAGTCTTGGTAACATAAATATAAGTAAACTCTCAACAGTTATTTGGCAAATGGTTGCGCATGATGGTGATTTAAAAGTTTGCTGTCTGCCTACTGTTTATAATGCCAGTAACAAGCTTGTCTATTTGTAACTGTATGAGTGTTTGTGTACAAAGCTTTAGCAGTTTCTAGAGACTGGTTGGCAGTTTCTGTGAGAGGACAGTGCAGGGGTTCTTTGAATACAAAGCCAACTCCTTATTTACTATATTCACAGTCATTCTCATGGTTTGTTGTTGTGGTTCTTTTTATCTGTCTGTGAACCCAGTTACTCATTCTTACTAAACTCATGCTCTACTGTGATAGCCTTTTCAGTTTTATGAAATAAACTCTCATTAAGATCTGAGAATTCGTGGCTGGAGAGATGGCTCAGGGGTTAAGAGCATTGCCTGCTATTCCAAAGGTCCTGAGTTCAATTCCCAGCAACCACATGGTGGCTCACAACCATCTGTAATGAGATTTAGCGCCCTCTTCTGGCCTTCAGGCAAATATTGTATACATAATAAATATTTTTTAAAAAGATCTAAGAATTCTTTAAGAAAGTTGGAGAAGTGCTATAAGAATAGCTTAAGCAAGACCTTTATGATCATAGAAATGGAGCAACCAATCATGGAGACATCATATATTTCATCATTGCTCAGATAAAACAGATTTTTTTTAAATGAAATTCTTAGAATAGCTAACAAAGTTTAATTTTCCCAGATTTTTTCTTCACACAAAGTAACATTCATTACCGCTGCCTATTCTATAAGAAGAATTTTCCTGCTTATTACCTTTTATCCTTGACTTTGGAGATTTGAGATTGAGTGGCCGAGTGCCCCTGGTCACAGCTTGCCTGTTGTTTTCTTTCTCTATTATTTTGGTCCCTTCACTAGTTATTTTGTCCCTGTTACTACTCTGCTTACTTAGAAAAGAGATGAGCAGAAATCTGTATGCACCTAAGGCAACTGCAGTACCTGCCTTTTAAGTCTGTACTCTTAGGTTCCAGGGGCATCTCCTAAGTGTGAAGGAACATGATAGAAATCCCTATTTTTAATATTGAAAAGAAATGGCAAGTCAGAATTATCTTCTATGTCAGGTGGAGGTTGAGTTGTTTGAAGCAGAGAAGAATGAAGAACTGACTTTCTTAGGAGATTGTGATCCTTGTTGTAAAATAACATTCTGGCAGTTTGTGATATTCAGTTCATTATGTTAAATATGGTTCTGCAAGTCAAAACCTGAATGGAATGAGTCTTAAACAATAGCAGAGGCATTTTGCTTATTTCCTGCTCAGAGTCTCAGTACAGTACAGCATAAAGTAGCTAACAATAAAGTCCTCCATTTTCACTGTGAGGGATTTGGGAAACATACCAAGAGTCTCATGCACACTGCCAAAGCCTTCCAGTTCATTTCACTTCTTTTGATGGCCTCCTTGTGTGGCAAGACTGAAACCAAGAAGAGTTTTCTATCTAGTTTCTACTGAAGTTGAAATTTAATTGTAATTACAAATATTTTTTTTCCAATATAATCATCATCAATATTAAGGTTTTGCTTAAACTGGGTCATTTTAGTTATATAAAACTGGGTTAAAAGTTTTTAAAGATTATCAGAATCTTCAAAATATTTAAAAAATAATTTGGTTCATGTACTGTTTAATCTAGCTAATATTCTTATATATAGCAGAATTTACCTGTTTTTGCTTTATAGTTTTGGGGTACCCTTGAAAGGCCAGGTAAGGCAGCTTTTCGTATCACCAGTGGCATTAATCTTAATGATATATCATAATGATACATATGGTATGTAATCCTACCACCCAGGACACAGGCAGGAGGATCATGAGTTTGAAGTCAGCTTGAGCCCATATAGTAAGATCCTAACTTTCAAAAAAGAAAAGAAGAAAAAAATTACTATGTGATAAGTGATCACTAAAGTTTAAATAGCAGGCATTTTACATTGAATTGAAAGACTACACCACTCCTGTTTCTAAATCTCCTAGTCTACACTAAATACTTCTCCTCTTTTGAGACAGAATATCACTGTATGTCCCAGACTGGCTTCTGATTTGCACTTCTCCTGCCTCCGTCTCCCAGATGCTAGGACTGAGGTGTATGCCACCATGCCTGTAATTTCTGTGTTTTAAAGTAATGCTTTTAACGTTTATTGTATTTTTATAAACTTTTCTTCCCATAGATTGCATTAAAATTTTAAACTCAACCAGCGCTCACTAGGTAAAACATATTTTCAGAAAAACGAGGAAGTAACATTATTCCCAAAGTTCTCTAGGTAAAACAAATAGTTAATGCTCTTTTATAAAAAGTCTTCATTATTTTTCTCATTCATTTATCTTTTGGTATTTTAAATGGCAGTATCCCTCTGAAGAAGATATGATTGAATGGGCAAAGAGAGAAAGTGAGAGAGAAGAAGAGCAAAGACTTGCCAGACTCAATCAGCAGGAACAAGAAGACTTGGAACTGGCCATTGCACTTAGCAAGTCGGAGATCTCTGAAGCATGAAGTCAGCAGTGCTGTTCTTGAATACTGAAGCTATTTACCATGTGCATCAAACTACCTATGAGCATGGGATACAAAAAGTTTGAGAGTCCTATAAATGTGACAAAAGTGTAACTTGTTTTTTGTTTTTTTTTGGGGGGGGGGTCTATTTCAACTGTGTCCTTTATTTTCTTCCAAAAGCAGTAACCTAATTAGACAGCTTCCTCTAGACCCCTGTTCTGGTGTGCATTTATAGTGAGCTCTTGCCTGCTTATACTATTTTCTGTAAAGCTAGAGCTAAGCCTCTGCTTTCTGGAACCTAGCAGATATAGTTTCGCACTGTGCTGCCCTTGTTCTGTAGTTCCTATGACAGCAACTAGAGTTCTGAAAGTGTGCAAGTATTCTCCCTGAGCTGAGTGGTTGAAGGAGGGAAGGGAAAGATCATCCTGTTTCTTTTGATCGGTACAAAACATTAAAAAAGTAAAGTGCATTATATGTACTTCTGGAGAAAATACATTTTGTTGTTTAGAGACAGGAACATACTCCCCACTATTGAGAACTAGATGAGTTAAGTTAAACCATTATTGTTCCAGGCTCAAGTAATTCCTAAATAAAAGCATTAAAGCCTTGTGTGTGAAACACCTTTTTAAAACAGTTTTCTCTGGACCTAAAGAATTTTAATAATTACTGTGTAATTCCTAGTTTAAAAAAAAGTACTTACAGATAAAATTTGTAAGGAAATGTTCATTTTAAGTGCTAGTGAGGAAAACTTGTGACTTGAAATGCAACCTGTTAGTTTAAGCAAACACTTAGCCAGAACCCATCTGCCTTGGCAGCTGCACTGACCTTAGTTCAGAAGTGTCCTGAACTAGAATTGGAAAGTACTTTGGTTTTCATTATGTATTTTGTTTCTTTAGTGGGGCCCAGCTATTTGCAGTGACTTAATGGAAGAAGTAACACATAACCTCTTGCTTTTTGTCCATCTTAGTAGTTTAAATTACTTCGTTTGCTTGCCTTTTTTTTTTTCACTTATAAAATTGAAAAACTACCCCCCCACCACCCAAAATCCTGGTTTTTAAATTGAGAAAAAAATAAACAGACTTGCCAAATTATCAGAACCCTGCCTTTGTTAAAAGCCCATCTTCTGCTCAACTGGCCCAACAGCTGGCTTTGAGATGGACTGTGAAGTAGACTATAAATTGTATCTTTTTTTTCAACACGAGTTACTAATTTAGTGTTTTCAACACCAAGATAAAGAAAAATGAACTTACAAACTAATTAAAAATTTTAATTTTTAAAATTAAAAAGTCACAAGTTAAGGTGGTATTAAACTGTGTTAACCAGAGTAACTTACTGCCTGGCCTGTAAATACATTTACAGTGTCTGATCAGTCATCTTGAAATGGTGCTTTTTTATTTTCTTTACACACACTATTGGATGGCTGGAATTTAAAACAAACTTAAACCACTTTCTTGCACTGCTAACTTTTTTCTACTTTTGTAAATAAATATTTCAGCATAAAGTCATACATGCGAAGTAAGAGCTGAATCATAATCCCAAGGCTTTAGTGGTGATAGCTCATCCAGTGGCCTAAGTATTTGCTGCAGACGGTGACTGCGAAGGTCAGGCTGGGAGCTGTGGTAGGCAGTGTTCTCTGTTCCCCTTTCCTCTCATGCTTCAGGAGAAAGGTAAGTTGACTTGAATAACCTTCTTTTGCACTGAGAAAAGTGAAAAATGTTTGAAATGCTTTAAAAAGTTTTAATTAAAAAAACCTCTGGAAATATTAAATATCTATAACTTATAAACAGCAATTTTTGATGTGCAGTAAAGTTTGCCCTAATCTCCAGTGCTCTTAGCTGAGTCCTAGAGACTCATCCTTGATGTTAAGATGTGTATACTCCGTGGGCCAATATCATACTAAAATGTATATATATTATATAAACATATCTATATCTTCATGCTTGATTGTATAGGACGAATGTCTCAAGAGTCATTTGTGATGTTTTATGGTGTTTGTTGACCCTGGCTCCAAAGCCTGCGCTTGAAATAAAGATGAAGTTTTAACTGTCTTTTACCTATTTGTTCAGCTTTATTTGAGCTCTCTTCATAGAATTTTTCTCACATTTCAAACTTATAAATTACAGTTGTAATTATGAGAATAATAAACATTAAGAAATAAAAAGTGGGGCTAGAGAGATGGCTCAGCGGTTAAGAGCGCTGACTGCTCTTCCAGAGGACCCGGGTTCAATTCCCAGCACTCACATGGCGGCTCACAACTGTCTGAAAATCCAGTTCCAGGGAATCTGACACCTTCACACCAATGTACATAAAATAAAGTTAAATAAATCATAAAAAAATTAAAAAAGAAAAAGAAAATGTGTACTATCATTTTGCATTGAAGTTTTGCACTGTTCTCTAAGGAGGGACAGGTGTGCCATCAGAATACATTATCCTGTATGAAGTGTTTTGGACAGTATTATCTAGAATAAATAAATGTTGACTATCCCTTTTTGTTATTTTGTCCTGTTTTGTGAAAGGAAGCTAGGAAATGTGTCTACACAGAGATGGAGCCTGAGATCCATGGTTGTGGTTCTGTTGAGAAGGACCTGTACCTATGTTTTTAGGAAGCTCCTGGTCTTGAATCCTATTCTGCCATTTTTGAGAAAGTAACTTTCAGAAAATTCCTTAAGCCAGATGAGGTGGTGCATGCCTTTAAATCCAGGAGGCAGAAGCAGAGACCTCTTGAATTCTGACCAGGCTAGTCATATGGCTAGTTCCAAGTCAGCCTGAGCTGCATAGTGAGACCTCTTAAAAACAAGCAACAATAACAACAAAAGAAAGTTCCTGGAACTAGCTTTTGTAGACCAGGCTGGTCTCGAACTCACAGAGATCTGCCTGCCTCTGCCTCCCGAGTGCTGGGATTAAAGGCGTGCGCCACCACCGCCCGGCTAAAAGAAAGTTCTTTAGCTTCTGGTTTCCTTTACTTCGTTTTCTTCACTAATGAGTTAGACAGTTTGACTTTGGACGGTTTTCTTTCTCTTTTTTTTTTTTTTTTTTGGTAGATGGAGGCCTTGCTGTGTCAGGCTAAGCTCCAACTCAGTTCTGCCTCATTTTCATGAGTGGTTGGGATTAGAAGCATGCAATACACCACTCATCTTGATACCTTTTTAATATTAGTTCTTTTAAGGAAATCACCACCACCACCCTGGGTCCTCGTGCATGCCAGACCAGCTCTTCTCCCAGCCTCACATAGTAGACTGCGTGGTGGATGTGAACCCCTATGCCAAGCATTTTGTGTGTGCTTGTGTTTCTTGTCTAGTTTTCATGGTAGGACTAAGTAGGGACAGTTTTTAATCACATTTTGGAAATGGGGGACCTATTGCTCAGAAAGTTAAAGCAATCTATGTTTACATAGCTAACAGGTAGGTGAATTTAGGAATTGAGTCCTGATCCTTTTATTCCAACGTTGTATTTTGCATACCTTCCCTCATTTTGTGTTAAAAAACGTTCATAGAAAATTATAGGAACTGGACACATTTTTAAGGCCATCATGATCCTCGGTGTTCAACAGATATCTGTCTACTTGGTCTTCACTACCATCACTGAAAAGAACAGGCACTGTCTCTACTTTTTCAGAAATACCCAAACTAACTCCAGAGCTTAACTGCTACTCGTTGTTCTTCATAGAGATAAACCAGAGAAGAAGTGCCACAAGAGCCTGTGCGGTCACTCTTAATGGAATAACCTATTGCACTGTTCCTAAGACATTCTTCAGAGTCCAGTGTGGTGGCTCACACTTAATCCCAGCACTAAAAAGGCAGAGCAGGGTGGATCTTGATGGAGGTCAGGTTCATCTACCTAGAGTTCCAGCCAGCGCTGCATGTCGAGACTGCCGAGAAGAGAAGCAAGCACTGATTGTTCAAGGGCCTAGAAAGATGGCTCCAGTGGTCATGAGCATTTGCTGCTTTTCCTAAAGACTAGCCCACACTGGTTGCTCACGACTGCCTGTGGACTCCAGCTCCAGGGATCCAATGCTCTTTTCTGGCCTCATAGGCACAGATAGGAACATACACATAATTAAAAATAAAATAAATTTTGGATAAAAGCATTATCCAATTAATAGTCTTGTTTACCTTATATGAGTTGCTGACATATGAGAATTCGATTGTTAATTATTAACATTACCACATAACTATATGGCAGAAAAGCGAGCCTTGCTTTTTATTAAAGGAGTATAAGTTTAAACCAGGTGGTGGTTTATTTCTAGTAAGACTAGCATTCTGGATGCTGACATAGGAAAATTCTGGAAATTAAAGGTCAGCTTGGGTTACAAGTTTGAAGCAAGCTAAGGCTATATAGTAAGACTTTGTCTCAAAAACAGTGGAAAGCTGGGGAGGGAGGGACCTAAAACTATAAGGCCAAAGAATTAACACCAAGCAAAAATGTAGAATAACTAGTGATGATGGCTCCGGAGGAAGACCTGACTAGGGAAATAGAGGAACTGAGCGTGTGGCTCAGTGGGCAGAGTGCTTGCCTGGAATACATGAGGCCTCTGCTCAATCCATAATATAAACTGGATAGGATGGTGCATGCCTGTAATTCCAAAACTAGGGAGGCAGAGGCAGGTGGATCTCAGTGAGTTTGAGACCAGCCTGATCTACAGAGTGAGTTCCAGGACAGCCAGGGCTACAGAGAGAAAGCCTGTATCGGGAAATAAACAAAACTCATAGGCTCTGAGTAGATGTTAGTGAGAGGAAAGGGGTAACACTAGATTTAGCAAGCTGAGGATGGCCGAGAAGGCACATCAAATGGATGGTTGGAGCCCATACTCAGTTTATGATCTAGTAGATCAAGTGTTAGGATCCAAGGCCACACACATCGTCTGATATGTATTTGGAAAGTTTGAATCTCCAAGACGCTTCACATCAGTGGCATTTTTTACTTTAGTAAATTTAGTCTGCTCTAAGGTCGGACCTTTCTTTGGAAACCTGATTTCATCAGTAACTGAGGCAGTATCTGTGAGTTGACAAGGACAGATGGAAGGACAGGAATGTCACTTTCCCATTAGCATTGTCACTGGACTTTGCCCACAGTAGATTGAATGAGTTCTTCCTTCCTGGTGCACAGGCCCATCTTGATCTCAGCTACCTGGGTCATGGGAACGGTTTTCTAGATGAATGTGTTGATCAAGCTTATGCCTGGTTTGGCTGGTTGGTTGGCTGGCTGTCTCTTCGGAGTAACTCTGCATACCTTTGCTTTTGAGTCATTGTGTGTATCTTTCAGTGTGTTAAAGGGCATCGTTTTAGATCTCAGGAGATAGAATTTGTCATCGAATATGTGCTGGGTCACAAGACAAAAATAAAAGCTGATTTTAAAAAATCGTCTAAGTTCAGGTCCTAATGTTGTATATATTCTGCGTGAATGAATGATACAAAAATCATCTTGAGCCAGGGATGGTAGTATGATGCCTATAGTCTGAACTGTAGAGGCTGAGGCAGAGGATTGTCTGTATTCAGTACTCAGGATGCCCTTTGTGAAGAAAATTGACTACCACAAGTTGCCCTACTCACACACTCAAAAATGAGGAAGATTATTAGAAGAGAATGTAATGATCCATTTTAAG
This sequence comes from Ondatra zibethicus, assembly GCA_004026605.1. Taxonomy (NCBI): domain Eukaryota; kingdom Metazoa; phylum Chordata; class Mammalia; order Rodentia; family Cricetidae; genus Ondatra; species Ondatra zibethicus. The sequence goes on from PVIU01001732.1 coordinate 24,488, forward strand.
AACATGTTGATCTCTGAATAAAGGGGATAAAGCGGATTTCCCTTAAAGTCATTTATATAGAATACTTTATTTTCTTATCCTGGATGAAGTTATCACTGAAGGAGGTGCACAGAACACTGTTACCAGAACTGCTCTGGAGGTGTTTGTTCACCTGCATAATGACACTTGTAGTCTGTGTTGTTACAGTCCTAAGTTTAGCGGTGAGAAAGCAGGACAGGGAGGTTAAGTAACTGGCCTGAAGACAAGGTTTCAGCCTAGGCATTGGCTCTAGAGCAAGTGGGGGGTGGGAACAATATTCTACCTCTGGACTATTACAAGATGCAAACTAATAGGAGCTTGGCAGAGTGGCTCTTAAGTGCCTACATCCTCAGAACTTGCATGGCAGGCAGGCAGCAGTGACATGCTGCCTGACTGTTCATTCCTACCTCTAACACCCTCCCGGCATGTGCATTGTTGGACAAACTACTCTCTGCCCACCTGAGTTACTACAGCTGAGCTGTGGAGACTGGAGAGATGAACAGTTTGGAGGCTAAAAGCTGTTACTACTCTTGTAGAGGACTCTGGTTTAGTTCCCAGTACCCTCATAGCAGCTCACAACCAGCCTGTAGTTCCAGTTCTGGGGATTGGACATGCTCTTACGGCCTTTCTGGGCAGTGCCAGATATGGTACACTTAGTAACATGCAGCAGAACATAAGAAGAAACCTTGAGAAAAACCCGAGATGTAAAAGGACACAGGTGATAGGGCTGCTCTGAAGATCGAGTTGAGTTTAAAATAATGCCCAATACCATTGTAAGTCAACACTGAGAAGTGGGAAACGCCCAGAAGGTTAAGAACCTTGGGTTGAACCCAAGCTTCTGACTCAATCTAAGAAGCATTTCTAAACTCCTGAGCTGAAGGAGGAGGGCACTGACTGTTGCCCAGGTAGGTCTTGTTTTCCGCACAGGAGCTGGTGTGTAAACCCCCCCTGTAGTGCCTGCTACTGATAACAACTGACTGTGTACCCGTTCCCTCATTCGCTCAGCTGTGTAACTCTGTTCCAGGAAAGACAGATAGGGGTGCCTCCTCTGTACCCTCAGATAAAAACCCAAAAGATGGAGCTTGGCATGGTGGGTTTTGCATGTAATCCCAGCACTTGGGAGGCTGGGGCAGGGAGATTGTACAAGGGCAGCCTAGGTTACAGAGTGAGACCCTGTCTCAACAAAACAAAGATCAAGAGGAGGGGAGGGAGGGAGGGAGGGAGGAAGGGAAAAAGAGGGGATATGAAGAATGAGACTGACTCTGTGGATTCCTACTAAAAGCATGTAGTGTTGGGATGGTGACATGGTTCAGTGGGAAAAAGCACTTGCCACCAAGACTGACTTGAACCCAGTTCCCAGAACACACGTGGGGGGAAGAGCTAGCTGGAAAGTTGCCTCTGAACTCCAAATGCATGCACAACAGTAAAACGTTTATATATATATAATTAGTTTTTAAAAAGTTATAGCCGGGTGGTGGGGGCACATGCCTTTAATCCCAGCACTCAGGAGGCAGAGGCGGGAGGATCTCTGTAAGTTCAAGACCAGCCTGGTCTACAAGAGCTAGTTCCAGGACAGGCTCCAAACGCTATTAAAAAAAAAAGTTCTAAATACTTGAGAAAAGTAGACAAAACTGTAGCCTCTATACAGGGAGACACTTCTAGGAGGAGTGCCTGGAAATCTACTGTCAATAGACTGGTCTCTGGGTCTGGAGGAGACTAGGGTCCTTATTCCCAAGGTTTCTTGCGTGAGTCCAGGGGAGCCCTGGCTGTCTTTGGTGCTCAGTGCTGCTGAGTTGAACCAGGCTCTGTGGACCCAGGGGTTTCTAAAGCCTGTGGGTTTATGTGACTTGGAATGTCCACGTCTGGACACACTAGTTTTGTAGTTCAGTAGACAGCATTCTCAGGCTCGTATTGGTCTCCCTGGACACTGAAGTGTGTGCTCAGGGAAAGGGGGAAATGTCACCTCTGCTTCGCCTAGCAGGGATGAGTGAGTGACTACCCAGATGGTATACTTGGGGCAGCTATCCCCAAGCAGGGCCAGAGACCACAGGCAGAATGGAACCATGGGGCAGAAGGATGCAAGCCACCTAGCTTGACTCTTCAACGTGGTCTCGGAGTCAACCCCTCTCTGTACTTGAGTTCCGCCAACTGCAAAATGGAGGTATGTGGTATTTAGTAAGTTGAAGATAAGGTTTAGTGTAAAACATGACTCAGAGGTTGACATATTTAAAACTCCCGACTGGGAAGACTCAGTCATGATGCATGGGGCGGACGGGAGGCTATTGCACAAGCACCTGGGAAGCAGACGCAGCCCAAAAGGACATAGGAGCTTACAGCCCCCAGGCTCTTAAAGAAAGCCTTCATGGGGGCTAGAGAGATGGCTCAGCGGTTAAGAGCACTGGCTGCTCTTCCAGAGGTCCTGAGTTCAATTCCCAGCAACCACATGGTGGCTCACAGCCATCTGTAATGAGATCTAGGTGCCCTCTTCTGGCCTGCAGGCCCACATGGAAGGAATGTTGTATACATAATAAATAAATAAATCATTTTAAAAAAGGAAAAAAAAAGAAAGCCTTCAGGAGGTCATGAATCCAAGTGTTTTCAAGCTGCTCCCCTGCCTACTCTCGGTGACTGAGCTTGTGTTGGCTCAATTGCCTGCTGAACTGCACTGGTGAGGTGCCAGAGCCCATTCTTCCTGTTAGTGGTCATGGAAGATGCTGAAAACTCGCACGACCCACCGTGAGGCTGTCCCACCCCCCACTGAATCTTGCTGATCAGAAGTCTGTAAACTGGTGCCTGCTCTGGCTTGCAACCTTCATCCCAGCTTCATCCCTCCTATCTCCCTGCTACCCGCTTCCGTTTGTGCTCAGTGCCTGTCTCTTGACCCAGTTATAAGCGGTTGAAAGGGTTGATTAATGGGGCCACCTTTGTCAGGTAGAAACCCAGAGAAGATCATTGTCACCCATCAGTATGGGGGCGAGACTGTAAGCCTGCCACTGGCCCGGTGCATGATCCGGGACAAACTTGGCCCTCTCTGTGCCCAAGGATGGGTCTCGACCAGTTCGAGATCCGCTTCTGGTTCTGGATGGAGTGGATGGGCTCTTGTCCCCCAGGCCTGCTGCAGGGTTTGCGAGGGAGGCGGCCGCCAGGGCGGGGAGGAACTGGGCCCGCCCCGCTTGAGACGTCCAGGCGCTGCCACCTAAGAGTCCCTGCCACAGTCGTCACCGCGAGGGGCCGCCAGCGCCCCTGTCCCAGCCAGCCTGCGCCTATGGCCTTCTTGACCACCTGGAAGAGGGCGGCATCCAGGAAAAGAGACTACAGGTACAGGACGGCGGCGGGCGGGCAGGAACTCCGCGAGGGCCGTGGAGTGCCGACGGGAGGGACAGCGAGGGAATCGGTTGGACACAGCAAGTCACTGCTGAGCTTGGGGATAACTGCTGCCCTAGGGCAGCCCAGGGCCTCCTGCGTCCCCAAATGCTTCCTGCTCACCTGCACTAGCCTTGAGCCGGTTGGGTCTAAGGATAAAGGGTTGCATCTCACTCCACCTAAGCCTAGCTGCTAGTGTCACTGGGCGGGCCCTCGGAGCTTTCAAGGAGGAGGGCAATGACAGCCCTGTGCCCCCCGCACAAATTCATCATCCTCTTGGGTTGAGAGGGGGATCCTGATCCCCACTCCAGTCTGGAAAGATGTGCACCAAAGTTGCCCACGTTCAACCCTGCAGGGATGTGTCATTGCTCTCTTCTGGGTGTCACTTCCCCAACTTCCCCCAGATCCTGGCTGAGCTGGTGCCTTCAGGTGTGTTTGCTATCAGAAGGAACAGTCCTGACCTGATCTCCTCACAAGCCCTTCACACTTGCATAGCTGCTGCTCACACTGCTGTCTGCCATCCGTCTGTCCTAACTCCCCCAACTTGACAAGCCCCAATCTTAATTCTACATCTTCACCCCCAAACCTGTTCCTCATCCCGTGTCCCTGTCTCAGCGAATGACACAGTCATCCACTGAGTTGCCCAAGCCTGACACCTGGGAATCATCACTGACCCCTCCCTCCTCATCCCTTCCCTAGTCTCCACATCCTGCTGATTTTATCTCCAGGATGTCTTGGACTCTGCTAGACTGTTGCAGCAGCCCCTGGCTCTCCCAGTGCCTTCGGTCCTCCCCCTGCATGCATCCTTCTTAAGTACAAAACCAGATGCACCTCAGTTTTCTACTTTAAAACTCTTCAAGGGCTCGGCATATAGTTTGCCTAGCATGCAAGGTCCAGGACCTTGTGAGTTCAGGTTTGAAGCTGGCCTGGATTATATAAATCTCTGTCTAGAAAGAAAGCAAGCACTCCCACCACAGCCTGTGGCGGCTCATCTGGAAATTGAGGTAGTGGCTGCTGCCTTGTAGCACTCCTGTTGGGCTGCAGTTGCTCAGCTCTGCCTGGAAGACAATCTCTCCACCCTTCAACACTTTATAAAACTCAGTTGAGGTAGCCGGACGGTGGTGGCACACGCCTTTAATCCCAGTACTAGGGAGGCAGAGACAGGCAGATCCGAGTTTGAGGCCAGCCTGGTCTACACAGCGAGTTCCAAGGACAGGCTCCAAACCTACAGACAAACCCTGTCTTGGGGAAAAAAAAATCCCATCTGAGTCACCATCTTTTTAAAATTAATTTATATCGTATTTATTTCTTGGGGAGTTAGGCATGTACGTGCCACAGTACACCTGTGGAAGTCAGAAGACCATGTGGGTCCCAGGGGTAGAAGTCAGGTCAGCTTGACTACAGGCGCCTATGTCCATGGAGCCATCTGGCGGCTCTGAGTCCAGGACGCTCGCACCTTTTGCTCTCTTTATAGTTCTCACTCAGTCTCTCAGTACACTCTGTGAATCACTTGCCTTGTTTTAAGCATTGTATGAGGCACTGTAGCCGCAGTTCGAGTTTAGACACAGAGGCGTCTGCTCTTGAAGACCATATTCTCATAAAAGACACCAACATAAACAAAAGCAGACCAAGGGACATCAGAAATAGGTGCTGCGTGAAATTTGCAATAAGGCCGGACGGTGGTGGCGCACGCCTTTAATCCCAGCACTCGGGAGGGCAGAGGCAGGCAGATCTCTGTGAGTTCGAGGCCAGGCTGGTCTACAAGAGCTAGTTCCAGGACAGCCTTCAAAGCCATAGAGAAACCCTGTCTCGAAAAAAAAACCAAAAAAAAATTTTTTTTTTTTGCAATAAGATGATGGATGCAGGCTGGAGAGATGGCTCAGCGATTAAGAGCATTGCCTGCTCTTCCAGAGGTCCTGAGTTCAATTCCCAGCAACCACATGGTGGCTCACAACCATCTGTAATAAGGTCTGGTGCCCTCTTCTAGCCTGCAGGAATACACACAGAATATTGTATACATAATAAATAAAAAAGTATTTAAAAAAGATGATGGATTCATCATAAAAATGGAGCATGCTCAGAGCCTTCCAGAGTGAGAACAGGTTCGTATCAAAGCCCAAAGTATATCTGAGGAAGCAGAAAGGGGCTGGGAATCAAAGATACGAGGAGCTCAGAGAAGTAGGTTGATTGCTGAGGAGGACAAGATGCCCCGACTGACATAAAGAAGCCGGGTTGTGTCTAGGAAGATTTCTCCCTGTCTAGGCCCCGCCAGTGAGAATTCAGCTGCTCTCTGTCCTATGAGTATTGGATGCATGCATATTTCTTGTGTCATTGTGTGGAGAGACCAGAGGCAGGGAAACCAGAAGGGAGGCAGATTGATGACCTAGTAGAGGGATGCTGGGGGGTGGAGGGGAGATTACGAGAATGGTGGGACTAGGAGGGAGAAAGTAAGTAGAAAGAGCAAAGATTTGGTAAAGCAACAGACCACAGAAGTCACCAAGATAAAGGGCGGGGCTCTGATCAAGTAGATGCCTCTGCATGAGTGGCCTGCCCTCCCGTGACTTCAAACTTCTGCAGTTGCTTGCAGACAGCACTGAGGCGTGGCTGGTGTTGAGTAAATGCAGGTTCCCTTCCTTCTTGGTGGAGTGTTAGAAAACCTTCCATCCTAGATCTTTTCCTTGAACAGAAGAGATTTGGAAATTTTCAGGGGGTCATACGTGGCATTTTCCACAGGACTGTTAGGGAGATGAATGGGACTGCCCTGGAGCCTGTGCACCTTAACAGGGGCATCGCCACCTACATGACCTGAAACTCACTCCTTAGCCCAGCCGCCAGGTATGGCGTATGCTGGGAAGAGGCCCCTGCTCTGGCGTCAGCAGAGCCCTTGGGGCCTTGGGCTGCAAGGGTTTAAGCTCATCCTTGGGCAGCGCTAGGAATGGTGGGGAGGCCACTGCTGAGTTTTTACTCATTTTTCTCAGATTCTTCAAGTCGAGATGAACTTGTGATTTAAGTCCCCAAGTTTCTATAGTGTTGACTGTTTTCCTTCTGGGATTCCGACCTCCCATGATGCTCGGATAAGAGACTGAGAGGCGACATGCTCCGTGTGCACCTCAGTCCCTGGTGACAGGTCATGAAAACATTTTTGAGGAAGCTTTGTCCAGCCTTCTGAGGGCAGGAGGACAGAAACATGGGACAGTGGGGAGTTTTTTTCCCCCCTTGGTTTCTCGAGACAGGGTTTCTCTATGTATCTTTGGTTGTCCCGGAACTAGCTTTGTACACCAGGCTGGCCTCAAATTCACAGAGATACACTGGCCTCTGCTTCCTGAGTGCTGCAATTAAAGGTGTGTACCACCACAAGAAATAGGTTTTGGGGGTCACAGCTTGAGATCTGCCAGTACCCCTGAAAGATACTCCACTTTCAGGGGGTGCCTTGCTTCTCTGGAGCATTGTCACCTCACTTTCAGTGGCTCCTCTGTCTCCAAATGCTCATCTGATTCTTTCTGTAGCTCCCTGGCTACCAAACCCTCAGACAGTGCCCGAAAGCAGTGTACCCAGAGACTGCACAGGCTTCTGGGAATCCTGACTTTGAGATAGCAAGTATGACTCTGGAGAGGGTGTTAGACCTCCTTTGCTTGTTTGTCTGGTTGCCCTGAGTTTTCTTTTTGCTTTCAAGACAGGGTCTCATTGTGATGCTCTTCCAGGATGCCCCTGAACTCTCAGCAATCCTGCCTGGGCCCTCAGAGTGCTGGGACTGCAGCTGGGTGACACCACACAGCTGCTAAGCATCTCTGTTTCTTCATCTGTCAAATGGAGGTGATGTCCTTGTTCAGCTCACGTTTAGGCGATCATGTGGGTGAGACTTCTGGGGTGTAGTTTCTGGCATGCCTAGGAAAAACAATCTCAGCAAATGCCCTGATCCTCTGGCTCTTACAGCCCTTCTGTCCCCTCTTCCACAGTGTTCCCTGAGCCTTCGGTGTGAGAGTGTGTCGTAGATGTATCCACTGAGACTGGGCTCCACAACTCTGCATCTTGATCCTTTGCGGTTTTCTGTGGTGGTCTCCATCTGTTGCAAAGAGAAGTTTCTTTGATGAGTACAAATGTCGAATACAGTTAAGGATTGTGCTGGTTTAGTAAAATGGTGGTTCTAGGTGCTCCGAGATCCATGACTAGCCCTGGGGAGCTGAAATAGCAGCAGACATGCTAATGTGGATGGGGGACGTCCAGGAGGCCTCAGCCCTACACAGAAAACCAGGAGTACTTAGGGAACTGGAGAACTAGCCTTCCCCAGGGAAGAGCACACCAATTAGTTATCCAATACCAGATGGTCAGCCCTGAAAATCGTACATATAAGTAACATTATACAGACTGAGCAGGTTGTACTTATGCATTTAGGAATGTATGTACATAACTACAATTAATGAAAAATTCATGAATTTGAAAGAGAGTAATGAGGGCTTTATGGGAGTGTTTAGTGACTGCGTTTGTATAGGATTGTCCCTGCTGGAATGGCTCCCAGGGCCCTTTGCTTTGTTTTGCATGTGTGCGTGCGTGCGTATGTGTGTGCATGCGTGTGCGCGTGCATGCACGTATTTCTCACATTATGGAAGTTGGGAAGCCCGCAAGGCCGATCCCGTGTCTGGTGAAAGCCATCCTCAAGAGCAATGCTGTGCTCTGCCCTCCCTGTGTGTCTGTCTTGGGCGTAATCTGTAAAAAACAGCTTCTTTCCCTGTTGCTGAGATAGCACACTCTGACAGAAGCAACTCCAGGAATAAGGTTTACTCCGGCTCACAGGTTAAGGATGCAGGCCATCCCAGCAGAGAAGTCAAGGCAGCAGAAGCTTCAAGCTGCAGCTCACATCGCATCCACAGTCAGGAAACAGTGGGGACTACGCATGTGCCCATATATGTGTGTGCAGGTACATACAACTGTGTGCATGTGTGTGTGTGTGTGTGTGTGTGCCTATGTGTACAGGTGTGTACATGCATGTGTGTGAAGACCAAAAGTCAGCCTCAGGTGTTGTCCCTCAGGAGATGCCCTTCTTGACTTTTGAGGCAGGTCTTTCACTGCGGCCTGGGGCTCCCTAAATAGACCAGGCTGGTGAGCTGGTAAGCCTGAGGAAGCTTCTTCCTGTTTCCTGTCTGTCTCCCCAGTGCATGCCACCAGGCCTGGCTATTATTATTATCATTATTATACTTGTATGTGTGTCACGCACACTTCTGGAGGTCCAAGGACAACTTTCGGGGGGGCAGATGAGGGGGATGGGGACAACAGGCATCCCTGAGTGTTTGGGGTACTGTTCCAGGTTTACGGATGAAAGAGAGGTTCAGTGAGATGGGGGCACAGCTGACTCTCTAGCTTAAGCGCTATCTGTGGTGAGGGCACCTCTTGTCACACACACAGACTCCACTCCCGTGACCCACATCTCTGATGCCCCCTTCCCTTCTCCCACACTCTGTACCGGGATCCACTTGCAGCAGCCCCTCCTTACCCAAGAAAATTTTGCATGACCCCAGGTATGTAGGTCTATAAAATAGGTATGCAAATAAAACATCAACCATTAATAAAGCATAAAGACATTATTTTAAAACAGTTCTTTAGCACACATGTAATTTTACCACTTATTAAAGGTGAATGTGAATTTGCACAGCGGTAAGATGATATGCTTGTGTGTTTTGTTTTCTATTTACTTACTTTATGTGTAATGTTTTGCACAGATGTAGATATGTGCACCACATATGTGCCTGGTGCCTGTGGAGGCCAGAAGAGGTTGTCAGATCCCCGAGACTGGAGTTACAGACAGTTGTGAGTTGTCGTGAAGGTGCCAGGACTTGAGTCTAGGTCCTTGGGAAGAGCAGCAGGGCCTCTTGGCCACCGAGCCATCTCTCCAGCCCTGCATTTAACTTTTTGTTTTTGGGGGTTTTTGAGACAGGTTTTCTCTGTGTGGCCCTGTCTTGGACCTTGCTCTGTAGACCAGGCTGGCCTTGAACTCACAGAAATCCACCTGCCTCATCCTCTGCCTCCTGAGTGCTGGAATTAAAGGCATGCACCTCAACACCTGCTTTTTTTGTTTATTTTTGTTTTGTTTTATTTGTTTTTTAAAAAATATTTATTTATTTATTATGTATACAATATTCTGTCTGTGTGTATGCCTGCAGGCCAGAAGAGGGCACCAGACCTCATTACAGATGGTTGTGAGCCACCATGTGGCTGCTGGGAATTGAACTCAGGACCTTTGGAAGAGCAGGCAATGCTCTTAACCTCTGAACCATCTCTCCAGCCCCATTTGTTTTGTTTTTAAGACAAGGTCTTACCTGTAGCCTAGTCTGGCCTAGAACTCATTGTGTAGGTCAGGACCGCCTCAAACTTGGGCACTCCACTTACTTTGCCTTCCAAGTCCCAGGGTTACAGGCATGAGTCCCCCACTACAGCATCAAACAGCAGTTTTTGAAGCCACACATTCTAATACAACCTAACCCAAAGATGTATTAGCTTGATACTGAGGAATGATGGAGGGGAGACACTGAAAGTCTCTGGGGAGCTACAGAGATGGTGCAGTGGTGCGTGCGCTTGCTGCACAAGCTTGAGGAGCTGAATTTGAACCCCTAACAGTCATATGACAAGCCAGGCAAGGCTGCATGTGCCTGTAACCCCAGTGCTAGGGGGCAGGGGGAAGGGATGCATGGATCTCAGGAGCTTAGGTTCAGTGAGACCCTATGATAGGCAAGTGATATCCAGGCATCCTACCTGTGCACACGCCGGCACACTCACATGCATGAATCACACATCCCCTTGTGTTTCATGATGAATCCATTATGTTTCTAGAATGAAAAATGTTCCGTGCACTGCAGGAGCGCTGCGCCACATGGCATGACAGCAAGGTGTGCGTGTGTGCTCAGTGCCAGGGCTGCCGTGAAACCACGTGGTGAGACATGGCCTAACACTGCCAGAAACACCTTGGATTCATGACAGATTTGATTTTGAATTAATTTTTTTTTGTCGCAATGCGTTCAGAAGCCTTTTATTGTTGCCAAAATCCTTGCAACCCTTACATTCAGTTATGTAACTCCATGTGGGAGTGCCACCCTGCGAGGCTGTGCTGGAAGAGAGAAGCAACTCCTGCAGGTCATCCTCTGCCCGCAACACAAGTGTGTGTGCCTACATGTACACACACAAACACTACACACACACACATTTTACATTGCAAAAAAGTTAGGCAGTGCTGGTGTACACCTTCAATCAATTCCAGCACTCAGAAGGCAGAGGCAGGCAGATCTCTTAGTTCAAAGCCAGCCCGGTCTACAGAGCGAGTTCCAGGACAGCTAGAACTACATGAAAACCCTGTTTTGAAAAACCAAAAAACCAAAAATAAAATCAGGAAACAGGTGTCCTGTCAGGTGTGGAAGGGACTGGGCCTTCGGAAGCTCTCTCAAGTCTCCAGGCTCAGTTGTTGGCTCAAGGTGGGGCTGAGCAGGTGATCTGAGTTGCGCAGGGATGATGGGTGGAAGCCAGGCCAGGACTCCGAGGGTTAGGGATGCCTGGGGGGCATCCTGCTGATGGTAGGCCTGGTTGCCTGGCTGCAGCCTCAGGACCACTGTGGTGATGGGAAGAATTCTGACTCTGCTGCTGACCTCACTCGTCTCATTTTCCCCTGCAAAGTGGGGAGAAGAACAGAACCCAGAAGCCATCCTCAGGCACTGGCACTACTACCTGCTAGGCCCTCTCCATCACATGTGGCTTGTAAGAAACCTTTGCCATTGCTAAGCTAATCTCCTCAGAAGGAGCTCTTACCTCCCTGGGCCCAGTGTTCATGGCCAGGCACCCACAAACACAGAGACACAGTGACAATCTGACCAGGCCCCACCCTGAGTGATGTCCATGACAGTCAGACACACACAAACCTCTCTTCCTGCTCCTTCCCCCACTTCACATAGAAGTGTCACCCAGAGGGGTTAGGGCTGGTCAAAGGGGGTAAGAGATGGGGGCCCAGGACCCAGCCAGGGACTTCCTTGGAGAGGTGACATCTAAATTGATACAAGTTCTTAATAAAATCTGGCTAAACAGAATCAGAACTAATGGAGGTGAAAGAATCAGGACCTATCCACCTGACCTCTTCCATGGCTCCAAAAAGATCCTGACATTTTTACACTAGCAATCTGTTGTGTCTACCCAGCCCCTTGTGTGTGTGTGTGTGTGTGTGTTTCTGTCTTGTATAACCTCGATGGTCTGGAAGCCCTGAAGTATCTGAGGGTGACCTTGAATGCCTGAGCCTCTGCCTCTGCCTTCCAAATGTTGAATTACACATGGGCACCATCATGACTGGTTCTGTCTTTTTATTTGAAAAGCGACCTCTCAATGGTAAGCTTCTGGCTCCATCCCTGGTTACACGGATGAATGGAGTGTGTGTTCTGGGCAAAAGGAACAGCACATGCCAAGGCCTGGGGACATGTCTGTGCAGGGCATGTGGCAGGGCTTCATCCAGGACTTGTCTCTACTCTCTCTCTTTGTCTCTCTCACTCTCTCACCACAAACTCCAGCTATCGTCAGTGTGCCCCCGCACACTCCCATGCCTTTGTCTACACTGGCCCCTCATCTAGCACACCTGCTCCCTACTTCGTTAATAACCCACCTGTCAAGGCTCAGCTCTGTTTCCCACCTGCTCCAGAGAGACCCTCACTCCACGTACCACACACGTGCACGCGCTCGTGCACCCTCATCTGGATTCCTTATATAATAGTTGCTGGTAGATGTCATTATGGTCAGCTTCTCGTATGTGAGGCTACCAGATCTGGGCTGATTTTCACACGGCAGCTTCTGGCCTCAGCTCACACAGGGCAGCATAAGAGCTCACAGCCCGGGAGATGGCTCAGCAGTTAAGATCACCAGCTGCTCTTCCAGAGGACCAGGGTTCAATTCCCAGCACCCACATGGCAGCTCACCATTGTCTATAATTCCAGCTCCAGGAGTTCCCAAGACCTTCATATAGATACACATGCAGGCAGAACACCAATACACATAAAAATAAACAATTCAAAACAAAACTCACAGCCTTTCCAGGCAGCCTATTTTTGTTGTTGTTGTTGTTTTTCGAGACAGGGTTTCTCTGTAGCTTTGGAGCCTGTCCTAGAACTAGCTCTATGTAGACCAGGCTGGCCTCGAACTCACAGAGATCTGCCTGCCTCTGCCTCCCGAGTGCTGGGATTAAAGGCATGCGCCACCACCGCCTGGCCCCAAGCGGCCTGTTTTGATGTGAACAGCAACCCCCCCCCCCCCATACACACACTTCTCCCTGCTCCTAATGTGAACCTGCCTGACTCCTCTGGGATCTGGTCCAAGTCCTTCCCACCATGACTGCATCTGAAGGTTGTCTTCTTTTGCTTCCTCTTGTGACATCCTGGAGCTCAGGGCCAATCCGGGCAATTGGAATCCGTCCTCCAGTCCCTTGCCTTTGTAAAAGGGACAGCTCTAATTTAATGGCAGCCACGTGTTATGATGAGTCACAGTTAAGAGCATCTGGGGCCCAGGGATGGTGGCCCATTAACTCTTAATGGGCCAAGGCTCTCTGCTAGATCATGTAGGCTTCTTCGGAATCTGCAAAGCCACCCCAGGTCTGGGTGCATAGTGGGCATCTGGGGACTGACCTTTCACTCTAAGAGTGAGAGGGGAGGAGACCGAAGGGAGAAGGGATTTGAGTATGAGCTCTGGAGTTAGGAGGGCTGAGTTACAGTTCTTGCTTGCCACTTATTGGAGTGGCTCAACACAGGTCACATGGACTCAACTGCCCCAGTTTCCACATCTGGACAATGGCAATTGTAGGGATTGAGAGGGCGAGTTTGAGCTGCCTGCTAGAGGTGAGCGCTAACCCGCGTAATTTCCTGCCTTCTGGTCTCTTGCAAAACACCCGCCCCCCGCCACCACCCCCCTTCCCGTTGGACAAGTGGTTAGAATGAATGAATGTCCACGCCTGACTGCAGAAGCTAGACTTTCTCCGCTCAGTTGGCGGGGCAGTGCGGCTGGACCGCGAGAGCTCAGGTGCGGGGCGCGCGGGGACCGGGAGCTGTGGCCTAAGGGAGGCGGAGAAGAGGCGGAGAATGTTCCCGGCCCCACGGGTGGAGGAGTCCGCAGTTCTCGTAGTTGTTGTCTGCGCCACTGCTCTGAGGCCCCGGCCGCGCCGACCTTGAGCGCCGGGGTCTCACCTGGCCAACGCCTGGGGTTGGAGGGATGGGATGGGGGGTGGAGAGGGCGGGCGTTGCGCAGCCGGGGCGCGGCCATGGCCCCACTGCGCGGGTGGGCAGCCCGAGACCGGCCCGGCCCCGCCGCCTTCCCCGCCCCCCGGCGCGCCCCTCCCCGGCCGCCGCGTCGCGGGGATCCGGCCGCAGCACCTGGGCCGCGCCTGGCGTCAGGCGCGCGCAGCGATGACCACGGCCGGTGGCCCGGGAGCCCTGCCCGCGGGGTGAGTGGCCGAGGCAGCCTCTGGGCGCGGGCAGTGCGGGGTGGATGCCGGGACCTCCCAGGAGGAGCTCCAGGACCGCACTGCGGCTCCAGCCGCTGGGCAGCCCGCGCCCCGCTGCCTCCCGGGGACCCTGGCTCAGTTACTATCCCTCTGGGTCCCAACTTTCTCTCCCTCCTCGTGGAGTGTGCACCCGTGGGGTGGGCCTTGTTACGATCAACCCTCCTTACAGATGAGGAAACTGAGGCATAGTTCTTAAGTGACTTGTCTTCCATTATCCAGGAGGTAAGAGTGGGGAGTGAAATTAGAGCACAGCAAACCCTTTAGGGTTGTTTAAGGTGTTTGAAGGGTCTAAGTGTGCTCCGGCCTGGGATATTGGGTGTAGCAGGAACCTTGGTTGTCAAGGTGGGTGTTGTCACTATCAACATGGCTGGTCTTGGTCAGCCCCACCCCCACCCCGCCGAAGTCACGGTCAGACCCCCTACATTGTCCCCAGGCACTGCCAGCTGCTGTCTGGAGACAAACAGTAGCTCTGCTGTTCCTGGGTCTGCTAGTTGCTGGTCTCCCTGGCTGCTGGGAGGTTGCTGGGCAGATCCTGCTCAGGTGAGCTGGGAGGGGGACCCGCCCTACTTGGAGACCAGAACAGGGACAATATTTGCCAAGGGCCTGAGGCCTGACAGGTGAACATGGAGGAAAGAAGCCTGGTGCCACAGGAAGCTGGAAGCTTCCCCAGGGCCCGCAATTGTAGTACGGGTCTGAGAGCTTGGAAGTTTGGTGCCAGGGGATACGGTGGCCTGGAGGAGGGGCCACTCATTAAGGTTTCCCTTCCTCGTTTTCTGTTGTATAACTTTGGTCAAAGCTTTCACCTCCCTGACTTCTGGCCCCTCCTTTGGAAAACACAAAGAAACTGAGCTAGCTGTGCCCTCCCTGCTGAGGACTGAAGGCCTCACATCTGGAGCTTGGCCGGGTACTTTTCTGCACAACCCCATCGAGCACCGTGTACTAGAACAGTGGTTTTTCAGAAGGTAGACACAGAGCGAGGCTTCCATCCACGAATTCCAGACTTCCCGGCTGAAAGCCACCCTGATCCCTCTGGCTCACACACCCACATCTATGCTTGAGTCCCTGGAATGTCCCTGGGCTTCTCCAACCCTGCTCTAAGCTTCCAGTCAGCACAAATCTCTAGCACAAACAGAACAACTGTCTTGTATGCCTGAGAGCCCACACAGGTTCATCTGTCCATTCCCCTGTCCCAGTCAATGTTATCCTTGCGGGGTTTGGGCAGAAGAGGGTCAAAGTAGAAGCATCCCCACCTCCACCACAGACACTTAGTCAGTCAGCAAATGGTCAGACCTCATCTAGGTCTAACTCTCGGAAAAAAGGGTCAAGTCTCAGATTTCCACCATATAACAATAATTTCTTGGTAGTGGCGATGGGGTGGGTTGAGACAGAGTCTCGTGTAGTCCAGGCTATCCTTGCATTCTCTATGTAGTTGAGGATGACCCTGAACTCCTGATGTTCCCATCTCTACCTACAGGCCTATGCTACCATGCCCAGCTAAAAAGTTGTGAAATGTTTTTAAGGCTTCAGAAGACATGATAAATAATTTTCAAAGATATTTTTGTTTTTAATTATGTGTGTGTGTGTGTGTGTGTGTGTGTGTGTGTGTGTGTGTGTGTATAAAGATAGAGTCCAGAAGAAGGAATCAGATCCCCTGTGCCTGTAGTTATAGGCATTTATGAGCCACCTATGTGGGTTCTGGGAACCAAACTCTGGTCCTCTGTGAGAAAGACACACATTCTTAACCACTAGGCCATCTCTCCAGTCCCTGTGGTAAATAATAAAATGGAAGCCAGGAGGTGGTGGCACACACCTTTATTCCCAGCACTTGGGAAACAGAGGCAGGTGGATCTTTGTGAGTTCGAGGCCAGTCTTGTCTGCAGAGTTAGTTCCAGGACAGCCAGGGCTGTTACACAGGGAAACCCTGTCTCAGAAACAAACAACAATAATAACAAAGCTGACCCCATGTTCTTGTCACGCTTTGTTGCCAGATATTAACCCTGTGCCCACATACTTTATTCTGTATTTAAGAGAGAAGTCTTGTTAGAGTTGCAAAGCCCTGGTGGAGCTTCCTTCCCTCTCCAGAGATAACTGCCAGCCGGAATCTTGGGTTTATCATTTCCCATTTTTATCCTCCTGCTGAGTATAGGAAAATCAAAAATCATCCAGTTTGGGGATGGGGAGTATTTTTTTTTTCCTGAGACAGGGTTTCTCTGTGTATCTTTGGCTGTCCTGGAACTCGTTCTGTAGACCAGGTTGGTCTTGAACCCGCAGAGATTCACCTGCCTCTGCTTCCCAAGTGCTGGGATTAAAGGCATACGCTTTTTGTTTGTTCATTTACTTCTCTAAAGTTTGGGTTTGTGAGGTTTTGCCTTCTTGGTCCCACAGGCTGGTCCCTGTCACCCTGATACCTGCTTCATCACCCTGTGTAAAGACTCCATTTATTTACTCACCTTGTTAGACATCGGGGTGGTTCCCTATGTCCTGCTATTCAAACACAGAATATTTCTGTATGGCTGTCTTTTGCCTCTGTGGTGCACACTCCCTCATCCCCTTCTTCCTCTTCCCCCACCTCTCTTTGTTTCCTTCTGATAGGATCTCACTGTGTAGTCCTTGTCTGGCCTCAGACTCCAGATCCTTCTGCCTCAGCCTTGCTGCGTGCCACCACACCTGGCTTGTTCCTTTAGAAAATCAGACGTGAGAATCGACAGCAATGGAAAAGAATAACCACACGGGGCAGCAATGGTGCACCCATTTAGGCAGGTGGATCTCTGTGAGTTTGAGGCCAGCCTGGTCTACAAAGTGAGTACCTGGACAGCCAGAGCTGCTACACAAAGAAACCCTGTCTCCAAAAACAAAAACAAACAAACAAAGAATAACTGGTAATAGTTCATGAGTACTTCCTGCTTCTGTCTTTCTTTACAACCCTGGGATGTAGGGACCATTAGGCCCATTGTATTGACAAGGAAATAGAGGCTTGTAAGGCTGAAGAACTTTCTGCTGCCTGGGGTGGAGCTCAGTTGTACGGTACGTGTCTAGCATGCACAGAGCCCTGGGTTTGATCCCCTAGCACTGAATAAAGCTGGGCATGACGTAACATGCCTGCAATCCCAGCATACAGGAGGTGGAGGTAAGAGGATCAGAAATTCAAGCTCATTCTTGGCTACATAGTGAGTTCCAGGCCAGCCTTCAATATAAGGGACCCAGTCCAGTCTCAAAAGACAAAAACACAAAGCCTTTACCAGGTGATGAAGAAACTGCAGAGCTACATCGGCCGGACCAAGGCTGTCTGCTTTCAAAGCTCTAAGAGACCTTGGTGTGTTAAGTCATGCCTTGGAGTATAGGCTGTGTGTAGCTAAGGGCCATAGGAGTGTGGGGCTTTGAATGAAACCTCTTGACCATACTGGAAGCTTAGAAGGGTCAATTCAGGGTCACAACCCCCTGAAGATACCCCCACTGCATTCTTTGAACTAGAGTCCTGCACCAGGTGGGAGCTGGAGGGTGACTGGAAACAATCCAAAGGGCAGAACAGAGATTGAAATCCAGGCCTGACTCCAGTCTGCTCCCTGAGTGACTGTTCTCCTAGCTGAGGTTAGGGTCGGGGATTAACTGGGTCTGAGGGTCTCCCAGTGACCTTGTCGCCAGCCCAAGCCCATGACACGGGGAGATGGGAAGGGAGGAGGAGTAGAGTAGCTCCAGCTGCCCCTCTCCTAGCCCCCTCCCCCACAGCTTGCTTCTCACTGTGGCCTCCTGTGTGTGCATGTATGCAGGGGGGGTGACTTGGGGGGGAGGAGGGTGAACGTGTATGTGTCTGAATGGGACAATCCTTGAGCCTAAGACCCCGATGGAGGTCTCCAACTCAGTGCCCGTGCATCCCCATCCTTTACCCATGCCTTAATGTCCTTAAGGCACAGCAGAGAGGCCACCATCACCACAAGGATGTAAGTTGGCAGAACAAGGTACCCTGGAACAGAAAGGCCTGGATAGACTTGGGGCCTCCTTTCCAGCCAGGGCAGAGGAAGCCTGGGGAAAGTCCTGTGCTTTGCCCCTGCAGAAGCCCTGGGAGGAGTTGCCCACAATGCAGTGTCTTCACGCTTATCTGTCAAAGGCAGATAAGAGCTCAGCTGGGAGGAGAACTGAGCAAAATCATACCACAGCTAATTTAGATAAAGCTTGAGTGATCTCCTGGTGGGTGGAGTGGTTGTCAATGCCGTTAATCCCATAGGAGTCTTCCTGGGCTCCCCGGCCAGGCCCTGCCTCATCTCTCCATCCAGCAGACTTTCCATGTCTTCAGCCTGTCCAGACTGCTGGGCCTCGGAACCACCTTGTGGCACTGCCAGCCCTTTACCCACTCCGTTCCCTTCATGGATTTCTTTCTCTGCCCTGGCTTCAGTGCGGTGCCATCTGGCTGAGATACCTTCCTGTGCCCAGGCTGAGTTAGGGCCTCTTCAGTCCCAATGCTTTCCACAGCCACAGCCCTGTTAACTGTGGCCATCACTGCTCTGGCGGCTCAGGAGCCTTCAGAAGACTGAGCCCCTCAAGGGCAAGGTTCCAGTCTGGGACCACTCTGTTCCTAGAGCCCAGACTGAGCAGCAACCAAGAGAGAGAGCTCAGTCAGTGTGGTGGGGGGGAAGACAGAAAGAATGGGTCCAAGGCTATCTGTAGCATAAGGGGGGGGGTGTTCGTTACTGTAGACCTTCCTCACTTCAGTGAGGGCAAAGAGGTGCTGTGTGTCTTTCCCACTTCTCCTTGGGTGGTGAGGGGTAGGATGTTGGCAAAAATGAGAGGCAGGCTTTTGCCTCTGCACTTGGTGGATATGAGCCTCTTGATTCCTTGAGGCTCAGCCGACAGATACTGACATAGGCAGAAACTGAGATTAGAGCCCAACCCTTGACTCTGTGGTCTCGGCCAAGTCAACTTGGCCTCTGTGCCTCTGTTTTCTCATCTGCAGTGTGCATAACCCCATGTCACAAAGCACTTCGAGGGTACAATTAAGAATGTCATTGAGTACTCATGGCACTATGCTTGCAGCTTCCTAGTTAATTCATACAGCAAAGACGAATGGATTGGACACTGGTTGCTAGGCTGGGCCCTGAACACAAAGGAAGACAGACCTGCCAGGCTCCATGAGAGGAAGGCCAGCCTGCTTTGGGTGGGGCCTTTTATGACCATGGAAAGGAAGTGGGTCTTCGCTCTCAGAGACATGAGAAGCCATGATGGATTTGAATTAACATGGTCAGATCTGTGCTTTCAAAAGGTTTCCGTGGCTGTTAAGACAGGGCTGGGTTAGAAGGGTGAGTGTTTCCAAAAGTCTGCCGTCAGAACGATTTCCTGGGGGCTGGGTGAGTTACACTAGGCACCCTCTAAGATGCCCTCCTGAACCCCTTGACAGCCTCAGGTCCTTCCTAGTGGTGGGAGCTGGAGGGTGACTGGAAACAAGCCTTGGTCACTGTACCTTTGAGACTCAGGAACCTCCAGTGGTAACTCAAGGCAGGGGAGGGGAGGTTTGGGGCATGCACTTCGTAAAGACTCAAAACCCAACCTCCTTCCTCTGCTCTTAAATAGGGGCCCCTGGGGTTCCAGCCTCAGTGAACAGGAGGGAGCATGGCTGGGAAGAATCTGCAGGGGAGAAAGTATTTCCCTAAAAATGACAAACGTTGGTTGATTTTCCTACAAGAGCTGGAAATCCACATTACCTTTGAGGACCTAGAATCCTTAAAGTAAAATAGTGATTTTTTTTTACAGCCTCAGGGTGGCAGCACCCAGGGAACCTGGCCAAAGTAAGCAAAGTCCTTTCTGAAGGGACGGGTCCTCTTCTCAAGGTCCCTTTTGGAATTACTCAAATGTGAGTTACCAATGAAAGTACAAAACACACAAGAAAACAAGCCACTGAGAGTGACAGGCACCAGAAACAATAATTAGTAGAATTATTTTCTCCGAGGGTCTAAAATGCTAAATTAATATATAATTAGTTGTGTTTATGACGTGTGAAGAAGTTGAAGCTGAATCGGAAACAATAAGCTGGGAACCAGTGGCTGTCTAAAATAACTGATCAGCTTTGGAAGAAGAATCTAGTGGAATCCGGGGAAATGAAAACCACAGCCAACATGAAAAACCCAGCAAGCAACTAGCAAGTTCCACACCCAAAGAGGAACTAGCACAGTGAATGCCCTGCAAAGGGAGCAGGGGGCTGTGTGTTAAGGGGATCCCTAAAGGAAGTGCTCAGCCTGTAACCCCAGTACTTGGAAGACTGGGGCAGGAGGACTGAGCTGAGTGTTTGAGGCCAGTTTGGATCGCTGTCTTAGTCTCTTCCTTCTTTTTAGATTTACTTGTTTTATCTAAATGAATGCCTTGCTGACATGTATGTGTGTGTGCCACATGTGTGCCTAGTGCCTGCAGAAGTCAGAAGGGGGCTTCTTACCCCTGGAAGTGAAGTTATGGATGGTTGGGAGCCATCGTGCGGGTGCTGGGAATTGAACTGTGGTCCTCTGCAAGAGCAGCCAGTGCTCTAAACTGCTGAGCTATCTCTCCAGGCCCTATCTTAGTTTCTTTTCCAACTCTGATAAGAACGGTTTAAGAAAGAAAGGGATTATTCTGGGTTTGCAGTTCCTGAGGGATGCTGACCGTCATGCCGGGGAAAGTATGGTAGCAGGAAGCTGGCTGCCCACATCGCATCCACACTTAGGAAGCAAAGAATGGACAGGAAGCAGAGCTGAACTATAGAGCCTGAAGGCCACCCCTGGAGCTGGGCTATAGAGCCTGAAGCCCACCCCTAATGGTCCACTTCCCTCAGGAAAACCCCATTTCCTAATGGATTCACAACCTCCCTAATCAGCGCCACCAGCTGGGGGCTGAGTGTTCATATAAGACCCCATAGGTGACATTTCACATTCAATCTACAAGAGCTACATAGTAAGACCCTGTCTTAAAAGACAGGGATGAGCAAGATGACTCAGCAGGTAAAGAGGCTTGCTGCCAAGCCTGAGAATCTGAGTTCGATTCCTGTGACGTACATGGCAGGAGACGACTGTCTCCCACAAGTTGTCAGGTGATCTCCACACATGGCGTATCTCTCTATCAACTTGGAAAAGGTCTTTATTATTTAAAATACAAGTACCAAAACCCACCACCAATAAATGGATGCAGAACCTAAGAGAGATGGGGGAAGGGTACCTTATGGAACATGAAATGTGGTATGAAAGGGGCTAAGACTAGGTAAGGAGGTCACAGAAGAGGAGAGGGGAGTTTTCCTGGCAGTCTTGGGTTACCGTGACAGCAGCTTGGCCCAGAGGCCCTCAGACATAGAGACAGGTGGGTGAGCATGAAGCCCAGGGAGAAGGGTGGGTCAAAGATGGCTATCAGACTTCTGGCCTGAGAAACTGGGTGGAGGTATGTTACTCATTAAAGTGGCAAGGCTGAGAGGGAACAGGCTAGGGAGAAGGTGCAAGAGGCAAGCTTTGACTGCTTCTCAGTTTGCCTGGGAGGATCCGCTGATGGGCCTCAGGGTAGGTGTGGGACTTGGCCTAAGTGGAGAACTTCTTTTCACTGGGGTTTGAAGATCAGGATTTTCTCCAGCAGTGTGGCAAGCTTCTATAAGAACCTCCTTCTAGTGCACACTTTTAATCCCAGCACCCAGGCGGGTGGGTCTCTGTGAGTTATGGGCTATCCTGATCTACATAAAGGGTTCCAGGATAGCCAGTGGTACATAGAGAGACCCTGTCTCAAAAAAAAAGTTAACAAGACTTCTTTCATTTAAATCAGACTCCTGGAGAAGTGGCATTTTCATTTTTCCGAAGGGAAAGTTGAAACCCAGGAAAGTCCCAGCCTTAGACCTCATTCATTCGTTCATTCATTCATTCCTCACTCACGAGTTTGTTAGGAGCCTGCTTTGTGCCAGACACTAGGGCTGGGGATATAGAAGGGATAGAAGCAAGATTCCTGCCTTTTAGAAGCTTGTATTTTAGTGGCAGGAGACAGACAATAATTTAAATATGTAGGTAGGATGCTAAGAGCTATAGGGGAATTTGAGGACCAGAAGAGGGCCAGGTATGTAGGAGACAGCATCAGGAAGGTGACTTAAGTATGGAAGGCTCTGGAATGCTCATACAGAACCATTGCCCTCCACGGTCCATTGTGACAGGGTCAGTTCTAGAGTATAGGCCTGATGTTGGTAGGAAACTGGAAAAGAAATACCTAGAGAGGGACGAAGTAGAATCCGTGCTGGGTGGTGCCCTTCAAGGGGGCAGCAAAGCCCAATGGGTCAGAAGGGCCACAAGGACTCCCTTTACACTTGTGAAGGGTAAGAAGCATTCCTTCTTATGGCTTTCTTGCTCCCCATCCTCAACCCCGTTCCCACCCTGCCATTGAGTCCTAGATGACACCCTGCCTTCTTCCACCACTGGGGACGCTGAGAGGTCCCTATGTTTCAGCACAGAGGAGGATGTCTCAGCCCAGAGGAGGCTTAGTTGCCAGGTCAACCAAGCCAGTGAGGCTCTGTCCAGGTCAGGAGAGGCCAAAGACTCCATCAGTCACATGTCTGTTTCTTCTCTCAGGTCTCCTGTGAGCAGCCTCCATGAGGCCCTGGACCAGTGCATGACTGCCCTGGACCTCTTCCTCACCAACCAGTTCTCAGAAGCACTCGGCTACCTCAAACCCAGGTGAGCTCAAGGGGGTGGGTGTGCACTCATGCAAGTGCCCACGTAGGGATGGACATGGATTGGGGAACCCCTTGAATACATTACATATTTTTGGATCACCACTGATCCCTGAAAAGTTTTATCCAAATGGCCCAGACACCCCTCTCCCACATACTGTGAACAGCCAGGTGGTTTGCAGTCATTGGGAGCTGGAGACTTCCTATCCCATTGAATCCACTGTAGGTGATTTCCTGTTCCCTTTCCCAGCCAGTCTGAACTGCTCCTTCCCCCTGTAGGACTGTTCACTAAGCCTTTGGGTAGTGATGAGGGCTGCAAGGGCTTTAAGGCATCTCTCCAGTGTTTGCTGTTGGTCTGTTTGTTTAGTTTTGAGATAGGGTCTCCGAGCCAACCTCTGACTTGAGATCCTCCTGCCTCCACCTCCCATGTGCTAGGATTCCCAGCTTGCACCACCAGGCCTGGCATACTATTTCTAAATAATATGTGCATGCAGGGTTTCTTTCCTAATCCCAATCCCCCACGTCTATTTGGTTTTTAAAACTGAGGTATAATTCCGATACCATAAAATTCACTTTTAATAAAAAAATTTATTTGTGTGTATGTGTGTGTGTGTGTGCGAGTGTGTGTGTGTGTGTGTGTGTGTGTGTGTGTGTGTGTGTGTGTGTGTGTGTAGGCTAGAGGATAACTCTAGGGAGTCAGGTCTCTTACTGCTACCTTGTGTGGTCCTGGGATTAAACTTGGGCTTTCAGGCCTGCATAAAGCTGAGCGATCTCATTATCCCAAAATTCACCATTTTGTCACTTTAAAAACTCATCTCTTAGAAGACACGACTGTAGTTTTCACTGGGTGTGGTGGTGCACACCTCTACTCCCAGTACTTGGGAGGCAGAGATAGGTGGATCTCTGTGAGTTCGAGGCCAGGCCTGGTCTATATAGTGAGTTTCAGGACAGCCAGGGTAACACAGAAAGATCCTTTCTAAAAAGAAAAGAATTTAGCTTTCTTACCTGGATATGATGATGCCCTTTACCCCAGAACTTGGAAGGCAGAGACAGAAAGTTCTTGAGTTCAAAGTCATCCTCTGTTAGAGAACAAATTCAAGGCCAGCCTGGGCTACATGAACTCTTTATCCCAAAAAGCAAAAACGAAAACAAAATAATAATTTAGCTTTCTTACTGACAGGCCCCATGTTGCTTCTCTCACCCCCTTTTTCTGTATTACAGTATTTAACCAAATTACTAATTGATATTATTATACCTTCATAATCATTGCATCTCTTGTATCTTTGCCCCCCCCCACGCACACACACACCACAAAACCAAACCCATAGCTCTCATCCTAAATGGAACAGGAGAGAGTTTATTCTGGTGCCATTTTGAGTGACCATGTCCTGGGAGCACAGATTGAGGTTACCCCAAATTCCATGTTCCAGTATGGAAGCAGTCTCATGAAAACAATTTTTTAAATATTTATTTATTTTGTATACAATATTCTGTCTGTGTGTATGCCTGCAGGCCAGAAGAGGACACCAGACCTCATTACAGATGGTTGTGAGCCACCATGTGGTTGCTGGGAATTGAACTCAGGACCTTTGGGAGAGCAGTCAGTGCTCTTAACCACTGAGCCATCTCTCCAGCCCATTAAAACTTTTTATGGTTTTACAGAACAGATAAAATCGTAAATCAAGGCAAGTGTACAATACATTGGTGGGTACATCAGAGAGACAGAACAAGATGAGGGAGGCCTTGCTACAGTCTCAGGATGCTCTTACGGCAGTCTTAGCTTCCAGATTGGTGGGAGCCGGTAGTCCACTAAGGTCATAGATTCCATGTTAGTTCCGACACAGGCATGAGCAAAGAATGGCTGGGGCCCTAGATAAGGTAACTAACCTTTTGGACCCGAGACATTCCAATCTCTCATTTCAGGAGTTTTCCTTCAGTATTATTGCTCATTGTCAGGATGAGTTGTGTGTTTCATGAGCTGGGTGGCATTTCCTTGCTGGACTTGTTAGTGGTCTTGGCTCCTCATCTCCTAGTGTGCTGTCTTTTACACTTAGTTTTGCAGCCCTCCACAGGATGACCCCATCACGAGTGCTCCCAGACATTCAAACATACCAAGTGAACTACTATAGCTGTTGTGCTGGATAGTTTTATGTCAACTTGACACAAGCCAGGGTCATCTGTGAGGAGGGAGCCTCATTTGGGAAAAAGCCTCCAGAATATCAGGCTGTAGGCAAGCTTGTTGGGCATTTTCTTAATTAGACTACTTTGATGTAGAAGAGCCTAATCCATTGTGGGTGGTGCCATCCCTGGGCAGGTGGTCCTGGGTTCTATAGGAAAGCAGGCTGAGCAAGCCAGTAAGCAGCACTCCACCATGGCCTCAGCATCAGCTCCTGTCCTCAGGTTCCTAACCTGGTTGAGTTTCTGTCCTGACTCCTTCCATGCTGAACAGTGATGTGGAAATGTAAGCCTAACAAACCCTTTCGGCCCCGAGTCATTTTGGTCATGGTTTCATCACAGCAACAGTGACCCCAAGTCCTAGTTCCTCCTCCAGTGTGATCTGTGTGTCCCCTTCTCAGAGCTGCTTCAGATCTTCTACTGTTTCTGTCTGTCCAGGTTTCAGAGCAGTGGGCTGGGACAAAGGTCTCTTTCATTCTGTAGTTTTGTAATCGACTCTTTCTGTCCTAGGAAGTTCCCTTAATCTTCTGTTCCCTTTCCTTCAGCCAGGTGTTGGCCTTCCCAGGTGAGCCTTCTCTAAGCTTCGCCTTCCCCTCCCTTCTCCTTTACGTTTCTTTTTAAAGGTGTGTGTGCATGTATGTGTGCGTGTATGTGTCCGTGTGTATGTGTGTGTGCATGTATGTGTGTGTATGTATGTGTGCATGTATGTGTCCGTGTGTGCGTGTGTGTGTGCGTGCGTATGTGTGTGTGTGTATGTGGGGGGGGCACTACACACATGTTGAGGTCAGAGCACAACTTTCAGGAGTCGGTTCTCTCCCTCCACTGTGTGGATTCAGTGATTGAACTCAGGTCTTCAGGCTTTGGAGCAAGCTCCTTTACTCACTGAGCCATCTTCCTGAGCCCTCCCTCACATTTCCGTGTTTCCTCGCAGTGCCAGTAAGTTCTTCCCTTGACTTTGTTTCTTCCATGACTAATTTCCTAGTGCTCATTGTTTTTCTGCATATTCTTTTTGGTCCTTAACATCTATTTTTTTCTTTCTTCTTCTTTTTTTTACTCTTGTATATGTGTGTGGTGCGCATGTGTCAGGGTTTGTGTAAATGTGTGTGTGCAGGCATGTGGGGGCCCAAGGCTGATGGTAGAATCATCCTTGATTACTGTCCTACCTCATCGTTGAGGCAGGGTCTTGGAGTCAAGCTCACAGCCTGCTCAAGTGGCTAGTCTTGCTACCTACCCAGCTTGCTCTGAGGGATCCCTGATCTCCACATTCTTGGGGTAAAATCACAGGTGGGCCACCATGCCACCCAGAATTTATGTGAGGCTCTGGGGATCTTCCAGTCCCTATACTCAGACTGCAACTGCTTTAACTGCTGAGCTGTTTTTCCAGTCCCCCCTTTATATTTTTACTTGTATCTTATGCATATTGATATTTGCCTGTATGTATGTCTATGCAAAGAACCAGAAGAGAGATTCAGATCCCCTGGAAGTGGAGTTTAAAAAAATTGTGAACCGTCATGTGGGTGCTGGGAATTGAACCTGGGTTCTTAGTGAGAGTAAATGCCTTTAACTGCTGAGTCATATATCCAGCCATCATCCACTTTTTTTTAAATTTATTTATTTCATATGCATTGGTGTTTTGCCTTCATATATGTCTGTGTGAGAGTGTTGGATCCCGTGGAACTGGAGTCACAGACAGTTGTGAGCTGCCATGTGGGTGCTGGGAATCGAACCCTGGTTCTCTGGAAGAGCAGTCAGAGCTCTTAACCGCTGAGCCATCTCTCCAGTCCCCCATCATCCACTTTTATTGAAGACAAAATTTTACTATTTAGTCAAGGATGGCCCCAAACTTGAGATCCTCCTGCCTCAGGTTGCCCATTTCTGGGATTGCAGGTGTGTGCCACCACACCTGGAACCCAGGATGCCTGCCCCACTTCTAGGACAAGCTGTTTCCCTGTGCCAGTCTGGGGGGTCAGTGGCACACTCCCTGCATCTCACCTTAGGGTGACCAAAATTATCATATGTCCCAGGGAAGTAAAGTCATACCCCACCCATGACAACCAGACTCTTTCCAGAAATTGTCAGATTTCCTTCTGCAGAGCAGAGACAAAAGCCCCTCATCACCTTCCCTGAGAACCACGGCTCTAGAGTGGTGGTCACCAGTAACAGCCACAGGCCCCGGTCCCATTTATAGCCATTGAAACTTCAGAGAAGGCTGGATCCACAGTCATTCAGGATTCCGTATTGAACACGGGTCTGCTTGGCCATCCTGCCCCTAGTGAGGTGGGAAGCACTCATTCTGTGCTCCTTGGGCTTAACAGGGTTTGCCACATTCCCCTTCCTGCCTCTGCACCTGCTTTCCAGATGCCACATCTCTGAATAAGACTGTCTGTCCTGCTGGCTTATGATTCTCAGCACTGTCTCTGGGCACCGTCTGGAACATGGAGGCAACTACAGTAATTTTTCCTGTTGAATAAATGACCATGGCTTGTCAGTGGCAGAGCTTATGTGCAAATCCAGGCCCACCCTGTGCTGCAGGCTGCATTCTGACTGCTGGGCTCTCCCAGGTCTCATGCAGGGTGGCATGGTCACCTTGCTTGGAAGGGCCTCATGTGGCTTCCTCCCAGAGAGGAGGGAGGCTGTGGAAAAGGGCATGCCCAGAGAGAGATAAATGAGTTTCCGGTACAGGAAGTTCAGGGTATGCCCATGCGATGTCTTGGAGTTTCTCTAGATAGAGATGAGGTCACTTGCTAAGCATGATGGGCCAGGTAGTTCTGGGGAGATGGCAAGGAGAGGAAATTGCTCTCTGAGAAGGATGAGGGTCTCAGCGGAGGCTGACTCCAGCTCAGAAGTCACCGGTCTGCAGGGCAGTTCCCTGCAACCTTGCTCAGTGGCAGCTTGGGGGAGTGGGCAGTTATGTAGCCCTGGCCTAGGGTTCCTAACTGGGTCCAGCAGAAGGTCTGAGGGCTCTGGATGGGGACACCGGATGTTGAGGCTGAGGCGGGGAAGGAGGGCTGCCAAGGATTTGACAAGGCCTCAATCTTGATTGCTAGTGGAGAAAGAGGGGGCCCACCCTCTGCACTCTCCCCCATCATGACAGCTGGTTTGGGCTCTAGGAGGTGGGACTCCAAGGTGCATCTTTTCACGGAGCTGAGTTCAGCTCAGAGGTTCAAGTGCCTCACGTACAAACAAGAAGTTGTGAGGCATACATAAAACTCTGGGTGTCTGAACTCGGGGGTCACCATACCTCTGTATCCCATTTCCCACTCCAGGTTGGAGTATTCCAGGTAGTGGGCTGGTGAGGGCCAGGATTCCTGGCCACAGGTACATGTTGGGGCCTTGGGTCTCAGACTAGAAATTCTACTTTGTCTGCCAGCTGCCTGGGCAGGGCTTCTTCCTTCCGGGCCCAGCAGGTGTGGCTGGGTGGGTAGGGCTGAGTCCTGGGACTCAGGGTGCAAAGGAAGAGGGAGAGAGAAGCAGGGAGAGACCCTGGGAAAGAGTCTGGGAAGCTGGGAATGTTCTGAGAGATGCTGGTGGTCCTGCTAGGGAAGCCCCTCAAGGAAGTGACTCTGGACGGTGGTGGGACAGAGGGACTCACATCTACCGAGCAGGGTGATGTGACCCGAGAGCTGAAAAACAATTTCAGTCACTCAAGAAGCTCCCGAACAGAAAGATCATTATATTCATTTTTCCTCTTTCTTTTTTCCTTTGTTTCTTCCCTTCTTTCCTTCCTTCCCCCACTCTCCATTTTGTGTGTGTGTGTGTGTGTGTGTGTGTGTGTGTGTGTGTGTGTGTGTGTGTGTGTGTGTGTGTGTGGTCTCTGGCTGGTCTGGAACTTGCCATTTAAACCAGGATAGCCTTGAGTTTACAGAGATCTGCCTGCCTCTGCATCCTGAGTGTGTTGGGATTAAAGGTGTGCTCCACTATGCCTGGCTGTATTTGTTTTTCTTTCTTTCTTTCTTTCTTTCTTTCTTTCTTTCTTTCTTTCTTTCTTTCTTTTTTTTTTGGTTTTTCGGGACAGGGCTTCTTTTTTTTTCTTTCCCATATTCTTTTATTTTTTTCCATTCAAAAAAAAAAAGAATTTACATTTCTTCCCCTTCTCCCAGTCCTCTCCCGCTCCCCCGCCTCCAGCTGCTTCCTTAAAAGAGGGCATGGTACCCAGCCCTGTGGGAAGTCCAAGGCCCTCCCCCCTCCATCCTGTCCTAGGAAGGTGTGCATCCAAATCGACTAGGTTCCCAAAAAGATAATACATGCAGAGGAGCTAGGTCTTAGTGTCATTGTTGATGGCTTCTCATTCTGCCCTCATTGGCAGCCACATTTAGAGAGTTCAGTTTGATCATATGCTCATTCAGTCCCGGTCCAGCTGGATTTGGTGAGCTCCCATTAGATCAGGCACACTGTCTCAGTGGGTGGTCCAGGCCCTCATGGTCCTAACTTCCTTGCTCATCTTCTCCCACCTTCTGCTCTTTGACTGGACCTTGGGAGCTCAATCCATTGCTCTGGTGTGAATGTGGGTCTCTGTCTCTATCTCCATCCATTGGACGAAATTTCTATGGATGTGATCAAGATATTCATCAGTGTGACTATGGGACAATGCTAGTTCTGGCACCTTCTCCTCTGCTGCCCAAGGACCTACCTGGAGACATCCCTGTGGACACCTGGGATCTCCTCTAGAGCCAAGTATCTTGCCAGTCCTAAAATGACTCCAATAATGTAGATATCTTATTCCCTTCTTCGGGACAGGGTTTCTCTGTAGCTTTGGAGCCTGTCCTGGAGCTAGCTCTTGCAGTCCAGGCTGGCCTCGAACTCAAAAAGATCTGCCTGCCTCTGCCTCCTAAGTGCTGGGATTAAAGGCATGTGCCACCACCGCCCGGC
Organism: Ondatra zibethicus; assembly: GCA_004026605.1. Classification (NCBI taxonomy): domain Eukaryota; kingdom Metazoa; phylum Chordata; class Mammalia; order Rodentia; family Cricetidae; genus Ondatra; species Ondatra zibethicus. Next base: position 54,073 of record PVIU01001732.1, read on the forward strand.
CCTGTATATGTTTTTCTACAGAGGGGAATCCTGAGATTCAAAGAGGCCAAGAGACCTACCAGGGTCATACAGCAGGTGACTGTCAGAGCCAAGATTCCAGCCTGTGTCTGAGGGACTCTAAAGTCCAGGTTCAGCACCCCCACCCCCAGCAACAGGTGGCCAGATCCTTTCCACTGGCCACTATTCCTACATAGAGTAGTCATGGCTGGAAGGTCTCCGGAAACTGGCAGGACTGGGAGAAATCCATCAGTCTTCTGTTCCTTTGGTCCTCAAGAATTCTGACCTATAGCAGGCATATAGTGGTGCATGCCTCTAATCCCAGCATTTGGGAAGTGAGGGAGATGTGTTTAATGAAGTCTGAGACCCCACCTCAAAACAAAACAAAAACAAAAACCTCACCTCTGAGGGTTACCCAGAAGGAAAAGAGTAATGTCCACAGGCTTTGCTAGTTTAATTAGACAGGAAGCCGGCTAAAGTCGTGTGATCTAACAATAAAACCCTTTATGAAACCTCGCCATCTCTCCTCTGGCGTTCCCGGCATTGGCCTGGTACTGAGGAGTTTAGAAAATGATTGACAGAGGCACTTGGGGAAGGGAACCAAACTGCAGGCTTCTGCCGTGGCAGGCAAGCTGTTCCCCTGCCAGCCTTAGTGGCCCCAGCCATCCAGCACCATCACCCCCTGTTGCTGGGGTAACAGCCAAGTTCCAGGCTGCTAAGGGTTCCTCCAAGTGCAACGAGGACCTGGCATTCTTCCAGCTACTATTGCCCACTGCTGTCTCCATTTTGGGCTAAATGCTGCCCCTTATACCGTGGGACACTCCTTAGTCTAGAAGCTTGGGTCAGTGGAGGCTCGGGGAGGCAGGAGGTGAAGGCTTTCTGAGGCTGTCCTGGCTCAACCCTGTCACATCAGACCACAGAAATGAGTCACACCAAGCCCTGCCCCATGGTATGCACAGTGCGCAGAGGGAGAGTTAAACTCGTGCTCATGAGCCAAGTGTGGTCTGTACCTTGTCAGAGGCATGCGGTTCCCAAGGAGAAACCTGAATTCCAGGGGTCCTGAAGGCTGAGGGCTGTGGTGACTGAGTCAGAAAGACCTGGAGGAGCAGCCTGGGCAAGGACCATCAAGAGGAAAGTGTGGGGGTTTGGTTGTCAGGTTTGGTGGCAAGCGCCTTTGCCTGCTGAGCCACTTTGCTGACCCCAGGGTTGCATTCTTGAGTGCTGTGGGTCAGATGAGATGGGGAACTGGTGGTAACAGGTCTACATGGTGCTGGGGACAGGCACGACAGGGGAGGTGGGGCAGAAGGCAAGAGGCAGGTACCCTGTGTGTGGGCAAGAACAGCCTCAGGCCAGCACCAGGAAGGTCACTTGGAGTAACTCAGCAGGAAGAAGAGGAGCTGGGAAATGGACCAAGATCTTTTTTTTTTTTAATTGAGAAAAAGATGTGAGCTCATTTTATTCCTTTCTTAGTAACAGGTATCAGGATGGGGAGAACAAAATGGGGTGCTGGGAATCATATCCCTCTGTGGGGAGGCTCAACCTTCCCAGAATCCCTTGTCCCTCTCTACTTTGGGCACTTGGTGTGGACGTGAGAGGACAGAGGCAGGTTGTGATTGACAAAGCTGCAGGAAGACAAAAGGTACTGGTGGGTTCTATTTTGGGCCGGAGGGAGAGAAGCCTCCTTCCTGGACCCAGGTAAGGCCAGAGGCTCTCCAGCGTCCTTTCCCTTTCTTGGCTTTGGTCTTCGACTTGTTAGTTTTTAAACCCTTGGCAGTTTCCTGCTTGTCTGTAATGCATCGTTACCATATTGGCCTCCCCCATTACTTCCTCTCACTCCCAGCCCTGTTCTCCCCCTCCCTCCTTGGATGGAGGATCATTTGAGATGCCATGAAAGGGTCTGTGTCTCCTGAAGCCAGCCAGCCACCTCTGGTGCTCTCAGTGTTTGCTTTGTCCTGCAGAACCAAGGAGAGCATGTACCACTCACTGACGTATGCCACCATCCTGGAGATGCAGGCCATGATGACCTTCGACCCCCAGGACATCCTGCTTGCTGGCAACATGATGAAGGAAGCACAGTCGCTTTGTCAGAGGTGGGAGCCGTGGGGGCAGGGATAGGGTAGTGAGGCCCACCCCACTGTCTCCTTCCTACCCACGTGCCTGGCGTGGGATAGGGTAGCGGGGCCCACCCTACTGTTTCCTTCCTACCCACGTGCCTGGCGTGTGGGCTAAGCACTGCTGCCGCTACTGCCGAGGACGTGTGTCCTCCGGTGCCGAGAGCTGGCCCTGTTGGCATGGCTGTAGAGCCTTGTCAGAGCCGATCGCTGGGGAGTAAATGGATTTTTTTTTTTTTTGGTTTTTCGAAACAGGGTTTCTCTGTGGCTTTGGAGCCTGTCCTGGAACTAGCTCTTGTAGACCAGGCTGGCCTTGAACTCACAGAGATCCGCCTGCCTCCGCCTCCCGAGTGCTGGGATTAAAGGCGTGTGCCACCACCGCCCAGCGAGTAAATGGATTCTGTCTACCACTTTTTCACTCTGTCTTGGGCTGGTCCCTCTCAGAACTCAACTTTCTTCATTTATAAAAGAGGTGTGATGACGTATGAGTCACTGGGGTTGCCCTGGTGAACTGGTGGCAGGGCCTGTGTGTACTTGAGTGAATTTAATCCACAGTCTATGAGTGAACCAACTGTCCCCGAGTGTTTACATGTGTATTGGTGGTGTCACTGGCCACGGGGCATACACTCGCCTCTGTGCTGGCCCAGGCCCTGGTGATCCAGGAAATCTTTAGGCCTGGACTAGGGCTTGGGCTTGTGACTCAGTTGGTAGAGCACCTGTCTAGCATGTGGGGTGCTGAGTTTGGACCTCGGCATGGTGAAGAAGGGAGGAATGAAGGAGGAAGGATCCCAGCAAGTCAGCCCTGGATTGGGAGAGCAGTGGGCCTGTGGGAGGTGCCTACAAGCCTTCAAGTATTCGAAAGCCTAGCAAAGGGTGTATGTGTAAAGACAAGAGGGACCTAGGCCAGCCCCTCTTTCATCCTCACGGACTCACCAGAGCCCCTTTTCCTTCTCCAGGCATCGGAGGAAGTCTTCTGTGTCGGACTCTTTCAGCAACCTGGTACACCGTCCCACCATGGACCAGTTCACAGAAGGTGTGGCATCCAAGATGCCTTTCTAAGCATGGGCTCTGGTGGCTCAGAGAGGGGAGGCCAGTATGGAGGGGAGGGGAAAGTAAAGGTGAGGAGAGAAAAGTTCTCCATTCTGGTGTCCCCAGAGAGGCTGAGCTATGGCTTAATGCTCAAGCCTGGGGCCTTTTAGAAGAGGAGAAGCCCAGCTGCCCTACAATGTTCGTGTGCCCCGGAGGGAATATGGCCTTACTTGAGCCTCCCTGCCTTTGCTTTTTTTTCCTGCAGAGGAGATCCACGCAGAGGTCTGTTATGCAGAGTGCCTGCTGCAGAGAGCAGCCCTGACCTTCCTGCAGGTAAGGAAGCTCCCCTCATCCCAGCCCACCCCACACATGTGCAGAGAGCCTTGGAATTCTGGGTCAGTCCCAGAGTCCAAGCATGACTTGCCTCCTAAGAGGGTGGCAAAGCCTGTGGCTCAGCAACCCAACCCTGGGCAAGGTGGATGAGGAGGGCAGGTGTTTCCTCCTCCCCCACCTCCGTGTCCTCACAGCTGTGCTGCTGCTTTCTGGTCACTGCTGGAACGCCTGTCAAGAGTCACGTGGACACAGGCATTGCTTGATTTATGCAGCAAACACTTGTAGCAAATAATGTAGCGGGCTTCTGCAGGTCTGTAGATCTGTCATTTTGCCTGTGCGTGTGGTGTGTGTTCGTGGGGAGCAGAGGTTATCAGGTGTCTTCCTCTCACTCTCCACCTTTTAACATATTTAGTGCATGTGTGTGTGTGCGTGCACGTACGTGTATATACATGTGTGCCTGTGACGGGAAAGGGGAAAGCATGCCATAGATGTGTGGAGGCCAGAGGAGAACATTTTGGCAATTGGTTCTCTCCTACTTTGTTTTTGAGGCAGAGGCTCTCCTTATTTCTGCTGCTGAGCTGTGTACTCCAGGCTCATTGACCTTAAAGCTTCCAGATGATTCTCAGTCTCTGCCTCCGTTCTCTGGTAGCGATTATAGACGCACTCCGTCACATCTGGCTTTGCAACAAATGAGCTCCAAGGATCAAATTCTGTCTCCCTAGTCCCTGGAGATGTAGTGTTTGCAGAACTTCCATAGCCTGAGGTCCTTTCTGATGTGTTTACACTTGTTACTTAAGCCCTTACAGACAGCAAACCAGTCTTAGAGGGAAGGTCTCTTCTCCCTAAGGTCACAGGATTAGCAAATAGTGAACTGGAATTTGAATTTGAGTCTGGCCAAGTTCCCACACAGTGGGAATTACGCACATTGTTATTGCACATGCATGTGCGCGCACGTGTGTGTGTGTGTGTGTGTGTGTGTGTGTGTGTGTGTGTGTGTGTGCATGTGTTGGAGGAGGATAGATGCATTTTAGTGTTGGGTGCTGTTTATTTTCTTTACTTGTTTTTTTTTTGTTTGGGTTTTTTTTATACTTTATTTATTTATTATGTGTACAGTATTCTCAGTATTCTGTCTGCATGTATGCCTGCAGGCCAGAAGAGGGCACCAGATCTCATTACAAATGGTTGTGAGCCACCATGTGGTTGCTGGGAATTGAACTCAGGACCTTTGGAAGAGCAGGCAATGCTCTTAACCACTGAGCCATCTCTCTAGCCTGTGGTTTTTTTCTTGTTTTTTTTTAAACAGGGTCTCATTATACAGCTCTAACTGATCTGGAACTCACTATGTAGACCAAACCAGCCTTGAACTCACAGCAATCCAGCTGCCTCTGCCTCACAAGTGCTGTAGTGGAAGGCATGTACTGCTATACCTTGGCTTTCTTAGTTCTTTTTTTTTAATATTTATTTATTTATTATGTGTACAATATTTGTCTGTGTGTGTGTCTCCAGGCCAGAAGAGGGCACCAGACCTCATTACAGGTGGTTGTGAGCCACCATGTGGTTGCCGGGAATTGAACTCAGGACCTTTGGAAGAGCAGGCACTGCTCTTAACCACTGAGCCATCTCTCCAGCCCCTCTTAGCTCTTTTAAATTAAAAAAAATATTATTGTATTTTATGTGTGTGGGTGTTTTGCCTACATCATGTCTTGTATATTATATGCTTGCCTGGTGCCCTCAAAGTCCAGAAGAGGGCATTTGGATTCTTTGGATTCTCTAGAGCTGAAGTTAAAGACAGTTGTGAACCACCATGTGGGTGCTGGGAATTGAACTTAGGCCCTTTGGAAGGACAGCCAATGAGCCAGTATATCACTCCATATAATATTACTTGTATGTATGTTTTCTTTTCTTTTCTCCCTTCCCCCCAAGATGGGGTTTCTCTGTGTAGCCCTGGCTGTTCTGGAACTTGTTCTGGAGACTGTGCTGGCCTCGAACTCTGAGATCCCCCTGCCTCTGCCTCTCAAGTGCTGGGATTAAAGATGTGCACCACCCCCTGGCTAGCTCTTTTTTAAAAAATTATAATTTAATTACAACATTCCCCCTTCCCTTTCTTCTAAACCCTCTCATATACCCCTCTCCTTCAAATTTATGACCTCTTTTTCCACTAATTGCTATTGCATGCAATAAATATATGTATAATACAATACATATGTATATACATATGTTCCTAAATATAACCTGTTTAGTCTGCATACTGTTACTTGTATCTATGTTTCCAGGGCTGAGTTGGCACTGGACAACCAACGGTGTGCTCTTTCCTGGAGAAGACCACCCCTCCCACTCGCAGCTTTCCTCAGTTGCCTGTAGTTCTGTGTGTAGGTTGAGGCCTCACGGGCTGTCCCCTGTCCACTTTGGCATGTCCATTGGTGTCATCCTTGATCAACTCACTGTTGGGTAGTCGTGGTGGTGAGACTTTAGGGGAATGGCTTCAGACATCCTAGGAGACACAGTCTCTCAGCCAACTCCCTGACCCTCTGGCTCTTACAATCTTTGTCCCCTCTCTCCAATGTTCCCTGAGCCTTAGGTGTGGGAGTGTTCTGTAGATGTATCCAATGGAACTGGGCACCACAACTCTGTGTGTTTTGATTGGTTGGGGTTTTCTGTAATGGTCTCCATCTGTTGCAAAGAGCTGCCTTGATGAGGGGTGAAGACTGCACATATCTGTGGATATAAAGACAAATGTTTCTAGATTGTTGTTAGGGATTAGGCTGGTTTAGCAAATCAATGGGTCTGGCTTCTCCTGCCACACTCATGACTTTAATGGCACTAGTAGCTGGCTAGGTTTCCAATAATAGGCATGCTTTCCCTTTTACCGACTGAGTGAGTCTTCAATCCAATTATGGAGCTATTGGTTACTGCCAAAGTATGCATGCTGCTACTGTGCCCTTAGGCATATCATGCCATGCCGTGGCACTGATGTGGTTCATCCGTGTCATGGGCAGGTATCCTTAGGTTTTAAAATCTTTTTGGCTCTCAGGTGACAGAGCTGGACTAATCCTAGTCCTCAGTTTAGGATTCCCTGGGACAAGAATGGCATTTTATTTTATTATATGTTGTTATCACACACATAACCCTGATTCTGCTGGAGGCTGAGCCTACATAGCAAGACTCAACCCTCCACCCCTGACACTGTCCCAGCCTCCTTCCCGCACTGGTGATCCCATTTGTGTCTAAACAGCTCATTGTTGCTTTGTCTGCTCTTGTGTCACAGAGGCTTCCAGTTGTGTGGAGCGTGGGTTCTCCATCTTTGAGTGACTGGATAATAGTCTCTTATGTAAACATTCCTCGGTTTACCTAGCTTCCATGGGGAGCCTTGGTTGCATTTGGTTCTGGGTTTCATGGACACTGATGCCTTTTAGCCCACGTCCATTCATTTCTGAGTGGACACCCAGGACTGGGGCACCATACAGGCTAGGGATTGCTGGGACTTTAAATAATGCATTACAGTAATTACCTTTAACGTTTCAAAAATGAGCAACCTTCCTTATCAGACATGGTCCTTCTACCCAGAGGGCATGCTGTTGTCTCTCTGTGTGTGTGTGTGTGTGTGTCTCTGTCTGTCTGTCTGAGAAAGGAGGTTGTGGCAGCCTGCTCTGGGTGACTGCTGACCACTCCTGCTTCATCTGTCATATATCTGGGAACAGGGTGGAAGGCTGTCAAGGCCCACAGCCTTGTGTGACCCTCCAGCCTACAGTTACCTGCCTTAGACTCAGTTCTCTTCATCTCTCCCCACCATAGGACGAGAACATGGTGAGCTTCATCAAGGGTGGCATCAAAGTTCGAAACAGCTACCAGACCTACAAGTAAGTGGGTCCAGCTTGGGGCCAAGGAGTCTGTTACCCATCCCCTCAGACTGCATTGTGAGAAGCCCAAAGTCTAGAAAACTGACAACTCAGACAGATTTCTGTATCCTCTAGAACCTCCATTTTCTGGAATAATGTTCTCCTGGTTTTCTGGCTATACTTGTATGTTTGGCTTCTTGAATGCCTTGTCTGCTGGGGAAGAAATGACCCAGAGTCTACACAAACAGCCTGTGCTGGTGGGCAGGGAGGTAGATGGACAGAGGACTTTAAGGAACAGCAGCAGAACTATGTATCTGTAAAGGCCCAAATGCTGCTCTTTCTATAAAGTCTTCCTTGACCTTTTTGTTTGTTTGTTTGTTTTTTGGGTTTTTTTGTTTGTTTTTTGGAGACAAGGTTTCTCTGTAGCTTTGGTGCCTGTCCTGGAACTAGCTCTTGTAGACCAGGTTGGCCTCGAAGTCACAGAGATCTGCCTGCCTCTGCCTCCCAAATGCTGGGATTAAAGGCGTGTGCCACCACCGCCCAGCTTCTTCCTTGACCTTTTTTTAACATACAGGAATGGCATGTGTGTACACAGACAAAGACACACAAACACATAGATGCATGCTCCCTATCCTAGTTAGGGTTTCTATTGCTGTGAAGAGACACCATGACCGTGGCAACTCTTATAAAGGAAAAACATTTAATTGGAGTAGCTTATGTTTTCAGAGGTTTAGTTCAGTATCATCATGGTGGCGTGCAGGCAGACGTGGTGCTGGAGTAAGAGATTTTGACCTGGAACGACAGGAAGTGGGCGTGGCTTGAGTATATACGAGACCTCAAAGCCCACTCCCACAGTGACACACTTCCTCCAACAAGGCCATACCTACTCTGTCAACAAAGCCACACCTCCTAATAGTTCCTTTTGTGCCAGAATCATTTCCACACTATGTCTGGGTCCCTGACAAAAGTTCTCTGGGCCAGGGACAGCTGTACTAATGGCTAAAAGCCTGAAGACTTAGCCCGGAGCCCTTTTACCCAGCTCGGTGCTGCAGTCACTTATCTACAAGTCTGAAATCAGATACAGCTCTGAAAACCCAGCCCTCCCTCCCCTAAGTTATACATTAGAACTTATTTCCCATTATACTTTGAGAATGCTTGCTGTCTTTACCTCCCCCACCAGGGTCACTGTCCCCTGCACAGGACAGCTAAAGGCCTGTGCTAGACTGTTCAGGGACAACTAGACCAAGCGCTTCAGTCCCCCCAATGTCCTTCCAGCTTCCAGAATGATGACTGCAGAGCACACACCTGGTCAGGCCACCCCTCCCAACTCCAGAGGACCCTCTGGCTTACAGAGTGGAGCCCTGGGTCCAATCAGCCTATGAGCTCCCCTCCCCCATCTTTGTTGCCCCGCCCACATCACTGCTAAAGACCGGTGGGTCTGCTCTAGGCTTTTCAAATATGCCAAACTCATCTGTGCCCCACAGCTTTCTGACGTGTTTCTGTCAGAAGAGTTTGCACAGGGCTAGTTCCAACTCACCGCCCAGGTTCTAGCTCACACGTCACCGCCCAGGTTTTAGTTCACACTTCACTGCCCAGGTTCTAGCTTACATGTTACCTCTCCACTTAAATACCATCAGAGAAACCCTCTTTATCCCCAGACCAAGTCCAGACACAGCCTTTTCCTTTCAAGTGATGGGTGGGTGGTGTCCCTTAGAGGGTAGAGCAGTGGGATGGGGTGTGGGGAGGGGGGCGGGAGGGGGTGTTTTACTGTGCTCCCTGCTGCCCCCTAGTGCCTGGCACAGAGAAGTCTGCAAGTGATTGCTGTCTAGAAAGCCTCTGTGCTGGGCTGGGAGTTCTATGCCATTGGTACCTAGGAGAAAGAGGGCTGGATTCCAGTCAAGTGAAATCCAAGGAAACGTCGTGGGGGGCAAGGTGTTTGTATCTGCCCAGTGGTTCTCATCTGGGGTGACTGCACCTCCTGTGAGACACTGCTCCAGAGACATCCTGGTTGTCCCACTGAGGAGAGGCTCCTGCTCATACCTAGAGGGAGGAGGGTATCAGTGTCTGAAGCATCCTACATTGGGAACAGGTTCTCTTCTTTCCCCCAGCAAATAATTATCCAGCCTACGATGGCAGTTGAGGCCGGTGGAGGGTACTGTATCACTAGGACCAATGTGGTGCCTTCAGGGCTGAGGGACACACATCTGTGGTGGTGGACAAGATGGAAATTCATTGAGTATCAGCTCTCTGGGTCTGTAGAACTCTAAACCCACCACCGTTGAGTTCTGAGCCCACCCTGTGAGGGAGGCCTGGGGATGTGACTAAGTACCACCCTTCCTTCCCACAGGGAGCTGGATAGCCTCGTCCAGTCCTCGCAATACTGCAAGGGAGAAAGCCATAGTCACTTTGAAGGAGGGGTGAAGCTTGGTGTAGGAGCCTTCAACCTGGTGAGCAGGAGCCCTTCATTTCTTTAGTGCCTGGGCCCAGATGCAGCTCCCCTGCATGGCCTTGACCCACATAAGGTCAGCCCTGTGTGCCACTGTGCCTGGCTGTATGCTAGGCATGGAACCTAGAAATGAGTCTTAAATATTACCAGCCTTAAGGGGTTCAAACTGGGGTGTCATAGAGGGTGACATCCTCTAGAGAGTCTAAGTGTGCATCTGTGTGCCTACTTGGTAGCTTGAACCCCCAAGTGGAGTAACTATATGTTGAAGGAGAGAGGGCCTGCTTTTGGTCCCAGCTAGCTTACACCTGAAATAACCACAAAGAAATTGTATTAATTAAATTACTGCCTGGCCCATTATATCTAGCCTCTTCTTGGCCAACTCTCACATCCTGATCTAACCCATTTATACCAATCTGTGTTTACCACAAGGTCGTGGCTTACTGGGAAAGATCCTAACCAGCGTCAGTCTCAGACAAGAGTTTCATGGCGTCTGACACTCTGCCCTTCTTCCCAGCATTCTGTTCTGTCTTCCCTGCCTATCTAAGTTCTGCCCTATCAAAAGGCCAAGGCAGTTTCTTTATTCAACCAGTGAAAGAAACACATAGTCAGAAGGATCTCCTATACCAACTATAGCCATAGACATTGGCAACCCAGAAACTCAGACTGCTTCTGCCCCAGACTGCTGGCTGTTAAACATTACCAGGGGTCAGAAAGGAGAGGCCTGAAAACAGCTGTAACCCACAGGGGACAGGGATCTAAGCTCTCTTCAGGGCCACTGGAGAGAGTTCTAGGGAGGGAGATGAGCCTTGAGTTGACTCTTAGATCCTCCCAGAGTTCCAGGCAGGGAAGGATGTTCCAGGCAGAGGAGCAGCATGGGCTGGGTTGGAGCCACATGGAAATAATGAGCCTGCTTGTGGAGGAAAGAGCTGGTCCTGGGAGATGGTGCAAAGGCTGGTACAGGTCTGGGAGAGGTGGCCACTTTCTGCTACCTGAGTAAAGGGCAAGTCGTGGGTGGGGTCCTCTGACTTTCCCTAGGCTGCCCTCCACACACCCACTGCTTCTGATCCCACAGACGCTATCCATGCTTCCCACTAGGATCCTGAGGCTGCTCGAGTTCGTCGGGTTTTCAGGAAACAAGGTAACTGCCAACCTTTGGATACCCTCCATCTGCCCAGTCCAGGGCTGGAGCTGGGCTAGACGTAGTGGGACTGAGGGACCATGGGGCCTGGTGCCAGTCCTGGCTTAGCTCCCTCTGTGTGTGACTCTGGGGAGGATCTAGACCTCTTTGAGCCTCAGCCTTCCCTCAGGATTTCTGAGGCCACAGATCTCCCCCAGCCTGGTGCAGGATAGAGGGTCTGTGTGATAAGGGTAGATGTGAGGGCAGCCCTGGAGGGACCAGAGGTCACACTGTCCTTCCATGACTTGTATCAGGATCCTGGTCTTCCCCACTTGGTCACCTGCTCACTTCAAGGCCTTGAGCCAGTCCTTTCGTCCAAGGTCAGCTTTTGGTGTCCTTATTTCATCTGTGAGTGTTCAGAGAGCCCAGTGCATCAGACCTTGAGAGGAACCAGGGGACTCACTGAGGCCAAGGCCTTGCACACCAGCAGGGGTTGGAGGGAGCAGATGGAGGAGGTCCCATTCAGTAGGTCACCAGTGTGGTAGAAGGAACACTGTCCAGGAAGACATGAAACACCCCCACGTCCTTCCCTCCTCCCTGAGGTCCTAGGCAATTCCCTTTCTCCCATGAGCCCCCTTTCTGTGAACATAAGAGGCTCCACCTTGTCCTGAAGCTACTGGTGCGTGTGTCCTCTGTAGCCCTTCCTGATACCCGACACGTATATGAACCACCACTTTTTGGTTTACCTGTTATTTCTCCCAAAATGACATTTTTATTTTTTTAAAGATTTATTTATTTATATGTATATAGTGTTCTGCCTGCATGCATGCCTGCCAGTAGAGGGTGCCAGATCTCATTCTAGGCTGCTGTGAGCCACCATGTTGCTGGGAACTGAACTCAGGAACTCTGGAAGAGCAGCCAGTGCTCTTAACCTCTGAGCCATCTCTCCAGCCCAATGACATCATTTTTTCTTTTTTTTTTATTGATATTTATTGAGCTCTACATTTTTCTCTGCTCCCCTCCCTGCCTTTCCCTTCCCCCCTTCAACCCTCCACCAAGGTCTCCATGCTCCCAGTTTACACAGATCATCTTGTCTTTTTCTACTTTCTACTTCCCATATAGATTAGATCTATGCAAGTCTCTTTTAGTGTCCTCACTGTTGTCTAAGTTCTCTGGGATTGTGGTTTGTAGGCTGGCTTTCTTTGCTTTATGTTTAAAAACCACCTATGAGTGAGTACATGTGATAATTGTCTTTCTGGGTCTGGGCTACCTCACTCAAAATAATGTTTTCTAGCTCCATCCATTTTCCTGCAAAATTCAAGCTGTTATTTTTTTCTGCTGTGTAGTACTCCATTGTGTAAATGTCCCACATTTTTCTTATCCATTCTTCGGTTGTGGGGCATTTAGGTTGTTTCTAGGTTCTGGCTATGACAAACAATGACATCATTTTTTCAAAGGCAATGTTATTACACAAAATCCATCTTTGCTTTTTTTTTTTGTTTTTAAAGACAGGGTTTCTCTATGTAGCCCTGGGTGTCCTGGATCTCGCTCTGTAGACCATGCTGGCCTCAGACTCACAGAGATCCGCCTGCCTCTGCCTCCCAAGTGCTGGGATCAAAGGCGTGTGCCACCACTGCCCGGCAAATCCATCTTAGTTAATCATGAAAAAATCATTAAGAGTGCCACAGAGAGCCAGGCATGATGGTCCTCAGTTCTCAGGATGCAGAGGCAGAGGCAGAGGCAGGAGGATCTCTGAGTTCAAGGCCTGGTCTATATGGTGGGCTTTAGGGCAGTTAGTGATACATAGTGAGACCCTGTCTCAGCAAACAAACAAACCTAAAGAGAGTCACATAAGTGATCAGAAATAGATGAGGGGTTGGCCACGGCTCAGAGTGTGTGGCTTTCCTTTGTGGTGAGAACTGAGGTGTGTGAACCCAGATCTGGGGCTTTCCCAGGGTACCATCAAAAGGACAGAGCACAAAGGAGGGAAATGGGCCACAAGGCTCAGGGCCTCATAAGGCCCACGCTTGGCCCTGGGAAGTCCCCTGTCTGGGGTCCACAGCTGGCGGCTCCAGGGGCTGGTGGGTTGCACCCTGGAGCAGGCAGTTGGGCTGGTGGTCTCAGGAAGGCTGAGGTGGGAAGGTCCACCCTCACCCGCAGCTGCAGCTTGGGTGGAGCCTGCCCCAAATCAGGGCAGCTGTGTGGAGGGTTTGAGGCACACCAGGTCTATATTTGAGAAACTGCATGGATGCTGAGAAAGGTAGATGAGGAGCAGAGACTACACACACAGGTTGATGCAGAGACTACACTCACAGGACTCACAGGTCCCAGTGAGGTTCTGGAACCTTCTCCCCCAGGAAGCTTTTCTGGGTCCCAGGCTTCTCGGCACCATCAGCACCAACTTGCAGTTAGGGTCATTTTCCTCAGGTCATTCCTCCTCCTAAGCAGACTGGGCCGCTTGGCTTCCCTGCCCATGACAGGGTCAAGAGTAGGCGCAGATGGAGAGATGGGAGGGGAGGGCAGCCCTTGATTCTGGTGCCACCGCTCCTGGCTCCGGAAAAGAGACTCTCTCACAACTGCAGAGACTCCCTCATAACTGCCCACCTGGACCCCGCGATTCTCTGGGAACCCCAGCCTGTCTTCTTGCCCCCCTCCCCCTAGGACTACGGGCTGCTGCAGCTGGAGGAGGGCGCGACAGGGCACAGCTTCCGCGCAGTGCTGTGTGTCATGCTCCTGCTGTGTTACCACACCTTCCTCACCTTCGTGCTCGGTAGGAGACCCGGTGTGCCCGGGTGGCGGGCTCCTGGGTGCGAGGTTGACCCTGCTCAGGCACCCAGGGCAGGGCAGAACCAGGTCAATGGGCCTGCTGCTCCTGGCCTCTCGGCTCAGGTTCCCTCTGTGAAATGAGGGTGATTGTGCCACCTTGTGGAAGGTGTGAAGATGACAGCTGCAGAGTCAGAAATGGCTCCCAGGTTATATTGAGCCTGTGATGTGCCTGGACAGTATACACATTAGCTTGCTCAAGTCTCCTGTCACCCTGGAGATAGGGAGAATCGTGCCATTTCACAGAGGGAAAGACGGAAGCCCCAAGAAGGCCATGGCAGGTTGCTAGGAGGAGCGCAGGCCCCGCAGTGGGAACCTGAACAGCGCATCTCCTTGTCACCCGCAGGTACTGGAAATGTCAACATTGAGGAAGCAGAGAAGCTGTTGAAGCCCTACCTGAACCGATACCCCAAGGTGAGACCAACCTCCGCTGGTCACCCCATCCCACCTGTACCCGGTGGGGACACACACACACACACACACACACACACACACACACACACACACACACACACACACACACAGAGAGACACAGATCCTCATGAGTGTCATTGCAGGGTGCCATCTTCCTGTTCTTTGCTGGGCGGATTGAAGCTATCAAAGGAAATATTGACGCCGTGAGTGATGTGGAGATCTCTTGGGATGTCCCAGTCCAGCAAGAAGTTAGACACAGAGAAGCATTCTCGGGGGTAGGGGGAGCCCATGAAAGAGCAGGGCTGGGAGGAGCACTCCTGACTGGGGTGGTCTGGGGAGAGGGAGGGGTGGCATTTGTGCTGTAGGTTTTTGATAGAGAGATACAGGCTTGTGGCATTCTTAGTCAGGAAAAGCTGCTGTCTGGGGCATGGTGACTAGGCTGGATGCGGTAAATGTGGGTGAGGGTAGTGAGGTCGGAGGGCAAAGAACCACAGGAGACACTAGACAGGGAAGGTCACAGTCAGGGCCAAGTCAAGGGCACTACACCAATGTGGAAGACTACATTGTGGGGTCCTGGAAGCCTCCAGCTAGCCCTGCCAGGGCAAATCCCCAGGTGGGGGTAACCATGGAAACCAGTAGAGTTTTGGGCGTTTTCTCTGAGGCACAGACATTATTATACCGGTATAATATTGACACTCTCTGGGGTTGGGTAGATGGCACAGGAAGAGACAACCTGAGTTTAGTTCCCAGCACCCATGTGAAAAAGTCAGACATGGTGGCCCGTGCTTATAATCCCAGTCCTGGGTGCGGGAAAGGAGCAATGGATTCCTGAGGTTTGCTAGCCAGCCAGCTTAGCATAATTGGGGAGCCCCAGGTTCCAGAGAAACCCCATCTCTAGAGGAAAGACACTTGAGGTTGACCCTTGGCCTCCACCACATCCATCGACATGAGCACACCAATGCAAACATTGCAGTATTAATACCTTGTGCGCCCTGCCCTATCCGCTCCCCCCCACCCCAACACACACCAATGTACTCTGTTCCATGCTTTTATTTCGTGACCAAATCCCTACAATCAGAAACCAGGACAGTAAGCCGAGATTCCCTGGCTTCCCAGACTCCATCTTGACCCGGCACAGTTCAGGACCACCATGCTATTGGGGGAGGCTATTCCTGCTGTGGAGTTAAGAGGGGCAGAGGGTGTTGGGGTGGGGCAGACTCTTGGTAGGCTGACCCGCAGCTGCCCACAGGCCATCCAGCGGTTCGAGGAATGCTGCGAAGCCCAGCAGCATTGGAAGCAATTCCACCACATGTGCTACTGGGAGCTCATGTGGTGCTTCACCTACAAGGGTCAGTGGAAGATGGCCTACTTCTACGCCGACCTGCTGAGCAAGGAGAACTCCTGGTCCAAGGTGGGCTGACGCTGTGGGTCAGGGTGTTGAGTGGTCAGGGGTCACCCAGATGGGCCAGATCCCTGACTGAGCACAGATGTGTCCACAGGGTTCTAAATGGAATGAAATGTTTGAAGAGGGCTCAGGGTTGGGAGGAGCTGAAAGCTGTGCCAAGTAGAGAGGCTGACTGGGTGCTGGGCACTGAATCCAGGCCCTGTCCATCATTCTAAGCATCCTCCTTGTCCACCGAGCTACTCTGTCCCCTCAGCTCTGCTGTGTCCATATAGCTGTGTGGTCACCGGTCTTAGCATGTACTATCCAACAGAAATGCTCACTATGGCAGGGAGTTTTTTCTTTTGCACCACCCAAGCATGCCAGCCACAAGGACCCATGGAAGGTGTCCAGCACAGCCGAGACACTGAATGGCTACATTTTATTTATGTTTAATCACATAGCCCCAGTGGGTCTGGAATCAAACAGATCTAAAACACCAGCAGCTGGTATAATTCAAGTGACTGGGCCTCACCTGATGCCAGGGATTCACACTGTATCATCCGGCTTAGCCATCCCACCCACAGATGGGTTCTCTTCTCTGACGGCTGTGTTTCAGGCAACTTCTCTTCACATGACAGGCAAGGTGGCAGGGGCTGCCCCCAAATTACATATCCCCCTTAGTTTCCACCAGAGCCCACTATTAAGTCTCATAGATCTGTGTCAGCATCTGGAGCAGGGGAGAAGGTTCCCTTCCAGAGAGCAGGAGGGAGAAGTGTGTTTTCAGAAGAAGAATGAGGCGGTATGACTGGAAGGGGTGCATGTGTGAGAGATAAAGGAGGGGAGGAAGTTATAATATTACAGATGTGCCGTGTAGGCAAAATAAAACAAATAAGGCATCTATCTGCCCAACACAGACAGAAACTTAGCACTTAGCAGAGTCAGCGCAGACAGTGCCAGCATTGTGCCTGTAATAGTGAGGGTAGTGCAGAACTCTGAAGCAAGTGTCTTCAGTGTCCCTTCTGCTACATAGCAACCTACCCCAGTGACTTTATCCCTGTCCATAGCAGACATTGCTAATCAACCCTAGCAATCCTCCATGACCTTTGAAGCCACTTGAATTCCAGGCAGTTGTTAGAGCAGCTCTGCCCTGACACACATCACGAGATCCAGTGGTCACCTGCATCTCCTTTCTCTCTCACTGCCTATGCATGCCTGTGGCTCTTCCGTGCTTTTCCGGGCACCGAGACCAAGCTGAAGAGAACCCTGGGGCTGACGGAGCTCTGAGGAAGCAGGTTCCCCGACTAATCCCTGTGTCTCTAGCGTTTGTCTTCCATTTTCAGCATCCCGCTGCGGCTTCTAGCGAGAGAGTCTGTTGTTTGGGGACACACAGTGGACTTGGGGTCATTCTCATGGAGCTGCTTTTCTCCTCACTTCCTTCTGAGCAGAGGGTTTGCCTTGAGGCCTTCCTGCTGTTGAAGGTCCATCCTTGGGGCCTAGCTCTGGGCTACATCCATTCCTCATTGTCCCCACTCCCAACAAGAACAAAGCCTTAAGGAACCTTTTCGAATTAAATATGACTGCAGAATCTTTCCTGTGGCATGGGGCAGGCAGCAGGGTCCACCCACATGGGGACAGGGAGGCCTGGTGAGACCACACAGCTACAGTGAGTGCAGAGGGCAGACCAGACTTCCTAGGCATGGGGAAGTCTGCTGTGAGGAACTCCTCACTGTATTACTTTGGGGCAGTAAGTTTTCCTCTGTCTGCAATTACCTTCCTCAGATAGGTTAAAAAACGGGCATCAGTTTTGGGGCCTGATCCCTTCCTGCTCTCCAGCACCAGATCACCACAGCATCTGTCAGCTTCCAACTCTAGGGATCTATTTGCCTGTGGACATTGCCATATGTGCCACCTCCTATACTCCGCTCCTTCTCTGCCCCATCACTGAAAGTTCACCCTAAGGAGACCTTGAGGTTGCAGCCTAGGGCTAAGATGGTAGTGATCTGCTGTGTCACTGCTTAGTCCTGTAAAGGCTGAGGCCTGGGAGCCCTGTGGCAGCCCTGGAAGAGCCAGGCTGATTCAGGAAGGCAAAACCTCTGGGCTGTGTCAGGGAGGAGGATTTAGGGGAAAGAGAAAGGGAGAGGGAAAACCCAGAGCAAGAAACAAGGGTTGGGGGTGAGGGCACTGCCAGTGTTCACTGGGTGAGGGCTTTGCTATGAGAGCGGCGAGGGGGTGCTGGAGGCATGGTCTTTCACTGGCGGCCGCTGGAGGCTTAAAGATGGGCACTGTCTGCCTGGCGCAGCCTGGGTTTCCTACGCCAGTGAGGGAAACACTTGTGGAATTAGAGGGTAAACAGCTGACCCCCGGGGAGAAGGGATTCATATCAGGAAGGTGACTGTGCCCCTCCCACTGTCCTTGGATGACTTGCTATGCACACGTCACTGTATACCCCAGCCTGACTGCTGGTTATACAGCGAGGGTGAGGCAGCTCTTAGAGGAAAGAGCCTGAGAGGAAATGTCTCCCCAGGCAAAGGGCCCAGAGGGCTGTAGCGGGATGGAGAAGAAACAGTATTAGGTGATCCTGCGGAGGCATCTGGGGCAGGTCGTGGAAGGCCTGAGGGTGTTCTTGAGCTATAACTGTCTGGCAGAGAGGGCCTTGAATGTCTGTGCTTGCTGGGCACTCTCGGTGCCAGGCCCTAGCATAGGCCCTGGATCCAGAGGGGACAAAGCAAAGACCCCACTGAAGGCTCATCCTCTAGAGACATGAAGCACACAGTTGTTTCGTGTTGGCTTCCAGTGGATAAACGTCCTCTGTCAGGGACAATGCTGGTGTGCAGTCAAGGGCTGGGTCATGTGTGTCTTGAAGGAGGACTGCTCAGGCCGCATTGGGCTGCAGGAGGGAGCCCCTCTGGTCTGGGACAGAGCGATGGCTGGGATTAACAGTGTACACCATCACACTGTTAAAGTCTTATCCAACGTCCTTGGTTAGCTCCTCCTGTGGCTTAGTGGTTTCCATCTGTGTCTGTCCCCTTGTCCCCTCACATGACCTATGGGCTGTGTGTTCCCCCTGAATATATGAGGCACATATTAATGATCTTTCATATACGGTAGTTATTACTCAATAGCTCATTTGTGTTTGTGTGACAGAGCATATATTAGGTACATGGATCTACAAAGGAGGCCAGATGTTGATTCCCAGATGCCATTCTCTATCGCCTTACACCTTATCTTTTGAGTTAATGTCTGTCCACTGAACATGAACCTTACCATTTCGGCTGGGTGGGCTGGCCAGTGGGTTCTAGGGATCTTCTTGTGTCTGCCCTGTGCCCTGTGCCCTCTGCCACATTTCCCATCCCAGACACCTGGGTTAGACACTTGCAACAACACCTGGCTTTATGTGAGTGCTGGGATCTGAACTCAGGACCTCAGGCTGTGCAGCTGGCGCTTTACCCTCTGAGCCTTCTCCAGCCCTATTTCTTTCTTTCTTTCTTTTTTCTTGTTTTGTTTTGTTTTGAGACAGGGTCTCTGTCTTGGCTAGTTTTTATGTCAACTTGACCTAAGTTAGTGTTATCTGAGAGGAGGGAACGTCAATTGAGAAAATGCCTCCATAAGATCAGGCTGTAGGCAAGCCTATAGGGCATTTTTTGAAATTAGTGATTGATGTGGCGGGGGCTGGGCCCTTGTTAGTGGTGCCACCCTGGGTTGGTGGTTCTGGATGCTATAAGAAAGCAAACTGAGTAAGTAGTGATGTTCAAGCCAGTAAGCAGCACCTCTCCATGGTCTCTATCAGCTCCTGCCGCCAGGTTCCTGCTGTTTGAGTTCCTGCCCTTGTTGCTTTCTCTGATGAAGTGTTATATGGAAGTGTGGGTGAAATAAATCCTTTCCTCCCCAAGTTGCTTTTGGTCACAGTGTTTCATTACAGCAGTAGTAACCCTAACTAAGACAAATTGGCATCAGGATCATGGGTGTTGCTATGACAGACCTGACCATGTTTTTGGTAGAATTGTGGAAGGACTTTGGAATTTGGTGCTAGAAAATCCACTGAATGTTCAAAGCTCAGTGAGCTGTTTTGTGGGCCCAGGAAGGTAAGAATTTAGAGTAATGTAGACGATGGAGACCTGGTTTATGAAGTTCCAAAGGGAAGTTTAAGGTCACTTAAAGACTATCAGGGCCATCTGTTATTTTGAGTTGAGAGTTTGTGGTTCTGGTTAGCTGGGGCCAAAGAATCAGTGATGATGAGCAAGAGACCAGAATCACTGAAGGGAAACCTTCACTTTTCCATGACAATTGATGTTGGTCAGCTGGAGCTAAGAAATTAGCAGCGATTAAGAAGAGACAGCATCTTTGAGGTGAAGCCTTCTGGGAAGTATTTCTTCAGAGTCAGCACACAGGAGCTGTGTTCCAGAGGCCACCAAGTTTGTCCCTTGCACTCGCAGCTGAACTTGATAATGTGTAGGTCACCAGATGGTACTGGGTTTGAAGGCGTGAGGGAGTCAGGAACAGCAGCTGGGGCTTGACACTGAGAGACCAGGACAGACTACTGGAGAGAGCGAGGCCTCAGTAGCCGTTGAAGCTTACTCCTTTAGGTGTGTGCTCAGGAGTATATCGCTCAATCATACGAAGCTCTATCTTTATCTCTGTGAAGAATAACTGCACAGATTTCCATGCTGCTTGCACCAATTTACACTCGTACCAGCTGTCTGCGAGGGCTCCTCTTCCCCACATTCTCTCATGCATTTGTTGTCATTGGTTTTCTTGAACGTAGTTTTGATTTGCATTTCCATTATGGCTAAGGATATTGAACATTTTCCCAATTATTTATTGTCTATTTGTACCTCTTTTTTTCAAGACTGACTTATTATACATACAGTGTTCTGCCTGTGTGTTTGCCTGTATGTCAGAAGAGCACACCAGCTCTCATTACAGATGGTTGTGAGCCACCATGTGGTTGCTGGGAATTGAACTCTTAACCTCTGGGAAGTGCTCTTAACCTCTGAGCCATCTCTCCAGCCCCTGTACCTCTTGTTTTGAGAACTGTTTTGTACTTTGTTAATTATTATTGTATGTGATTGTGGGTGGGTGTGCCGGTATGTATGGAGGTCAGAGGACAGCTAGTGGAATCTGATCTCTGCTTTCATCCTTGTGTGGGTTCCTGGGTTGAACTCAGGTTGTTACATTTGTGAAGCAACCACTCTACCTGCTAAACCATCTAGAATGACCCCATGTTTTTACTTCTTTTACTCTGTGTGTGTGGAGGGGTGTGGGGGTGGGTGGGAGTGGGTGTGTAAGGCCTCATAGCTCAGGTTGGCCTCAAACTTACAATGAAGGGAAGGATGAACTTGAACTCATGATGTACCTGCCCACCTTCCCAGCAGCTGCTGGGAAGTCACAAACATGCATCACCTAACTTATTTGTTAATTGGTTGATTTGTCAGACAAACCTCTCTGGCTTTTTTGTTTGTTTTTGTTTTTTGAGACAGGGCTTCTCAGTGTAGCTCTGGCTGACCTGGAACTCTTGGATGGCCTCAAACTCAGAGATTGCCTGCCTCTGCCTCCTGGGTGCTGGGATTAAAGATGTGCACCACCACCACCCAGTGAGACAAACCTTTTTAAGGTTTTTTTCCCCAGACATCACAAGGTTTTTCACCTGGTTATTTCATAAGTAGAGGACCTACTGTCAGCTTTAAATTCTTAGCTCAAAACCCTGAGTAAGCTGTGTTTGGGGCTGCATCCCAGTGAGAAAGCTGTGGACTCTCCATTGCTTATGACACTGGCTAGAACTGGTACATATGTACTACCGCCATTTTCTTATTATATTCAGAAGCTATCTCAGGTATTAAATCTAGAAGGAAAAGGCTAGACAAGAGGTACCGTCCCTGGAATGTCAGGGACAGATGGAGGACAAGAGTGACATGTTCAAGGTTCCATGAGGAGACTCCATTATACACCCACAAAGACCATCTTGGATGCCGGTTTGAAGGGTTGGTCACCTTGAGGTTCTGTGTTCCAGTATGGATGGTGCAGGTGGAGATTCCAGGATTCCCTCTCCTTCCCCATGCACTTCTTAGCCTTTGGCAAGTATTTTCCTCGGCAGTTGCCTTAGGAGGCAGGTTTTTCAAAACTTGGCCACTTGAGGGCAGCACAGAACTGAATGCCTCTAACCCTCACCGCAGAGCCTTGCTTGTGCTGATGTGTGCAGATGCTTGTAGTTCAAGCAACGCTCCCCACTTCCCATCAGGTGGCCTTTGATCTAGCAGGCAGGGTCCTCCTAGACATTTTCTTTAGGCTAGATTGAGGGGAAGGTGTAAAAGTGAGTGATGCAGGTCTCCCCCTGAGCCCTGCCAGAGTCCTCTTCACTCTTCTGGACTTACAAAGTCCCTACTGCAAGCTACCTGAGTCCCATGCATGCCTTACCTCTCTGCTTTCACTCAGATGGGTACCTATGAGTCTGTGGATCTTCCCATCATCTTTCAAGGGCCACCTGTGGTCACTGCTTCCCAGCACCACCCTCCGCGCTCACCCCACCTCTGCTCTGCCTCAACAGGCCTGCATGGGTCAGGTCTTTCTCTTGATGGAATCAGCTGGCGAGGAAATCACAGCTCACAGTTCCTCCGCTGCCTCAGCAACCTCCCCTGGGGAGTTGGTGACCCTTACATCTCTCCTCTGGACCCCAGTGAGGGCCAGCCATGGTACTTGTGATCAGAGGGAGGGTTGCTTTTATCTCCCTGCTGCTGTCTCCCACAGGCCACCTACATCTACATGAAGGCTGCCTACCTCAGCATGTTTGGGAAGGAAGACTACAAGCCATTCGGGGATGACGAGGTGGAGTTATTCAGGTCGGACCCGCCATGGTGCTCCTGTTGCAGGCCTTCCTGTTAGCAGATCAGTCAGGCTCTGCTCCTGGCTTCCTTAACTGTAGTGATAGGAGAGGCACTCCCAGCTCGAAGTGCCCTGTGCCCTTACTCCTCTCTGGGCACCACTCCGTGCCAGTGCTGCTGCTGGTTAGAACCCTGTGAATGTGTTTTGTCAGAAGCTTCTAGCACTCATCATTTTCATCTGGTCACTGGGGCAGATGGGGACACTGTATTAGTCACTTCCGATGCCTGATGAAATATCACGACCAAGGTCACTTATGGAAGGAAGTCTATTTTGGCTTATGTTTCCAGAGGATGAGTCCATCACAGCAGGGGTGAGGTGGACAGGGGAGGGTGGCATGGTGACAAGCACCAGGCATGGTGCAACAAGAGCAAAGCTGCAGGGTGAGGGCTGTGCCCCGTGACATGCTTCCTCTAGTGCAGTCACACCTCCTAAACCTCCCCCAAAACAGCACCAACTGGAACCAGGAGTTCAAATACCTGAGCCTATGCGGAGCCTTCTCATATACAGCCACCAGACTGAGGTCCAGGGAGGAGGATCTCTCCAGCAGCTGAGTTAGCTAGAGCCCCAGAAGCACAGCCCATGGCATTCAATCAAAGCAATAAGAACAATCTACTTCCCAGCTGGGACACCTTGGACAATTCCTGTAGGATAGGAATAACAAACAGTATAGTTTTTCAGTTGGGAAATGTATTTGAAGATCCCGGAGTAGAACTTGGGACCTACAGGACTGTCCCCAGAGTGCTGCTGTTCTCATTATTCTCTGTATCACTTATTTGCCTCTCGTGAAGAGTCTAGAACATTAGCAAGCCAGCCTGGAGTTGGAGGAAGGAGTCTAGAACCTTCCTCCATGAAGATGAGGCTGACTGGCTCCATTGGCAGACCTTGGTTAGTGCTGGGGTGCACTTACCTACAGAGCGCCTGCTGCTGCAGCAAACTCTGTGGTCCCAGCTCACAGAATTCCCCCAGAAAGCTTGAGAGGTGGTATGATCTACGCATCTGAGATTGGAAAACAGACCCAGAGAGGTTCTACAATAAATAAGCAGCAAGGAATCTGGAGTGGCCTCACCCGTCCAGTTGTTTCCTGAGCCCACAGGGCTCCTGGTCTGAGATCCCAGCCACACCCAGTGGCCAGGCAGCTGGTAGTGGGTGAGGCTCCAGCCAAGGCATACCCAGCTGTGTGCATTTTATTCTATCCTTGAAACAGCTGAGGCCATATATCAGGAGGCTGGAGCTAATTAAGGGTTTGATCTGTTTGTGCAGGTCCCTCCCTTTCCCCGGGTGTTGGTCTTGCCTGTGAAACTGGGATTAGACTTTTGTGGACCCTCCCAGGAAGGCCTGGGCGTCGAGGGGAGATAAGTAGGAGGCAGGCCCGAGGAATATCTAGGCACATTCTCACACTGCCAGCTCTGGAGCCTTTGCAAGCAATCAGGTCATGCAGGGACTGTGAAATGAGACCATAACCACAGGCTGGCTCACACCTTGAAAAGCTTTTTAGAGTTAAATTCTCTCACCACACAGTGT
This sequence comes from Ondatra zibethicus, assembly GCA_004026605.1. Taxonomy (NCBI): domain Eukaryota; kingdom Metazoa; phylum Chordata; class Mammalia; order Rodentia; family Cricetidae; genus Ondatra; species Ondatra zibethicus. Next base: position 77,960 of record PVIU01001732.1, read on the forward strand.
GGAGACTGAGGCCTAGGTAGGCCAAGTTGAGGCTAGAGACTTGCTCCGTTCACCCTATACTCCTGCTCCTGTTGTTGCTGGAGAACTGAACACGTTAGGCAGGAGCCTTACTGCTGAACCGAACCCTTAGCCCTTCTTTCCCCATTTCTTTTTCAGGGCTGTGCCAGGCTTGAAGCTCAAGATTGCTGGGAAATCTCTACCCACAGAGAAGTTTGCCATCCGGAAGTCCAGACGCTACCTCTCTCCCAACCCCATCGCGTTGCCGATCCCTGCTCTGGTGAGTAGGAAGACAACCTCTGTGGCAGGTGGATGAATGGACTGGAGAGGGTTTCACAAGTCACTGGGTGGGGAGACAGGTCAGCAGGCTGCAGATGCCTCAAGGCATGAACAACCGCTCTCCTAGATACTAGACAACACTCCAGCCCCAAGCAGAGGGATCACCTGGCTGTCTTGTTCCTTGAATGACGGTTCTACTGTCACAGGATTCTAATCACTATTTACTGTAGCCTTCATTAGCTCAACCTTTTCTGAGGTGAGGGTGGGGTTTCAGCTAAGGTTATGTTTGACTCTGAACAAAACCTGCATGGCAGGGGGTGTAAGGTCCAAAGCAGGTCAGTAGAGAGATGGCTAAACTTGTCTAGCCCTCAAGATTAGAACTCAGCTGTGAGGCTCCAGAGCCAAAATCCAGGGCCACTGTTAGGCTAATTCCACGCATAGTTGGAGCTGGCATCAGATAAGAAGATCAAACTTTGTAGTACCAGCTCTCCCAGGCAATGGTGTGTAAGCTTAGAGGCCTTCTACTGTGGAAAAAGCATCTCCATTGGCACCTGGCCCAGCTCCTGCAGAGGTGTGAAAATTCACTGGTGACTTGTGTAAATACTTCCTAAGCTGACCTTTTCCTACTTATTCTATTTAGAACGTGTAAGTGTATCCTCGACGTAAGTTCTGAAGTATTTTACAGACTGAGTACGGTAGCACACACTGTAATCCCAGCACTTGGAAGGCGGAGGCTGGAGGGTTAGCAACCTACATAGTGAGTTTGAGGCCAGCTTGGGATACATGAGACCCTGTCTCAAAGAAAATTAGTTTAAAATGTACAATAAAGATATTACTATTGAATGAGGAAGAGGGTATTATGGGAAGGGCAGATGTGACTTAACCCACAATTTAAATGCTACTTATGTAGAAAGTGATCCATGATTTCAAGCACACTGGGAGGGACAGGCCCAAACCAGGCTATATACTGCTGATTTCTCCTAGAGCCTTTACAGTTAGTTTTTTTTATCTTGAGAACACAGAGCAACTTAAAGAACACCGACCTAAATGTACACTGTAACAAGAATCTGTGTAACAATTTTATATAAATGCATTCATATCTATTACCTGGCTTGATGATTTAGGAAATGTGACTCTAAGCTAATAGGAAACTCAGATATTAAATTTTCATTTTTGATGTCAGTCAAGGAAGAAAAAGGAGTCAGGGTGGTTTCTAATTTCCATGAAGAGGCTGCCATCCTTGAGCCCACTTCTGTTAGGGAGAGGTGAGTCTTAGGCTCCACTGTCTTGAGGTGCTTAAGTTTCCTCCAGTATGGAGGTCCCGCCCGCTGGAGCAGAGAGGGCTTCCCGGACAGTTTTGGGCATGGCCCACTCCTCAGGAAGGGATGCGTTTGGATAAAGAGAGGGCATGATAGCATCCATAGTGGCTACAGCAGGAAAGGTAGCTGACACCTATTGGCAGTCGGGCCACCCTAAATCCTCATGGAATACATGAGCTCCCAGTAACAAATCCCTGGTGGGGCTGCCTTTGCAATGCCCTCAGCCTTACAGCTCCATAGGCTTGGACTCTGGAAGATTAGGGATCCAAGGCCTCAGACCTTGTGAGCTGAGCCACCTGTTTGACAGATGGGAAAACTGAGGCCCTGCCAAGGCAGAGACCCAGGACTCACTTGCCCCACTCCCACTCAGGAAATGATGTACATCTGGAACGGCTATGCTGTGCTTGGGAAGCAGCCGAAACTCACCGACGAGATGCTCGAGGTCATCACCAAGGCTGAAGAGAGGCTGGCAATGGGCCCAGGTGATTACCCTCAGGTCTTGAACATGCCAGGCTAGGTCAGGTCTTGAGTTGAAGTTTCCTCTGCCAAAAATGTCCTTTCTTTTTCCTCTATCCCAGTAACCAGTCTTTTAGAAGACCAGTGTTAGCCCCTCTAAGCAAGTGTCCCTTGTCTCCTTGTCCAGGCCTTCTTTTGCGATTCCTCCAGTCACTCCTAACTCTCTCTGGAGCCATTATCTCAGTATCTGTCTTTTCTTCTCAGATGTGAGTCCCCTGAGGTGAATTGTGTCTGATTCACCTGTGTCCTGGGTTCCAGAGGGGCTCCCTGAGTAACTGTTGCAGAAGTGAGCAAGCCTACCTTCTTCCCCCACACCCCTGTTCTCAGAGAATGAGTACTCAACAGATGACGACTGCTTGGTCAAACTGCTGAAAGGCCTGTGTCTGAAATACCTGGGCCGCATCCGGGAGGCAGAGGAAAATTTCAGGAGCATCTCTGCCAGGTAAGCGCTTCTGGCTGCTCCATCCCCCACTGCACTCCAGTGGCTGTCTCCAGCCAACTCATCCACCACATATGTGCTGAAGTCTACTCTCTCTCAGGGTGAGATACCTGGAGGCCTACAGAGCTGACGTTTAATCTGGATGTTCATGGTGCACACTTTAATGCCAGCACTTGGAGTTTGATACGAAAACTTAAATTTGGAAGTTTAGCAGGTAGAAAATCAAAGGAAAAAGGTTTAAGTGGAGTGTCTGGAAACAGGGTACACAGCAGTTTCAGGTGACACCAGTGAGGACCTTCCCTGCCTGGTGAGAACTATGAGGAAGGCCACCCCGCAGACGGAGTCAGGAAAGGATACGGCAAGGAGTTTGTCTCCAGGGAAGTATGGAGCATGGGTCAGAGGGTGCCAGATAGTGAACAGGCTGCCCAGTTTAAAAGTCATTCAACCTGGAGAAAGCATGGCTGAGACTGAAACAGGGAGGTGAGCTAAGGCCATGACAGGACCCACAGTATGAGGATTTGGCTTTTCTAAGAATCTGAAGTTCACAGTATGAGGATTCGGCTTTTCTAAGAATATGAAGTTCCAAGAAGGCAGTGAAGAGGACCTGAAGGATGTCTGCTTCTCTTCTGTAGTGAAAAGAAGATTAAATATGACCACTACTTGATTCCGAATGCCCTGCTGGAGTTGGCCCTGCTGTTCATGGAGCAAGGCAGAAATGAAGAGGCCATCAAACTCCTTGATTCTGCCAAGTAAGGCTTGGTCAACCCCCATATTTTCTATCTGTGTTCCCTCAGAACTGAGGTGCTCAGAAACTGGCAGAAGTCCAAGCAACAGTGAGGCTACAAAGCTGGTATAAAGACCCGTCTCCTGATTTCAAGGACCAATGGGACCAAGAATGGGCCAGAGGGCATGGCAGTAGTGGTAGATGACACCACTAGGGCTCAGCTCTTCATCTTGAATCCCTTCAATGTCCTAAAAGCTCAGTTTTCAGATTATATATGGATGAGGGTGGTAATGGTGGTGGTGTCTCACATAATTCAAATGTATGACATATTTCCCAGAATGGCCAAGCTTGTGTCTGATCCTTTGCTCCCCTTTAGACAAAACTACAAGAACTACTCCATGGAGTCAAGGACACATTTTCGAATCCAGGCAGCCACACTCCAGGCCAGATCTTCCCTAGATGGCAACAGCTCTACGGTGTCATCAGTGTCCTTGTAGCTTTTTGCTCCTGTGCTGGAAGATGAACACACAGCTAGTTGGACAGAGCTCCTGGAAACATTTCAAGATTCCCCTCCTGCTGCCTTTCCATGGGGTCCACCTGGTGCTCCAGTGGAATGGCACAAGAATATTTTACCTGTATGGCCAAGGCCTTTGCCAAGGGCAGAGCAGGTGGAGCCCTCTGCTGGCCCTATCACACATACGGGTACTTGTTTTACACTGTGATGTTTAAGAGAATGTACGAACAGTTTACATTTCTTTAGAATATACTGATGGGATTATAGTTGGCGTTAAAAAATAAAAAAACTAAACCAAAAAATTGCCTGCAAATCTGTTTTCACCCGGACAAAGTGGAAGTAAATCTCTACATGCTGCCAAGGCCAAACTGCTTTTCAAATCTCAGCGATGTCTTAGTTGTCTCAGACCTTTTTTTGTAGAATAGGGGGAGCTCCTAGCATCTGAGCTTTTGGTTTCAAAGTTCTAATACCAAATTCCAGGACAGCCAGAACTGTCTATAAAAAAAAAACAACCAAATTAAGTTGCTAGCATTTAAAAATGAATTTTCATATTTGGATTTTTGTCTTCTAATTGAAAAAATGAAAGGCAGGAGAATCAGTTCAGTCATTCTTGGAGGGTCTGAAGCCAGAATGAGATACGTTAGACCGTGTTCTCAAAAGTGATTCAGGATGAAGCCTTGGGAGTCTAATAAGGCAAATGTCAAACAAAATTCTTTATTCACGATCCCTTTTCATACTTAGTGCTGCCTTTTTCCAGAACTACACAAAAGGATCTTTCCAGACAAGTCCTTTACAAATCTGTTCTTTTCTAAAGCACAGATGCTGAAACCAACCTGGCAGTGTTGAGGGGGTGGTGATTAGAGCAGCTGCTGAGCGTGAGCCCTCGAGACTGCCAGTATACCAAAGTAGCCCATCACATGACACTACCATGCTTTGTAAAACAGCAGCTTACCAAACTGAGTTTCAAGTGCTTTTGTTTCCATTTTAAAAGGTCAGGATGACTTCCTTGCATCGCCCAGAGATGCTGCTGCTGTGTTCCTGCTGGGCTTCATTAATTAGCCTACATTTTACCTCAGCTGCCCTGGCTGCAGTATGGCTAATGAGTTTAATGGAAAGCCTCTTGTACCCACCTGTAGCTTTCTGAGATTGTCTGTGAAAAAGAACACCAGATTTCTAAATCCTGTCCTCAAGTAGGGGAATTTGAAGGTGGAATCCTATCCTAGGTTGCTCCATGTCCTGAGTCATTCTGGGTCACATCTTTGAGAGCAGACTTTCATAGCACCTCTGCCTGGGAGGAGACTGTGACAGCTGGGAAGTCCAGAGGGCAAGTGATCCTCACTTAGACAAAGTCCAAATGCTGTGCCCCATATGAACAGTTGCCAGGGAAGCACAGGACCTGAACGGTCCCTTGGCAATGCTGTCTAGCTCAGATGCTCACCTGGTCTGCAGGGTGGTTGGCAGCAGGCTGGTCCCTATCAGCGCTCCCATACCTTGGCAGGGTTCCATATCATCTCTTGAGTCAGAGTGCGAGTGTTTCCAATACAGCTATCACCATCCACAGCAAAAAGTCACAACCCGATACCAAAGCGAGGCCCCTAAAAGGCCAACCTCAACCTAAGGTTTGGCTCAGGCCCAGGTGGGAGATTCCCAGCAAGAACTGTCAACATGAGAAGAGGCCTTCAGAAAGTCTCAGCACGCTGACACCACTTAACAAATGAACCTGTAAATTTACTTCTCATAATTATTGAGGTTCTTTAATTTTTTTTTTTTTTTTTGGTTTTTCGAGACAGGGTTTCTTTGTGGCTTTGGAGCCTGTCCTGGAACTAGCTCTTGTAGACCAGGCTGGTCTCGAACTCAGAGATCCGCCTGCCTCTGCCTCCCGAGTGCTGGGATTAAAGGTGTGCGCCACCACCGCCCGGCGAGGTTCTTTAATTCTAAGGTGAGGGGGGAACCAACAATCTCCTTTTTGGAGGAGGTGTTTGAGACAGGGTTTCTCGGTGTAGCCCAGGCTGTCCTTGGAACTCAGCGATTCACCTGCATCTGCCTCCCAAGTACTAGGATTAAAGGCATGCACCACCACTGCCTGGCAACAATCTCATCTTTTATTTCAAATATACAGCCTTTCAGAGTTCCTCTTCAACAACAATTTCCTAATGTCCTTATAACAATCAGTTAATTGAGAAGAGTGGAGCCTGATCCAAGTGGTAAATGGAAACATCTCATCCTGCTGTCAGCTACAGCTTTCCAAGGATGCAAGGTGCCATTCTGCTGGGGCTAGCACAACTTCTCTAGAATTAGGTGACCAACAGTGTACACCCACAACCAAACTCATTTGGGAACTTGAAATTTATTCCTAAATGAGCAACTATAATTGTTTCCATTGCATAAGCCAGTTAAGAGAGACAGAGCTCTTTAGAGGCCTACAGTCGCTAAGGTGATAAGCAGACATCCAGTCATAGGCATCACAGCTACCACCTTGCAAACAACTGGGAAGGGCTGTTTCCTTCACAGTAAGGAACACTTCACAATACTGGCCATCCAGCTAGACATGATGACACATACCTGTAATTCCAGTGGTAGCAGGAAGATTAAGAATCATGCTGGGAGATAGTGGTGCAAAACTTTAATCCTAACACTCAGGAGGCAGAGGCAGGTGAATCTGAGTTCAAGACCAGCCTGGTCTACAGAGAAACCCTGCCTCAAATAAAAATTCAAGGACATGTGCTACACTGCTACATACTTATTTCAACTCAATCACTGAAATGGGGGGAAAAATCAAGTCAGTTTTGTTTAGCTGGGTGGTAGTGGTAATTCCAGCACTCAGGAAGCAGAGGCAGGTGGATCTCTGAGTTCAAAGCCAGCCTGGTCCACAGAGCGAGTTCCAGAACAGGCCCCAGAGCTACAAAGAACAATGTCTCGAATCCCTGCCCACCAAAAGAAAGCCTTTGTTCTACAGACAATAATAGCTCGTAAGTGCTCACTATCTGCTAGTTGCTGTCAAACTAGTTGTAATCCTTATAAGTAGCTTATGAGGTAGGGACTGATTGCTTTCAAGATGAGAAAACTTAAAATAGGTTAAATAACTTGCCTAGGATTACAGAGCTATCACAAAGATTTGAAGCCACGTAGCTGAATTCTAAAGCCTACTTTGCTAAATTGTTGGCTGACGCACACTGAACCCTGGGGCACTTAAAGATGGAAGCAGTCCTGGCTAACTAATTCCACCTTTGGAAATCTGTTAACACAGTAGAATGTATGGCATAGATGACACCATGAGACAACAAAGCAAAAAGAACAAAAAACAAACAAAAAAACCAAACCAAACAACAACAATAACAAAAAAACCAAAGCCAAAAAGAACCATCCAAATAGCTGGGGTTGAAGAAGGCTTAATGGGTAAAGTTGCTTGCTGACAAATATGAAGACCTGAATTCAGATCCTTAGCATCCATGTAAAAAAAAAAAAAAAAACCTAGCTGGGCGGTGGTGGCGCACGCCTTTAATCCCAGCATTCGGGAGGCAGAGGCAGGCGGATCTCTGTGAGTTTGAGACCAGCCTGGTCTACAGAGCTAGTTCCAGGACAGGCTCCAAAGCCACAGAGAAACCCTGTCTCAAAAAACCAAAAAATAAAATAAAATAAAAAACTAGACACACAGTGCACATCTGTAATTGAGCACCATGGAGGCAAGAGAGGTGGATCCTTGGAGCTCACCAAAAAAAAAAAAAAAAAAAAAAAAAAAAAAGATTCTGACCTGACACACACACTTGTTCGTGAAAAAAAAAATCAGATTCTGCCTGTACAGTCGGGAGGGCAAAGCTAGAGTAGGAAATAGGAACAGTAAGGGATGTATATATTGCTAGATAGTCAAACCTTAAAAGAAGTAATTTTTAGGGCTAGGGATATGGTTCAGAGGTTTAAGAGCACTTCCTGCTTTTCCAGAGTTTAGTTCCCAGCAGCCATGTTAGGTGGCCCACTACCATCTTCAGGTCCATCCAACTTCAGGGGTATCTGATGGTTCTACCAGCAACTGTACTCATGCATGCATGTGTGCATACACATGCACGCACAAATAAACACAAAGATTAATAAAATTTTGATGTCACTTTTATTATTGTGTGCTTGTGTTGGCTTGCACGAGTACATGTAGGAGGCTGTAAGAAGACATTAGATACTGTGGAGCTGGAGTTATAGAAACAGTGAGCTGTCTGAAGTGGATGCTGGAAATTTAATTTGGGGCCTCTGCAAGTATATACATATATGTATATGCTAAATAAACAGCTGCACTCTCTCTCTCTAGGTCCCAATTATAATTGTTTTTTAGTTGGGTATGGTATCCTCATGCTTATAATTCCAGCATTTTGGATGCCAAAGTAGGATAGCTCAGGAGTACAAGGCAATCCTGGGCTAAAGAATAAGACTGATTCAAAAGCTAACCAGTATTTTTTGTTCATTCTGAGACAGGATCTCACTACATAGCCTTGGCTAACCTCAAGCTCAGGCTGACTGCTGTGCACCACTAGGCCCAGACTCAACCAGTGTGAAACTACCAGGTTACTACCTGCTCACTGGGCACCTGTTTTCGTTGTTAAAACAAACACTAGGCATGCTTGCTTAAGCAAACACATTTAACATATACCAGTTCAAATGATTCACGGGTCAGAATCCATTAAAGAAAAAAAAGTCCTCAGGGGCCAACAAGATAGTTCAGTGTTCAGTTTGACATGCAGGCCTGACCACCCGAGTTTGATACTTGGCATCCACAAGTGAACTGATTCCCAAAGTTATCCTCTGCCCTCCACATGCCTTCCAAGTGCTTCATGTTACCAAGGATCAAAATTATGTAAATAAGCCACACAGCACAGTTCCCTAAGAGAAGACCATTAAGGCTACTACAATTTTTGGCCTTGCTTCTGTATTAAGCATTCTCAAGTAGCTTTTACATGACAGTTGCATGGCACTTCAGGGCTCCTATCCTAAACAGTTTATGACAAGTGGCACAAAGGGTGTCTTCTAACTCTAGTACACAAAATGCAGGGAGGGATGGTGCAGGAGAATTGTCTGTATTCTGTCAATCATGTTTTAAATAAACACTGATTGGCCAGGCAGGATGTATAGGTGGGACAATCAGAGAGGAAGCAGAGGTGGAGCAAGGAGAATAGGAGAATTCTGGGAAGCAGGAAGCTCTGAGATTCCTGCGCAGACCACCGAAGAAGCAGGATGTGACCTGCCCTACTGAGAAAGGTACTGAGCCATATGGTTAACATAGATAAGAAAAATGGGCTATATAAGTTATAAGAGCTAATATGCCAATCAGTTTATAACCTAATGTAGACTCTCTGTGTGATTCTTTGGGGCTAAACGGCTGTGGGGAACGGGCAGGACATAAACCCCAAGCAGGCCCTCATGTTACAGAGGGACAAAATTTGGCCTGGCTCAATGTCTATCACTCAGGCAAGAAGCTCAAAGTATAAGTCTCTGACCACTATTGGCACCATCTGTGAACTTAAGGAAATTCACAGACCTAGAAATTGTAGGCTTAAGGCCGAGAAAGTCTTCCAGGTGAATGTGATGCACACTCAAGTTCCTGAGGCCCTGGCTACGAAACTGGGCTCATGAGAAAACTGTCAATTCAAGAGATTTTGCTGCTGTTCCTTCTTGCCACCTCCTAATCCTTGTAGCTGTTGGCTGGCCTAGAACTGCCTTTGGCTTCCATGTGCTACCATGTCTGGCTTCAAACTCTTTTATGAGACCTCCATCCCTATCAGAAATGCTCAGATTCCTTAAAGTTCCTCTTTTCATTTACAAAAGAAGTGTCATTATTCTGATAAGGAAGAGATAAAAACACAAAGAACTGGTCAACATGGAGAGATGGTTCAGTGGTTAAGAGCACTGGCTGCTCTTTCAGAGGTCCTGAGTTAGATTCCCAGCAACCACATGGTGGCTCACAACCATCTGTAATCAGATCTGGTGCCCTCTTCTGACATGCACAATAAATAAATCTTTAAAAAAAAAAAAAGAATACTGACTGCTCGCCGGGTGGTGGTGGCGCACATCTTTAATCCCAACACTTGGGTGGCAGAGGCAGGCGGATCTATGTGAGTTTGAGGCCAGCCTGGTCTACAAGAGCTAGTTCCAGGTCAGGCTTCAAAGCTACAGAGAAACCCTGTTTCGAAAAATAAAACAAAAAAACAAACAAACAAAAAGACCCCTGACTGCTCTTTCAGGGGTCCCAAGTTCAATTCCCAGCAACCGCATGGTGGCTCCCCATCATGTATGAGATCTGATGCCCTCTCTGGCATGTAGGTGTACATATAGACAGCACTCAATAAGTTAAAAGAATTAGCCATAGAATAAAAACAAATGGGTATAGTTTGGTTCAGAGGTTAAGTATTATTTTCCTTCTACAACTAAAGGGCTGAGAGTCTATGTTGTTAAATTCAGGCCCTACACAGAAGTAACTGACCTGACCTCCCAATCTTGCCTTTACCTCCCAATTACTGAGGTCACAAACATGTGCTACTGTACTGAACATTTAGGCCTCTGAAAAGCAGTGACAATTCTTTCAGGGACCACTTTGATACTGCTCTGGTAAATATCATGTGGGTCCATCAGTGACTGGCACAATGCAATGATTGTATTTTAAACATAAAATTAGTACCTAAGAGTCTTGAGATAAACAGAACAGGGATCACAGACACAGATTTTTTTGCTGCTTCTTTCCTCCAACCCATAAGAGTAGATAATTAAATTCAAGTAAGTAAATTTAATATTACTTCAGAGTTATTAGGTAAAAAGCCAACTTTCCTTGTGTGCATAAATTTTAAAACTAAAGGTTAGTTGAGTTTATTATTTTAGTTAAGATACATCTGCATTCAGGTGCAAGCAGATGACTAAGAAATGATTGCTACTGCTATAAATGGTAGCTCATACCCAAGATCCCAGGGCTGAGGAAGCGAAGACAGGAGGATTGCCACAAACCTACCTGGACTATACAGTGCATACTGCACCACTAAGACAGACTTTTTTTCCTAGGACATTGCTTTTCCCCCTAAGTAACTAGACTACTTTTTGTTGTGGTTGGTCCTAGAGTTGAACTCAGGGCCTCTAGTGAGGTGGGGAGGTGTTCCAGCATATCATCGAAGCACTATCATTCCTAAGTATATCTAAGAAACTTACCTTCTTTCCTCGTTACCACTTTCAGTCAAGACCACAGGTAGCTCTGGCTTAACAAGCTGTTTTTAAAAAATGCTTCTTTATGGGACTCAAGAGATGGCTCAGTACTGGCTGCTCTTCCAGAGGACTCAACTCCCAGCACCCACAACTGTCTGTAACTACAGTTCCAAGAGATCCAACATCCTCTTCTGGCCTCCACAGGCACCAGGAACACAGGTGTTACAACAGACATACATGCAGGCAAAATATCGATACACAGAAATAAAAATTTAAAAATGCCTTCTCCCTAATGAAGGAACTTTTTATGTAAAGAACCTTAAGGTCAACTTGTGTAAGTTCCCCTCCCCCATTTTCTGGTTAGGCTTCCCAGACATTTCAAATCCTGTAGCCAAGCTGGAACACAGCTTGCCCGTTTCTAGACAGGTTACACCTACTTAGTTTAGGAAGCTTTAAAGCTATCCAGTTTTTACGCGTGTGATGGTAGTAAATACAAAGCAACGAAAACTATTTCTCTAAGCTTTAAACTGATATATAAAGAAAATGATTTGGGATGGAGCCTGAAACTTATTATATAAAGGCTGACCCTAAGCTGGCCTGCCTATTTTGCCTGACACACACATAGAAATACAGAACAAAACCCCACTTTTTTTGGTAAAGCAAAAAAATTTTTTTGGGGGGGAGGAGTTCTCAAAAAAATACTTACAGTACCTGAAAGTAATTTATACTTAAGTGTGATTTTTAAAAAAGATTAGATATTCTGGGAAACATGTAACTAGTCGGAACTTTAAGTCCTTCATGGCTATATTATAAAGTTTAACCATTTAGTAGACTCCAAAATTGATGGTTCTTAACAAGGCATTTACAGAATGAAGTTAAAGAGAGGAAGAGCCCAACAGCACTCAGTTCTAGAAGTACTGGCACCGGAGGCAGAAGTTTTGTTTTGTTTTGAACCAAAGACTGCAACATGAAAGACAACTGGGAAAAGTTCATTTACTAACTTTGAGAAGCTAGGAAAAAAGTCTGACTATAATACTTGATGACACAAATGTGTATAATTAGAAAACATAAGGATTAAAAAAGAATGATCACTGAAAATATAGCACAACTTCAGCTGTTTCCTCCAAATTTACTTTATAATTGGGTGGATATAAATTAATAAACAGAAATTAAGCAAGACATATGTAACAATTTAACAGAACCTGATAATCTAATTTCAGTATTTTCCAAGTTCATTTTTAAGTCTTTCCATCATGGGGAAATTAAGCAACATATGAATGCTTCAGCTGGATGTCAATTGACTACTTATGACAATTTCTATAATGCAATTAAGAACCTTCAAGAAACTTTTCAATGTAAAAAAGTGTTAGTCAAATACTCAACACAATATAAAAGATCATTTCTGATTCGTTAGGTGGAGAGCACTGTTGCTCATCATTTTTAACTATGATATCACTGAGTCGAAGGAACAAATCACCTTGAGAACAGAAGGAGAAATAAACACATGCTAAATGGATAAAACATTACACCTTTACTAGACCATCTCTACCTCTAACATTTCAGAAGTTTAGAGACTTAGAGTATTCTTACATTAATTGCAAGAAAAAGGAAAGAAGTTCCTTTGAGATCACAACTATGAAGTCATATGGTTATACAAATCCTGCTGCATTGGTGTGCAAAACATGAAACAATTTACTTTTCTTGTCAGTCACTTAGCAAGACTTAACAGACACCTTTCTAAGAAACAGACTGGATGTGTTTCTGTAACTTCAATAACCTCGGCACTACAGTAACAAGAGATGCAGTATCCTTTTGCTATGGTTCCAGACAGCCCGGAAAGAGGTCACAGGAAAGAGAATCAAAACTGATAAGAGCTGAAAAACTACTTCTTTTTAAGTTTCACCATGGTGCCACCTTCATTTTTATATAAGCATGGTGGCATAAGTCAGAAATATTAATACTTAATTTTCAACTTGAATTTCAATTATTACCATATTAACAACCAAAACAATAAGACAAGACACACAAGGAAGGGGATATCAAATCCACTTTGCTTGCGTTGGTTTCCTGACACATCAGCTCATTTTTAATAGAAAAGGGATAGTGCATCTCAGTTTGCTTACAAGCTAGGAGATCACTTTGAATTCTGCATTTCCTAACTGCAAACAGAATATAGCACTTACAACAGGTTATAAATAAACTGGTTTTCAAGCATAGAGCCAGCCCCAACGATAATAATACACTATTTAAAAAGACCTAAGGCAATGAATTCCATTTCCAATGGAAAAAAAGAACTGTGCAAACAAGCTTAAAACTACTTTTTTTGTGCCAGTGTTATAAAATGTAGCTTTTAATAAAACCTTGACCCAAATGCCAGTAACTTTTCAGAAAAGAATTTGGGTGGAAGGGAGAAGAAACTTATCTCATTTAGGAAAAATAACAACTATCTTTTTCCTAATCTTCAACACACAATTTAAACATGTACAATTGCTGTTACACTTTACACAATTCCTATGTAGTGGAGCAAGAACAAGGTCTAATAACAATTATAAACACTGGGTCAAGGCTTTACATAAAAATACGATCCATCCTACTTTCCCCCATAAGTTTCTAAAATATCACATACTTTCCTCAACATCTGCAGCCATCCAGGAATTTTTAGGAAACTTTTTTGTGCATGATCTTAATTCCTAATTCCTGGCTCTTTGGGCTCAGTGACAAAAGATCAAAACCACCAAAAGTGATGGTTCACTTGAAGTCAGACAAGAGACCCTGGCTCAATTAGTCTCATAGGATGAAAGCAGTGCTGCATCAACTGGCTCCATGCAGGAGGGGCACGTGAAGGATCTCATCAACCAGTCATCTATACAGTCCAGGTGATAGATGTGCATGCACGGCAGAAATCGAATTGGGTCCCCATAAACAAAGTCCATCATACAGATCACACACCTGTGGGGACAAGGAAGAAATCAGAAATTTTCATTAAGTAGCCTATCCCAGAACATTCTTTACAAAGACAGGGTTAACCCAAATGCACACACATATATACAAGCAAAATACAAACCAAAATATAAATAAATCTTTCAAATATTTTTTAAAGCTACCCTGTTAACTCATTACCAAAGCATGCAAACTGAAATTTTCCTAACATGCACTGATCTATCAATATTCTTTTATTTTAATCTCGTTAATTTAAAAGCCTTGGGAGCAATTAACTGAGCAAAGAGAAACAGACTACATTAAGGGTCAAACTCATTTTGTGCCTGAAAACAGTTACATTACAGGACACATCTACTATAATGCTTTAGGTAGGAATTCAAATCAACTGTTTCCTTGCACTGAGTTCAGGGTAAACAGTATATTCATTAACAACAACATGTAAAGAGAATGACTGGGCCTGCGGTGGTGGTGCACGCTTATAATTCCAGTACTTTGAAGACAGAAGTAAGTAAATCTCTGTGAGTTTGGCCAGTCAGGGCTATATAGTAAAAGACTGACTCAAAAACAAAGCAAAAGAGAAAAAGCAAAAACAGAATGACTAATTCTGGTCTACTCACATTGATGCTCTAAATTAAAACTGTCTTAACACTTTCAAGTCCACTGCACTTTTCTATAGGTCTAAGAAGAAATCCAGTTCTACAGAGGTTCAGATTGCTCTTAAGTACCAGTAGTAATTAAATGGTGCTATATAGACAAACATTAACACAGTAAATTGGATGATCTGTTGATAAGGATTTTCAAAATAGCTGCCCCTATTAAATCTCAAAACAGTAAAATTCCTCATTAGGCTTGAAAAAATTACTTTCAGAAGTTACAAAAGAATTCTCTCACATCACTAAAACTTTTTAAAGTTTTAATGGTTGAGGGTAATAACAAACTGTCCCCCATGGACTTATGTGTTTGAATACTTGGACCCAAGCTATGACACTGTTTGGCAAGTGTGTAAAGTGGCCTTTACACAGGCCAGTTAAGGACAGGCCTTGAAGGCTATATAGCCTAGGCATCTATGCTGGTTATTTTGAGGATACCATAACTGAGAAAATTCCTCAGACTAGCCTGTGGGGATGCAAGTCACAGAAGCATTTTCTTAATTAATGATTGATGTGGGAGGGTTGGACCACTGTGAGCAGTGCCACCCCTTGGCAAGTGTTTCTGGGTGGTATAAAGAATCAAGTTGAGCAAGCCATGTTGTGAGAAAGCCAGTAAGCATCGTTTCTCTATGGCCCCTGCTTCAGCTCCATGTCTTAACTTCCCTGGATAATGGAGAGTAACCTGTAAGAAAAATAACTCTTTTTTTTTTTCTCTCCAAGTTGCTTTGGTCAGTGGTTTTTTTGTTTTGTTTTTAATTTTTATTTTTTTTACCACTGCAGCAGAAAGTTACTAACACTGTTGTTCCATTCTAGTTCTCAGCTTCCTGTCTGTTAGCACAATGTGAGCAGCTACCTCACAGTCCCAACAACATGGGCAATAAGTCCTGCTGTCATGCCTTTACATCACGAGACTGAGGATCCCTGAAATCATGAATTAGAAAATAAAGCCTTCCTCCCTTAAATTGCTTGTCCGTTGTTTTATCACAACAATGAGAAAAATACAACATTATGCCCTATTAATTTTTTTCCCGAGACAGGGTTTCTCTATGCTGTCCTGAAGCTCACAGATCCGCCTGCCTCTGCCACCCAAGTGCTGGGATTAAACATGCCTGGCTAATAAAGTATTTCTGAATTACAATTTACTCAATTATACTTGTAAAGTTGGACATTTACACAGTTTATATTTTTACCCCTCAGTAAGACTATAGTAGTAAACATTTTGTGCCTAAAGCACTGGGATGTGTGTGGTGTGGGGTAGGGGTGTAAATGCTTAGGACCTTTAATCAGCTCAGAGTTAAAAGGGGTTTAACTCCTATTTCTTTTACAAAACTCCTGAAAAACTGCTTTCATAAAATAAGCTACCAGAAATGTCACATATATATATGTAAATGGTTTTTAGCTGTTATCAACTGTCATCTAAATGGACAAGCAGCAACTGTAACAGTCAGAATGTAAGACTTCTCCTTTACTGGTACATTTAATTTGGGTTTTCCAATATGGAATTTCAGGTTTCCTAAATAAACAAGAAAAAGTCAAATTCTAAAAACTAAAATTTATGGTTGGAAATACAGCTTACTGGTGGAACACTAGGTTCAATCTACAGTATCAAAAAAGAAAAAAAAAGCTACACAAATCTTCAAAATATAAATTTACTACTTACTCTCGGATCTTTTTTTCTGATCCATCTCTTCCAGGGTCATAAACTCCTTTAGGCAGATGCTGTATAAGGCCTATTCTTTGAGCTATTCTAATTTGTTCTTCTTCAGTCAGTTGAGTTGCTAGCCGAGTCTGGCTAGGTGTTGGATGATAGACGGGAACAGGAACTTGTTCCTAAATATGAAAAGTGCGGGAAAAAAATGATATTTTAAAATCCATTTTCTGGGGTATATTAAATTACTTAGCTAAAGACGGAAAATGGGCCCTGAGAAAAGTAGGAGGTTGGATAAATCACGCAACAGTTTTGACTGTATATCACTGACTTTAGACACTTCTACTCTATGATTGCATATGGACTAACACAGTAATCTGCACCCCTGGGCATATAATTCCAACTCAAACATCGCAAGACACATTGAAAATCTGCTGGGCAGTGGTGGTGCACACCTTTAATCCCAGTATTCGGGAGGTAGAGGCAAGCAGATCTCTTTGAGTTCCAGGTCAGCCTGGTCTACAAATGAGTTCCAGGACAGCCAGGAATTCAGAGAAACTCTGTCTCAAAAAACAAAAACAAAACAAAATTGAAAATTTAAGGTACTCATATTTCTGTAATCTATATCATGTAACATCACAATTTTACAAAATGTTATGAAAAAAATTAATGTCTTTATATGCAAATTGCAATCAGCATTTCTTTTCCAAGTGACAATACTTGGCTTACTGCTTAAGATTTAACTTGGTTCCAAAACCAAACTATATTTTTGTTTTTTCTATAACCTTCTCAACTGAGAATTTCCAAATTGTCATTCTAGGTTAATGACAGAGAAGTATATAGAAAAAGAGAATATTATTTAATACCTCTGAATCTTAGGTCTTCTTCTCCCCCACCTTTTAAAAAATGTTATAGTGGCAAGTGGTGAGGTACCCACACATACTTCTAGCACAGGGGAAGTAGAGCCAAGATTTCTTCCAACTTAAGACCAGCCTGATCTATATACCAAGTTAGCCAGGGATACAGTGTGACCTAACTCAAGTAAATAAACAAGAGGTAAGGAAAACACAAATAATACAGGAACTCAGTATCTAGGCCACTCTATGATGACCTCGTTTAGTCACCCAAGGTGGCTAGCTCATCTCTGATTCCTCTTCCTCCTTTCCCTTTATTCTGATTTTTTCCTTTACTTATATTTCTGTATTTAGTGTTTGTGTTTGAGGTCAGAGAACAAATTGAGTGAGTTGGGCTTCTCCTTCCAATATGTGGGTTCAGGGGGTTGAACTCAGGTCCTCATATTTGGCATACCTGTTTCTTGCTGAGCCATCTCATGCCCAACTCCCCCCCCCCACCCCCCTTTTGAGATAAGGTCTTGGATATGTAAACCTAGGCTGGCCTATTGTTTTAGCTTCCCAAGCAATGTATTATAGAGTCTTATCCAACCATCATTGATAGAAAACTGAGATAATATGATATTCACAACGGGAGAAGCAAATAAATTTCAGAACAATATCTTCCTTAAGGCTTTACTTGGTTTTTCACATGAATCTGCATTGTAGGAGGGGGTTGAAAAGTATTTGCCCTAATGAGATAATTTTAAATTAAAATGTTCCTCCAGTTTGTGAGTTCAGGCCAGCCTAGTCTACAGTGTGAGTTCTAGAGTTCCAGGACAGTCAAGACTATACAGAGAAACATTGCCATGAAAAAAAAAAAAGCAGCAGTATAGAGAACACACTATAAAATGAACAGGAGGTAGTAAAATATGGTGATTAAATATGCTCACACAGGGCAAAGGGAAATGGTTGGGTTAGATACCCACCTCCTCCTCTTCCTCCTCCTCAAAAACAAAAACAAAAAGTTCTGGCACACTAAGAAAATTATATAACATTTGTTGTTGTGCTGGAGATCAAATGCAGAAAGAAACAAATGAAAATGTAAAATGTGCTTTTAATTCTAGCACTTGGGAGGCAGAGGCAGAAGGGTCTGTGAGTTTGAGGCCAGCCTGATCTACACAGTATATTCCAGGACAGCCAGACCTACACAGAGAGACCCTGTCTCAAGCCTTGTCTACACCCCCACCCCTCAAGAAAGAAAATGTAGCCGGGTGGTGGTGGCACACGCCTTTAATCCCAGCACTCGGGAGGCACAGGCAGGCGGATCTCTGTGAGTTCCAGGCCAGCCTGGTCTACAAGAGCTAGTTCCAGGACAGGCTCCAAAGCTACAAAGAAACCCTGTCTCGGAAAACCAAAAAAGAAAATGTAAAATGTGTCTGCACTATCAATCAGGATTCAATTCCAGCACGGTAGATTATACCTGGAACCCCAGCACTTCAGGTGGAGGCAAGAGAATCAAAAGTTCAAGGTCATCCTTGGCATGGCAAGTTTGAAAACAGCGAGACCCTCTCTCAAAAATTGTTTTATTCAAGTTAGAGAATGATACAATTTCTGAAACTAACACAATGCAATGAGGACATGCCTAAATAATATCCAAGGCTGGAAATAGTACCAGTCTGGCTTGTGGTGAAGGAAAAAATAAAGTCACTACTAAAGAATGCAGTCTGTCACCAACAGCTGTATATTTCAGCCAGTAGGAAATGAGAGCTCACTCTTGATTTTTCTCCTTACACGCTGCTGATGGCACCACCTCCTCTCCAGCTGCAGTCTCATACTGGGAATGTTCTCTAAATTTTGCCAGACTTACACTTAAGGCCATAAAAAGGAAGATTTGGAATAGTTGGTCTCGGCGTATGTTTTAAGTTCAGATGATTCATTAATTTTGACCATAAAAGGGTGAGGGAGAACCCCCCAAAAGCAAATTACATTTATATGTAGTTTCCTAATGATACATACATGGAGAAATAAAAACCTGCAGATCGATGATACTGAAACATCACATTTAATAGTATAAGTCAGAATAGCCTGCATATTTGAAAGAGTACTCCAATCAAAGAGGTAGGCTGGTATTTTTTGTTTAAGGCAGATCTCATGTAGCCCAGACTATTGTTTGGTAGCCAGGGATGAACTTCTGATTCTCCTGCTTCTATATTCTGAGTTGCTGAGTATATGCTACATCTATAAGGTTATGATTAATGTCCAACACATTCTCACATCCCAATCTTCACTTAGGTTAAACAAACAAGAACTCTAACAACTGAACTATAACCTCAGAGCTGTTTTATTAAATTTAGGGGGCTAGAGAGATGGCTCAACAGCTAAACACTCTGAGTACATGCAAAGGATTCAAGTTCAGTTCCCAACATCCATTTGGGGGAGCTCACAACTGCCTGCAACTCCAGAGGCTATGATGCTTTCTTCTGACCTCTGTGGGTACCTGCACTCTGTATACATACCCACAGATACAGATTAAGAAATAAATTGTAGTCATGCATGATGGTGCTTGGGAAGCAGACCCAGACAGATCTGTGAGTTTAAGAGCAGCCTGGTCTATATAGTGAGTTCTAGAGCAAAGATACACAGCAAGATCCTGTTTAAAATTAATTTCAGAGCTAGAGAGATGGCTCAACAGCTAAAGGAACTTGTCACTAAGCCTGTCAAACCCAGTCAGAGTACCCAGAAACCATTTAGTAAAGAGAGGACTTGCTTCTAAATGTTGTCCACACAGTAGCCACTGGCCATAGCACACTACTCCCCTCCCGCCGTCTTCCATTCCCCTCCACACACAAAAAAGTGTACTTAGGCATCTTTCTCTCCCCTAGATAAAATCATATTCATAAAATTATGCAACTATCAGTCAATTTTAGAGAATTCTGTCCCCTTTAACAGAAATTCTGCATTTATTACCTATCTATAGATTTGCCTATTTTGAGCATTTCCTGGGGACAGAATTGTACCATTATATGACCTGTTGCCTGGTGTAGTGGCTCATGCCTTCTATTCCAGAAGCCTGAGGCAATGGATTGAGTTCATGGCCTGCGAGAGCACAGTGAATCCTATGCTAACTTGGGCTATAATATGAGACTGTTTCAAAGGGCGGGGGTGACAACCCAGGGCTTTGAACATGCCAAGCAAGTGTTCTCCCACTGAGCTATACCTCCAGCTTCCAAGGGCACAAGTTTTTAATTTTAGTGAGACAAACTTATTTTTTGGTCACTTGAACTTTTGGCATCAGATCTAAGGAAATTTTGTCTAACCCAAGGCCGTGAGGATATTTTCTGAGTTATACTGTTTTGTTTTTAGTTTGGTTTTTATTTTCTGTAGCCCAGTCTGTATGGGAACTCACATTAACAGCCCCCCCGCCACATACTCACCAATATTGCACAGCTTAGAATGTAGCTCTTACATTTAGGTGCATGAGGCATTAATTTTTATATGATAGAGGAGAGTTTTACTTTTTTAAAAAAATAAAGTTCTAAATTCTGGGTGTGGTTTTTTCTGTTTGGTCTTGTTTTTTTTATGGTTTATTTAACTTTATTTTATGTGTATTGCTGTGAAGGTGTCAGATCCCCTACAACTGGATCTTCAGACAGTTGTGAGCTGCCATGTGGGTGCTGGGAATTGAACCCGGGTCCTCTGGAAGAGCAGTCACTGCTCTTAACCACTGAGCCATCTCTCCAGCCCCGAAAGTTTTACTTTTTATGTTGACATGTGGATATTGAAAAATTGTTTTCTTTGGGGGAGGGGAGGAAGACATGCTAACATGGAAGGGAGAATTCTCACCAAGCCTCACCCTTAACAAAGAATTATATGCAACTTGTGACAACTGATAAGGATATCTTCAACAAGGATGAGCCCCCTAGTTGGTTATCCAACTCCAAACGGTCAGGCCTAAAATCATTATATACATATACATATATAATATATACACAGCCAGGTGGTGGTGGCACATGCCTTTAATCCCAGAACTAGGGAGGCAGAGGCAGGCAGATCTCTGTGAGTTCGAGGCCAGCCTGGTCTACAAGAGCTAGTTCCAGGACAGGCTTCAAAGCTACAGAGAAACCCTGTCTTGAAAAACCAAAAAAACAAACAAAAAAAAAAAAACCCCATACACACGTATATATACATGCATACACATATATACATGTGCAACACTGAACAGAAGACTCTGAGGGTTGTATTTACATGTTTGTATTTATATGTAGAACATATGTAACAAAAATAAAGAGGCTATGAATTTGAGATGGAGCAGGAGGGAGACATGGGAGGAACTGGAAGGAGGATGATATATAAAAAACTTACTAAAATGATAACATTTCCTAAACCCCAGTGAAATATTTTAGATTAAGGTTTAAAGAAACAGGGATATAGTATTCTCACCTAAAACCTGTGTTTCTCAAGGTCACTTAAAATTAGCCTAACTAGATTTTTTTTATACTTTCTATTCAGATGGGCTATCTACACAGGTGGTTCCTGTTTTTCTACTACACAATACAAATGCATCGGATTTCAATGCTGAGACTGTACTAAACAGTGTAGTGCAGGTACTTTCTGTTACATGATTCTATTTTACCATGTCAGTTTCTGAAAGTCCTGAAATGAAAAATTGGATTTTGACTTTCTTTTGGAGTTTTCCTTAGGGGCATGAGGGTACAGCTCAGTGGTAAAGCTCCAAATAGTAAGTTCCAGAATAGCCAGGGTTAGTGAGATCATGTCAAACAATGCAAAACCCTTTAGAAAATTACAAGAGCAGTTCCATATGACCTAGTGTTAGTTAAAACTCAGATGATTCTAAAAGCTCAAATGATGAAATAAGCTGGTCATGGCTAAAATTAAAAACCTGTATTTTCAGAGGCACATAGTTCAGTCAATAGCAGGGTTCCTGGCCAACATGCTGAAAGACAGGGTTTGGAATCCAGTCCCTGTCAAAAAATCTCATCCTGTTCTCAGAACAAATGTAGGTAAGACTAAAGCTCACATAACAATGCAAATGTAAAGCTGTTTACAGCAAAGACATCTGTCCATTTGCCATTTATTTTAAGGATTTGTTTTGTTTTTGATTTGAGACAGTCTATCATGTAGTCCAGAGTAGTCAATCACAGGTTGGCTGAGGTTGGCCTCTCCTGCCTACTGCCTTCACCTATCCAGTCCTAGATTACACATGGTATAAACCACAAACTGGTGGTTGTTGTCAAATGAAAACTGCTTGCACGATTCTTAAAATGCTCAATGACAAAGATGAGAAGAAACATTCTACCATCTTTACCACCAGTTTTACCAGCATACACACACACACCTTAATAAAATGATCTAAAGATCTAAATGAGCAAAAAATTTATCAATTTAATAGAACATTAAGGTTTTAAAAACTGTATCGCTGGTTTGTGGGACAACATAGGAAAAAGAATCATAGAATGTTGAGAGAGCTCATTAGGTGGTGTGTGCACTCACATGCATATGTATGCATGCATACAAATGACAAAGTAGACTTAAACATATGATTATTTCTTATTCTTTTTTCCCCCTTTTATTGCTGTCCTGGAACTCATTATGTAAATGAGGCTGGTTACAAAAACTCATAAAGATACACCTGCCTCTGCCTCTTGAGTGCTGGTATTAAAGGTGTGCCACCACACGTGGCTGTGGGTATTTTCAATTCATTAAAAGAAATTAAATAGCCGGGCAGTGGTGGCACTTGCCTTTAATCCCAGCACTCAGGAGGCAGACGCAGGCGGATCTCTGTGAATTCAAAGCCAGCGCTGTCTACAAGAGCTAGTTCCAGGACAGGCTCCAAAAGCTACAGAGAAACCTTGTCTCAAAAAAACCAATAATAATAATAAAAAAATTTAATTATTTATATAGCTGTTCCACCTTGTGGGTCCCAGGGATCAAACTCGGATGGACAGGCTTGGCAACAAGCATCTTTCCTTGCTGAACCATCTCATGGGCAATACTTTTTTGAATTTAGTAAAAACAGGACTGGAAAGATGGAAAAGTAGATAAAGGCACTTCTTGTCACATGGAACCTACATTTATACTATTTATGGAACATTTTAGAAGACCAACTTCATTGAGGAATTTCATTATTTCAGACATACACATACATATCCCAACCTCAGCGGAAGTGGTGAATGTCTATAATCCCAGCAGAGGCAATACAATTGCTACCATTTCAATATTGTCTTGAGGTCCAGGCAAGCCTGGCCAACATAGAGAGACCCTGTTCAATTGCAAACAAGAATAAAGCCCAGCTTGGTGGCACATGCCTTTAATCCCAGCGCTCAAGGAGGGATTTATTTTAAATTATGTGTATGTATGTCTAAGTGTGTGTGTGTGTGTGCATGCTTTGAGGCTAGAGTCATTGGTTCCAGTGGAGCTGGAGTTACAGATAATTGGAAACTATCCAACATGGGTGCTGGGAAGTGTACTCAGGACCTCTGGAAGAGCAAGCAAGTGCTTTTAAACATTGAATCATTTATCCAGCCACCACCTCCCCATTTTTTTTTTTTTAAACAGGACCTCACTGTATAACCTTGACTACCCTGGAACTGACTATGTAGACCAGGCTAGCTTGAAACTCAGATCAATCTGCCATGCCCAGCCATTTTGGTTTAGGCTAGCCTTAAACTCCTGATCCTCTTCTCAAGTGCTAGGATTGTTGTCAGAATAACGAACCTATGTTAAGAATTAAGCAGTACGTTGTATCATTTTAAGTACTCCCCTATGCACTCAAGGAAACTTATTATCCTTTGGAACTATTCTATATTCAAGAAAGATGTTCCAATAAAAAGAAACTAAAGACAACATATGACTTAATATGAGCTGGCAAGAGATATCCAACTCTAATCAACTGATTCATTCTATGACTTAAGAAAGCTATAACCGGGGCTGGAGAGATGGCTCAGAGGTTAACACTGATTGCTCTTCCAGAGGTCCTGAGTTCAATTCCCAGCAACCACATGATGGCTCACAACCATCTGTAATGAGATCTGGCGCCCTCTTGTATACACAATAAATAAAATCTTTTTAAAATCTTAATTTTTAATTAAAAAATATTTGACAGGGCCTCTCTACATAGCCCTTGCTGTCCAGGAGTTCACTAAGAAATCCATCTGGCTCTGCCTCCCAAAGGCTGGGATTAAAAGTGTCACCATACCTAGTCTTTCTTAAACAACTTAAGCCTGAGTTTGAGCTCTAGAACACACATGGTGGAAACACATGGTGGGAACACCTGAAGTTACCTTGAACTCCACATGTGTACATGCCACTTCTCCCCCAATAAGTAAATAAATAAATGTAAAAAGGAAAACCAAAAATAAATAAAACAAACAAAAACAAAAAACTTAAAAGCCCATAAACTAGTACTAATAATTTCATACTAGTTTTATTCCCTGAACTAAAATGTCAGCTAGTTCCTTGAAAGTAAGGGATTCATCACTTCTCCTTTCTCCTTGGTGTGTAACACATATTGAAAGAGGATACAGGAAGCCTCGGTGGATAAGAAAGCATGCTGACCTAAGTTTGATCCCTAAGACCCACATGAGAGAACTCCTAAACCACATTAAATAAATTTGAAGACTGATTTTTGAATATTTAGAAATTTAAAGAATTTCTACTGAGAAATACATTTGGATTTCCATACTTTGAGATTCTTTACTGTATGCTTTCTAGTTAATAAGAAAATTACTTATCTGGCTCCTGAGAGCACACATCAGGCTAGTTATTTAATTAAAAGATATGTTTATAAGACTGGAGATATGGCACAGCATTTAAGAGCACACACACACTGCTTTCAGAAGACAATAAAGAGTTAGGTTCCTGGAACCTATCTATATAGGGCAGCTCACAACTGATTAACTCCAGCTGTTAAGGATCTGATCCCTTCTAGACTCCGTGGGCACCAACACACACACAGAGCACACATGTACACACACATGAATAAAGAAAAATTAATCTAAAAATCCTGTACTTGCAACCCAACATTAAATATGATAAAGAAACATCTAGATTTTTTATAGCACAATTTTCCCATTTAGTTTTAAAATACATGAGATTTACCACTTTAATATCACTTATGTTCATAGCTTAGTACTATTACATATAATCATTACCCGCATCTACCTCTAAAACTCAATTGTCTATCTACTAAACCAAGCAATCTGCATGTTCAACCTGTATCCCATGGTCACATTTCATAGGATAGCTATATGGGCCTAACACATTTGCAGATGGCATCATAATGTCAAAACACATACTAGTAACTCGTTTACTTGATAATTTATTTGAATACAGATTTGTACAACAAAGATAGGACACAGTATTTTTTCTGAATTTTTCAATGGACTAGGCATTGTTGATGATGTATTTATTGCCTATATATTGTATAATTATTGTACTTATTGTATAGTTTTTCTTATTAGTTATAGCCATTTTTATTTTAGACAAAATGGAGAAATGTAGTGATATTGTTTTATTTTATGTTTATGTTAGGTTCCTGGAACCTATCTATATAGGGCAGCTCACAACTGATTAACTCCAGCTGTTAAGGATCTGATCCCTTCTAGACTGAAGATCAGAGTGCAAAGAAAGCTAAGTCACTAGAGGCCAGGGAGTGGTGGCACATACCTTTAATCCCAGGACTCGGGAGACAGAGGCAGAGGAATCTGTTAGTTAAGGTCACCCTGGGCTACACTAGATTGAATCCATCTAAAAGAGAAACAGCTCACACAAAGGTGATTCCAGCATTTGGGATCCCACACCTTTAATCCATCCCAGCACTAGGGAGGTAGAGACAGGAGTGATATGGCTGGGTAAAGAGAGGACTATAAGGCAGGAGGAGACAGGAGCTCAGTGCAGTCTGAGGTTTGGTGGTAAAAGTTGCAATCTGAGGATGACAAGTCTGAGGAGACAATCTGAGGACAGGATCACTCAGCATTAGTGGAGGTAAAAGAACTCTCTAGTGGCTGGCCACTTTGCTTCTCTGATCTTCAGCACTAACCCTTATATCAGACTCTGGGTTTTTTTTTTAAATTTTTTAAAAATATTTATTTATTTATTATGTGTGAATGTCTGCAGGCCAGAAGAGGGCACCAGACCTCATTACAGATGGTTGTGAGCCACCATGTGGTTGCCGGAAATTGAACTCAGGACCTTTGGAAGAGCAGGCAATACTCTTAACCACTGAGAGCCATCTATCCAGCCCAAATGTGATTTTTTTGTTTTGTTTTGTTTTTCGAGACAGGGTTTCTCTGTAGCTTTGGAGCCTGTCCTGGAGCTAGCTCTTGTAGACCAGGCTGGTCTCGAACTCACAGAGATCCGCCTGCCTCAGCCTCCCAAGAGCTGGGATTAAAGGCGTGCACCACCATCACCCGGCCAGACTCTGGGTTATTATTAATACCAATTAGAATGAGCTACACAAAATAGAAACCTATCGTTTTTAACCATGTATCTGAAGGAAATACTTGGAAGACACATACTCAGAAAACAGCAAAATATGTACCATTTCTTCTTAGGGGCAGGGGTGCGTTCATAGATGCACTTTGTGTGTGTGTGTGTGTGTGTGTGTGTTGCACGCCTTTAATCCCAGCAGTTGGAAAGCGACAGTCAGATAGCTCTTTAAATTTAAGGTAAGCCTGTCCTACATAGCAAGTTCCTGGTCATCCAGGCCCATATAGTGAGACTGTTTTCTGATTATATCTGTGAGTACCCTCCAATTACTATCCCCATTTCTGAATTTACCCTGGCTAAAATTTAGTGAAGAAAAACAACAACAAAAAGTAACTAAAGAAAAGGAAAGCAAAGAAATGACACATGTTTGGGGGTGGGGGTTGAAGAAAACATTCACAGTAGCCATCTGTAAATTTTTTTTTCCATTTAGAAATAAAGTCCTGAAAAACAGAATCATGCTGGGCATGATGGCATATGCTTTTAACCCTAGCATTTGAGAGGTAGAGGTAGGAAGACTAGGAGTTGGAGGTCATTCCCAATTACATTTCAAGTTCAAGTCCAGCCTGAGCTACTTCAGACCTTGTCACGAATAAGCACAGAAACAAACAAACAAAAAAATCTAAAATTTCTCAAATGCCTTTAATCTCAGCACTGGGAGGCAAAGGCAGGTAAATCTTAATTTGCGGCCAGCTGGTCTATAAAGTTAATTTCAATACAGCCAGGGTCATAAAGAGAAACCTTGTCTCGAAAACAAAACAAAAGAATCTGTCCTATAGCAAGTATTTTGCTTTATGAAATTGAGATCTAAAACCAAGTTTTATCTAAAAATTAAGGAAAATCAAGTTCAGATTTTTTTTTATACCAAGTAACTCTCATCTCATTGCCCATCTTCTCATGTTACTCTATAATTAGTTCTAGAATTAAACTGTTGACACAAACTGTTCTACTCTTAAAGGAACAGGCATCCTTAATAACATTTAATTCAAAGATTAGTTCAAAGTCAGACACAAACCACAAAAATTTCAACAATTGTCACAAATAAAAGCTAGGGGTCTATGAGATGGCTTGCAGGTAACGACACTTGGAACCAAACATATGTGCCTGAAGATCTGAGTTTGATCCTTGAATTCCCAAGAAAATGGAAGACACCTGCAAAGTTATCCTCTGATTATCACACCTATGCCATAACACAAGTGCACTTGAAGTTGTGTGAGTACGCGTGTGCATGCGTGCACAGATACAATTTTCATTAAACAAAAAAAAAAATGGAGTAATGGTCAAAGTCTTTTTAATCCCAGCAGAGAGGCAGGCTGACTTCTGTACCTCAGACACACACATACAAAACAAAAACAGAACAGAAGGCAAAACTGTTCAGTCTAGTTGAACTAGAAGTTGAATAAGAGAAAATACAGGCCTGAAAAGGCACAGAGTTAAAACTACAACTTAGTACTTAGAGATCAGCATTAGTCAAAGAACCACTAAGGATTAATCCACAAAGGATCTGATCTGGGGCAAGGTAGAAGGGAAAGGGTACAGAAGACATCAATTAAGCTATTGTTACAGGAATTAATGAGAATCTCAATTAAACTGATGACAACACAGAAGAAAAGGCATACTTCTATGCTAGTCAAATAGTCACTAGGTGTCAATATTTTGATTTATCTTTCAAACAAGGTCTGATGCCATGCAGGCTGGCCTTGAACTTCTGCCTCCACCTCCTGCATGTCTACAATATTTACAGTGCTGTACATCAATAAAAAGTTTAATATATCATTCTCATTTGAGGAAGTTAATCTGGAAACCAAAAATTACGAAATTACCCAACAGCTAAGCTGGGTATGGCAGCACACACCTTCTGGACTGATATCTGCTCTACATAACCAGTTTCAGACAAGCAAGGGCAACTTAGAAAAATCTATTTTATGTATGTGAACCACACACATGCAGAAAACCAGAGATTGGTA
The DNA here is from genome assembly GCA_004026605.1 of Ondatra zibethicus. Taxonomy (NCBI): domain Eukaryota; kingdom Metazoa; phylum Chordata; class Mammalia; order Rodentia; family Cricetidae; genus Ondatra; species Ondatra zibethicus. The sequence goes on from PVIU01001732.1 coordinate 106,460, forward strand.
TGGGTGGTAGAATGGAATATGGGTCTCTGGCAGGAGCAAGTGCTTTTAACTGCTGAGTCATTTCTCCAGTCCTGCTGGTCTAGATTTTTAAAGAGAAGTTACTTTTAGTAAGTATAGGACACACCTGGACTTTTCAAAAAAATAAAGTTGATTGTGCCTACATTTGTGTACCAAATGCATGCAGGAACCCATAAAGGCCAGAAGAGGGCATCGGATCCCCTGGAACTGATGTTAAGGCAATTGTGACCCATATGGAAGTGCTGGTAACAAAATCCAGTTCCTCTGTGTAAGGGCTTTTAATCAGTGAATTATCTACCCTCTAGACTAGGCCTTTTAACAACAAGATACTTTAAAGAAAGTCTTATTCGCCGGGCAGTGGTGGCACACGTCTTTAATCCCAGCACTCGGGAGGCAGAGGCAGGCGGATCTCTGTTGAGTTCGAGACCAGCCTGATCTACAGAGCTAGTTCCAGGACAGGCTCCAAAGCCACAGAGAAACCCTGTCTCGAAAAACCAAAAAAAAAAAAAAAAAAAAAAAAAAAAAAAAAAAAAAAAAAAAAAAAGAAAAAAAAAAGAAAAGAAAAAACAAAGTTTTATTCAGGGCCGTGGGTTCAGTTCACCTCATGAGCGCCTGAATCTGGATCACCAGCACCCACCCAGCACATTACATGTGTAACCTCAGTGTTGGGAAGGCAGGGATCCTTGGAGCTCTTGAGACAGTGAGCTCAGCCAAACTGATGAGGTCCTGGTTCAGAGAGAGTATCTCAAAAAGTAAGGTGGAGTTAGGTATGGTGGCACCCAGAGTCTTTAATCCTAGCACTAGGAGGCAGAGGCAGGGGTATCTGTTAGTTCAAGGCCAGTCTATAGTCTACAAAATGAGTTTCATGAGTTTCAGAATGGCCAGGGCTACACACAGAAACCCCATTTCACAAAGACCCTGCTTCAATTTCAAAAACACAAAAAACAGAGCATGTCTGGCCTCCATGTATATTCGCACATGCAAATGACCATATACATAACACACAGAGAAGCATTATTCAATCATAATTTAAAATATGCAAAATACAAATGTTTTCCTGTGTGTGAAAGAAGTCCCCACCCCACCCCCGCCATTTTACATGTAAGCACTAGAGACAGAATTTGAAAACAGGTCCATGTGAGTCTAAAATGAAAAGGAAAGATGGTAAAGTGCTTGCTATAAGCAGGGTGACCTGACTTTGGTCTCCAAAATCTATGTAAAAAAAGCTGACTTTTGTATAGCTGGGAAGCTGTAGATAGTAGATCCTCATGGCTCCCTAGCCAGCCAACCTTGCAACAAATCAGTGAGATCCTATCTCAAAAAAAATCTAGGCAACAGCATCTGAGCAATAACAGTTAAGGTTGGTTGTCATCTAGCCTCCATACACACAACCACTTGAGATCCAAGCACCTGAGAGGGTGAGCCAAACTGACTGAAGTTCAAGACCAGTCAGAATTGCACACTCTGAGACCCTGTCTCCCAAACAATCCATTTCAAACTAAAGATATTCCTTATCTATAGCGGAGTTAACCCTGATAAAGTCACAGTAAGTCAAAAACATCCTAGGTTAAAAATTCATTTAGTGTTATCTTCCCTATCAACAACATAGCTTAGTAATATAGTACAGCTCAAAAGTATCCTTGTGATACCCTGGCTAAAGGAGAGCTCAAGACTGTTGCCTAGCATTACAGAAGAGTAACAAAGCAGGGTCTGGTGATGCAAGCCTGTAATCCCAGCACTTGGGAAGCTGCTGAAGGAAGTCAAGGTCAGCTAGGACTATATAGTTTATTCTGAGCAAGCATGGACATATAAAGACCTTGTCTCAGAACAAACAAAAATCAAAAATCTCCTGCGATTATAAAATATCTCACTAGTATAGGAAAAAAATAAAAATTCAAAGTATAGACTATCATGTATTACTTTTAAACTCCATGAAACTGTTGAGATGAACCAACAAATCAGGATAATCTATAAATACTGTAAAATTGAGACACACCAATCTACATATATTCACTCAATAAGCTCCTAACAGAATGTAATCCTTAACACACTCTGGATAGAGATTTCAAGCATTCTCCCATAAAATGCATACTTTGTGGCAGCCAATAATTATGTAAGACAAAAAAGTGAAATTTTAATCAATAACTTTTAAATCAATTCTTATATTTACTATTAACGGCATTTGGCTTTTTAGGTTTGCTTATTTTTTTCCTGGAGACGAAAATCTCAGACGCGGCTGGAGAGATGGCTCAGCGTTTAAGAGCACTGCCTGCTCTTCTTCCAAAGGTCCTGAGTTCAATTCCCAGCAACCACATGGTGGCTCACAACCATCTGTAATGAGGTCTGGTGCCCTCTTCTGTCCTGCAGGCATGCATGTAGACAGAATACTGTACACATAATAAATAAATATAAAAAAAAAAACTCAGCCTAGGCTGACTCTGAACTCCTAATCTTTGAGACTACAGGTGTGTTACTGGCTTGTATTTGATTATCAGAAGTTTAAAGGTCATCCTTGGCTATACAGTCAGTTGGAAGCCAGCCTAGACTACATGAGACCCTACCTTTAGTTTCAGGAATGTAGTGCAGTGTTAGCCTAGCATGTGAGACCCTGTGTTTGATCTCCAGTGCAGTCCCTCATCCAAAATTTCCCTCACTACCAAAAATAAAAAATAAAAACTTGAAGGTGGTCAGGGAATCAGTCATGCATTCACGGTGAAACCTAGGGAGTTATCCAGAGAACAAACAGGACAAAGGTCTGAGACCTAGACTATCTTAGTACAGTCAGAAGGTCAGGGGAAGAGCTGGAATAGGACTTAAGGGAATTTTTCTAAAATTAAACATGGATCCATTAAAGAGTTTAGTAGAGTACTGTGGTCCCATTACCCTAGCTGCTAGGTTGAGAACACGGTCTAGAGAAGAGGGTGAAACCAGAACTAGATTACAGAACCTGGTATGATGCTCACCCCTGCAATCTCAACACTCAGGAGGCTGAGTCAGGAGCTTAAGTCTCAGATAAAGTGACACCCTGTCTCAAAATACAAGAGAAATAAAAATACAAAATGAAATCAGCAACAACAAAAAAATTGAGAAACAAGGGCTCCATGCAAATGCAAATGCTGGTCATAATGGTGCATAATTTGTTTTATTTTGAGCTTTGTTTCGTTTGTTGCACATATAAAACCCACGGTCTCACATGCAACCCAGGATGTCAAGCTCAAATAAAGTCTGTCAGTTACTGTTAGTTAGAAACTGCTGAACCTGGACATACCTGTATACTGTACAACCTTAATACAAAAACTATGTTTTAAGTACTTGTCACAGGAGAAGAACAAACACATGCTCTTTTAATGTTATAATCAGGTATTTCCCACTTAAAGACCTATTGCAACTGAGTCTATATTCTTTGTTTTTTCTTTTTCTTTTTCGAGACAAGGTCCCACTATTTATCCCTGGCTGGCCTGGAACTTGATAAGATCCACCACTTCTGCCCCAGGTCTGACTCCCTGCTACTGGAATTTAAAGGTGTGTGTCACCATGCCCAGTCTGAGTCTATTCTGTAAAGAAAAAGTTAACATCACTGTAGCTATTATGTTAATAATATACTAATTCTTTTAAAAAGCCCAGATATAAATAATTTACTTTGGACTGGTACTTTCCCAAATCATGTAAAAACAAATATTAGTAAGACTTCAAGGGGATGTTATTATTTCTACAGCTTTATTTTAAAAGAATTTTAACCTAGAGAAAGGGTCTCATTCTATAGCCCAGACCAGCATAGAACGCACCATGTACTGCTGACCTCAAATAGAACTCACAATGTAGAGCTGACTGTCAGCAATTCTCCCGTCAGCCCTCCTTCCAAGTACTAGGATGACAGGCATGAGCTACAATGTCAGACTAAAAATTTTTTTATGTTCTCATCTTTTAAGGTAACCATTTTCTTTCGATTCATACTAACTTTGCATATCAGTATCTTGCTGGGTCATTCACTTCAGGAAAAGGCAACCACAATATAATTTCCACTGTCAAAAATAACACATTCCAAAAAAAAAGTACTTTTGTCCCTTTGGAAAGGACAAAAATATAGTTCCCATAAACTCTAAAATTATGGTAGTGATAACAGAGAAAGCAACAAGTCAGATTTCAATTTTCCTAGAAAGAAGCTAAGAAGTATAGACTTTGGGGGGAAGTTTGCTTATGACACCTAAATAAATATATCTGCTGAGTAGCTATCGTAGAGGGGGAAACAGTAAGTTATGGATAGATACCTGAAAGAGAGGTTTGGTGGTATAGGCCTGTAATTCCAGCAATTCTGGAGGCTGAGGCAGTAGGACAAAGTTCAAGACCTGTCTGGGTGACTTCGTGAGGCCCTGACAATAAAGGTTTTAAAAAGGGGGCGGGGAGACTGGAGTCATAGTGCAGTAGTGCTTTGCTAGCACGCACAGGGCTCAGTTCAATTCCTGCTACTGATAAAATATCCAGATTCCATCTAGTATTAGAGTCTGCTCCTGGAGCAATTTAAACAAGTTGGAAGAAGCAGGGTACATAAATATAGTAAATACTACACTTTTATGTGACAGAAATCACATGAAACATTAAGAACGGAGCTTTTATTCTTCATTTATCTCAGTTATTGAGTATCTACAATGAGTCAGGTGCTGGAGCATAAAAAAGCACCTGGAAATGTCCCAAATTCAGCTTATACAAGGGGAAGGGAACACATATTTCAAGAATGAGACAACATTACCTAAACAAAGATATTAAATTATTATAGACACGGTATTGCTGCCATAAGTGCAAAAGGTTCGTGGGGGTCATATCCAGGAAATCTAGGGAGGAAGGGAGGGGGAATGTCAGGACTTCAGATACTGAGCTGAGTCCTTAAAGAGGATTAGATGTTCACCTGGGCAACCTTGGGGAAAAGGATCCTAGCAGAAAGATCACCTGGTGTGAAGACAAAATTGTCAACAGCCTGGTTTGGTAAGCCTGAAATACAGAGGCTTCTGCGAGGCTACAATGAAGACTGGACTAACCAAAGAGCCCTAAAGGGGGTCAGGAAACCAGCATATATGATCCACTGCTTTACACAGAACTGAGAAAAGAAAACACTAAACTAATGATGTCACCACATAAAAACAAAGGCGACTACCCAGTTAGAAAACTGGCCTCTCTTCAGGAAAATTCTAAAGAATTGCATTCAAGCCCACCTGGGAGTTTACTGAGTATCATTTAGAAAGACCCATTCAAGAGAAGGCCTTAAGGAACAGATGGCGTTTTCCAAGTCATGCTGAAAGGTCTCTAATGTTCAAGATAATCAAGGTTTTATTAAGTCAACTTACTTAAAAGGTGTGTCACAGGGGTGGAGCAAAAAGAGGAGGAGCTTAAGAATTACAACATATGTATATATAAACAAGTAACTCTTTATGAAGCGAAGGCTAAAATCCCCACTTGGAATTCTACCTCCCAAGTAGATGGTAAAAAGACGTCCTACCAGAACCAATTAACAAAGATAGATAGGGTGGGAGAGGGGAGGATTATACAGAAGACACAAATATAAAGGGGGGGAGTTGACAACCTACCCACAACCCATAATCCTGTTGGCAATCTCTTGAGGAAATCACACAACTCAGACATAAAGGCAGGAAAACCATGTCATCCTTAACTCCACAAGCTAACTACCAGACACCGGCCAAGGGGATGTGATTACAGACGCGATTCCTGAACTCAAGGACAGAACACCGTCCCCAAACAGTGCCCAAGGGGAAGGCGAGACCGATCGCTCTCAATCCGAGGACTGGGCAGCAGACACCCTCAAGGCCAGCCCCGAAGGGGTCAATACCCCCCCCCAGGCTAGGCCGCGGAGGCCAAGGGCAGAGGGCCTGAGTCGCCTCCCCTCTCGCGGCGACACACACCCTCCCCTACCTGATATGGCGGCGGCGGCTCCTGATCTGGCTCCGTCCCCTCGCCAAAGCTAGCCCGGTCGGATTGAGACTCGTGAAGCAGGGAGATGTCATCCGAGGTCGGGGATTTGAGGCAGTTCCCCATCTTCCGGGGCTGGGGTGTGTGCGTGAGATCTGGGGGAGGAAGAAAGCTGGGACCCGGTCTCTCGCACACTCGGCGGCGAGCGAGCTCGGCGCCGCGGGGTCCGAGGCGGCAGGCCCGGGGGCTCAGGCGGCGGCTCCCCCGCGCCCCGGAGCCGCCGAGGGGCCGCTCATGCCAGCCCCCGGGGCAGGGGGCGCGAGGCTAGGCCGCGGGCTGCGCCGGGGTCGCGCCGGGAGCCTGAGGGGGGCGGGGGCGGGGAGACGGAGCGCTTCCCCCACCCCGCCCCCCGCGGGGCGGCGGCGGCCAAGGGGCTGCTGGGCCTAATCCAGGTCAGGAGGGGGGGGCGCGGCCGTCGCGGCTGCCTCAGCTGCTGCCTCAGCTGCTGTTGCCCCTGCCGACGCTGGAGCCGCGGCCCGGGGCCTCATCCTACTCCGCCTTAGCGCGGCGGCGGCAGCCAGAACGAGGCCAGCCGGGCCTACGTCACGCCGCCGTGCGTGCTCCGGCCCCGCCCCGGGCCCCGCGCGCCCCGCCTCCAGCGTGGCTGTGAGTTTAAGGTCCTGATTGTGTACCTGCGGGTCTCCGACGTCCCCTCGGCATCCCGCCTGCGGACGAAGGTTGCTCACTTACCTGCGCAGCGTCCTCACAGACTCTTCCCCCTGCCTGCCAGGTGATGTTTCTATGCCCGTATCTCAATGGATCAGGCAGGTAGCTGAGGTGTTTAAATAGCTTCTCCTGCCGGGCGGTCAAGGTGCACGCCTTTAATCCCAGCACCCGGGAAGCAGAGGCAGGCGGATCTCTGTGAGTTCAAGGCCAGCTTGGTTTACAGAGCAAGTTCGAGGATTGGCTCCATAGCTACTGAGAAACCCTGTCTCGAAAAAAATAGCTTCTCTTTTATCCTTTCAGAATAAAGTCCACACTCATTAATGGCACGCCCTACCTTTCCAATCTCTTTTTTTATCCTCCCAGCATCATCAGCCAAGAGATTCTCCTCCGATTGTTCCATTTCTTCCCCGTCCCACCACCCTAATCTGAGCTACCCCAACACCTCTGTTTCCCCGCATTCATCATTACTCCCACCTCACCCTTTGAACGTTTGAGGTGGTTTTTGTTTTTTAATGCCATATAATTTCATTTGAAATATACAATCTTGCCGGGCGGTGGTGGCGCAAACCTTTAATCCCAGCACTCGGGAGGCAGAGGCAGGCGGATCTCTGTGAAACTACTACCTTCTACCTCTCATTGGGCTGATCATTATTCCCATACATCCTTCCCGAACTCAATTTCATTTCCCTTGGGAAGCTTTTTCTGACTCTCTAGTCCCGGTTAGTTGTCTCCTGAGTTCTCAGTCCCTGTGCCTTTTTGTCAGGTGGATCAAGCTGAATTATCTGTCCCTTCCCTGGGTAAGGCCTGGTTTGTTGCCTCCGTAGATTCTTCAGCATATGCAAAGAAAAGACAGATGAGAGTGGTCTCCACAGTCTTTCTTTCAACAAGAAGGCAAGGGTTGACCTTGACCCGTTTTGATTCACCGTTTATTGATTTATTATTATTCTTTTTGTCAGGCCCTAGGCCAGCACAACTGATTTATAAAACCTGGCTTGTGCTGGGCGGTAGTGGCGCACGCCTTTAATCCCAGCACTCGGGAGGCAGAGGCAGGCCGATCTCTGTGAGTTCCAGGCCAGCCTGGTCTACAGAGCTAGTTCCAGGACAGGCTCCAAAGCTACAGAGAAACCCTGTCTCAAAAAACCAAAAACAACAACAACAAACAAACAAACAAACAAAAAACCTGGCTTGTGCCTGATTAAGCCAGGTTCATTAAGAACAACAAATAAACCCCTCCCCTGAGGTTTGAAGGGAAGTCTGTCCAATGATATTTGGGCCAGCAAAGGTCAGAAGGGATTTTTTGAGAGATACTACTGTGTTTAATGGGCAAGTCCCAAACCCTTTTACTTTCAATCCTAACTCTACAAAATCACCAACTCAAAGTGCACGCAGATTCTGTGTTTACAGCAAGGGATGTTGAATGCCTGTAATTCAAGCACTCAGAGGGACGAGGCAGGAGGATGGCCAGTTCAAGGCTAGCCAGTGCTACCTAACAAGAAAATCCTGCCTCAAAAAAATTTCTGTATTCAATTTAGCCTTTTTCTTTTTCTTTTTCTTTTTTTTTTTTAAATTTGGAGACAGAGTTTCACTATGTAGCTCTGGCTGTCCTGGATCTCCCTACGTAGACCAGGCTATCCTTGAACTCAGAAATCCACCTGTTTCTGCCTCCCAACTGCTAGGCTTAAAGGTGTGCATGACCACACCTGGCTTCTGACAGGTATGTTTTAAAGACACAACCATGAGCTGGGCATGATGACACTTGCCTGTTATTCCAGCACTTGGGAGATGGAAATAGATTCAAGCTCACCTTCTGATTCATAATGAATACCAGGCCAGATTGGACTATATGAGAACCTTTGGTCAGTAACTCATTCCCACCAAAAGATAGTCTCACTAAGTAAGTAGCTCAGGCTGGCCTGAAATTTCACATTGTCTTGCCTTTTAGCCTCCTCAAATCCTGGGATTATAGATGTGTGCCCTTACATCCAACACTCTTTGTCTTTATTCTATGTTTTTCTTATTTTGTTCCTACAAGTTTATGTGTGTGTGTGTGTATGCATCATGTCATATATGTGATCTATAAACATATACTCACTTTTTCATAAAGGTACAGTTTTAGGCCCATGTGTCTGGTGAGAAAACTGGTGTGTGTTTCCTTGAGCCTACTACCATTTCAATTAGAGAACAGTACTAAAATATTAGTCACCCTCTCCTTGGCAGAAGTTCAAGACAGGTGTTAGTTACTTGTAAACCACCACAGAGAGGATGATTTTGCAACAGCAACAGCACCTATAGGAAAAGGAAAAAGAAATGTAAGCCAGGTGTATGGTGCACACTTAAATCCCAATAGTCAGGATTGCCATGAGTTCAGGGCAAACCTGGGCTACATAAGGATACCCAGTCTCAGAAAGGGAAGAAAAAAGGTGGAGAGGGAGAAAGTGCTAGCTTCGCAAGCTTAACAATCCAAGGTTTATCTCTGGAATCCACATAAAAGCTAGATGCAGAGACTCAGTGATGTAAACCCTGCGCTCCTACAGTGAGATGAGCAGCAGAGACAGGACAGCAGAAAGCTGGGGTATGCAGCCTGGCGGCCCTGAAAAGGAGGAACCTGCCTCAGCCAGGTGGAAAGCAAGAACGGACTCCCGAAACGTCCTCTGGTTTCTGCAGGCTCACTGTGTTATGTTTCACATGTCAGACACAGACAAGATTTTTTTTTTCCAAGACAGGGTTTCTTTGTTTAGCCTTGGCTATCCTGGAACTCTCTCTGTAGTCCAGGTTGGCCTCAAACTTCCAGAGATCCTTCTTCCTCTGCCTCCTGCATGCTGGGATTAAAGGTGTGCGCCAGCACCACTTGGCAACAATCTCATATTTTACTTCAAGTGTACAGCCTTTCAGAGTGCCTCTTCAACAGTGCATATACACAACTTAAAAATAAAAATCTTTTTTTGAAAAACTGAGTGGTTATTGATATTAGTAATAAACTGCATATTCCATGATGATCCCTTAAGACCAGAACGGGGTTGGAAATTCCTTTCACCTCCATGATGTCACAGCCATTGTAAGGTCACAGCACAACACATAAAGGCTGCATTTGTGATAATGGTGTGCCTGTCCTCTAGTGCAGGGTAATGCACTCTACATGGTACTTCAAAACTAGCAGCTAGGTTATGGGTGGGTCTTTGCATTTCTTATATATATATTTTTTGTGTTATTTTAGAAAATACTGCCAGGCGGTGGTGGAGCACATCTTTAATCCCAGCACTCAGGAGGCAGAGGCAAGTGGATCTCTGAGTCTGAGGCCAGCCTGGTCTACAGAACGAGTTACAGGACAGCCTACCTAGTGTCTGCTCTAATGTGTTAAACCCCCAATGTGCATAGCCTCCAGGTAGGGTGGGACAATGGGATTAACTCCCCAAATTAGTGGGTTTTTTTTTAAAGATTTGTTTATTAAATATACAGTGGTTTGCCTGCCTGTGGGCCAGAAGAGGGAACCAGATCTCATTACAGATGGTTGTGAGCCACCATGTGGTTGCTGGGAATTGAACTCAGGACCTTTGGAAGAGCAGGCAATGCTCTTAACCTCTGAGCCATCTCTCCAGCCCCAAATTAGTGTTTTATATCCCATCTAAACTTCCTTCACTTGCCAGGCTTTTGGTGGCACACGCCTTTAATCCCAGCACTCAGGAGGCAGGCGCAGGCGATCTCTGTGAGTTCAAGGCCAGCCTGCTCTACAAGAGCTAGTTCTAGGACAGGCTCTAAAGCTACAGAGAAACCCTGTCTCGAAAAAAAAACCAAAAATAAATAAATAAATAAATAAATAAATAAATGCCATTTTGGACTGGAGAGATGGCTCAGAGGTTAAGAGAACTGACTGCTGTTCCAGAGGTCCTGAGTTCAATTCCCAGCAACCACATGATGACTCATACCCATCTGTAATGAGATCTGGTGCCCAGAACGCTACATACATAATAAATAAATTTAAAAAAAAAGTAAACTTCCTTCACTAATCTGCTAAATTTAGAGATACTAACTCCTCTACATAGATGGATCTTTTTTTGGGCCACCAGCTCACAAAGAATGACATGAGACTTCTTATTAATTATGAAAGCTTGGCCTTAAGAAAAGAAAAAAAAAAGAAAGCTTGGCCTTATTTTAGGCTTGTTTCTAACTAACTTTTTTTCAATTTTTTTTTTCAATTTTTTTTTTTTTTGTAGTTTTTCAAGACAGGGTTTCTCTGTGTGACTTTGGAGCCTGTCCTGGAACTAACTCTTGTAGACCAGGTTGGTCTCGAACTCACAGAGATCCACCTACCTCTGCCTCCTGAGTGCTGGGATTAAAGGCATGCACCACTACTGCCCCTTACTAACTTTTATAACTTAAATTAGTCTGTATTTTTTTAACCTACGTTCTTCCATGCGCTTGTTACCTCATCTCCATTTGCCCATCCTGTTTCTTCCCAGTCTGGCTGGCAACTCCACCTTTCTTCCCAGAGTTCTCTTTGTCCGGAAGTCCCTGCTATACCTAATGATCAGTTAGCTTTTTTTTTTTTTTTTTTTTTTTTTTTGGTTTTTTGAGGCAGGGTTTCTCTGTATAACAGCCCTAGCTTTTCTGGAACTCGCTTTGTAGACCAGGCTGGCCTCAAACCCACAAAGATCTGCCTGTCTCTGCCTCACCTCCAGAGTGCTGGAATTAAAGGCATGTGCCACCACTGCCCGGCCCACTGCCCGGTTTTTATTAACCCAATCACAGTGACAAATTTTCACAGTATAAAGTAATGTTTCACAACACTTCTTTTTTATTTTTCCAGATGTATTTATTTATTATGTATACAGTGTTCTGCCTGTATGTCTGCCTGCAGGCCAGAAGAGGGTACCAGATCTCATTTTATAGGTGGTTGTGAGCCGCCATGTGGGTGCTGGGAATTGAACTCAGGACCTCTGGAAGAACAGTCAGTGCTCTTAACTTCTGAGCCATCTCTCTAGCTCTCCACAATACTTTTAAACTCAGAAAACACTACCCTCTAAAGTCTGTAAATACAGAGAGTTTCCTTGTTCTATAGGTGGCTTGTGGTTGGGTCTCCTCTCCTGGCTTCCTCCTCTTCCAGTGGTTGGCTTTATTAAGGACTCACTTCAGATCCACCCAGAGCCTCTCTACCAGTTCTGGGATCTTTATTATTCAAAACAGTTGGCCTGTGAGATGGTTTAGCTGGTAAGGTGCCTGTCACCAAAACCGATCCCCAGAGCCCATGTAGTAGAAAGAGAAAACCAACCCCCACAGGTTGTCATCTGACCTCCACCTCAACCACACACACACACACACACACACACACACACACACACACACACACACACACACACACACACAGAGAGAGAGAGCAGGCTAATGTGCTATACCACACCAGCTACAGCCTCATACAGCTCATGATTTCATGATTACTACATCTCTCGATTTCATAATTTTCTCTCCCTCTTTACTTAATCTCCTGTTGTTTGAGCACATAAAACCCATCCCAAATGTTATTGAGTGACCTAGAAATGAGTGCTCGCTGATTAAGAAGCTGGGCATGCACGAGTGACACACACCTTTAGTCCTAGCTATTGGGAAAGCTGAGTCAAGAGAGCTGCTCGGGCTTAGGAAATCCTGGCCAGCCTAGAAAACACAGCAAGGCTTCCGTTTAAAACATGACTGAGGACTGAAAAGGTGGAAAAGTCAAAGACAGCTACTGCTTACTAATCAGGTCAGTCCTGTTTCTGCATAGCTGCCAGGACAGCTGTGATCCTGGAGTAGAACAAAGGGATGGAGATCAATTAAAGATCTACTTCACGGAAGGCAGTGAATGAGACTTAACCAAAACCAAAGGTAAAAAAAAAAGACCCTATATCCTATATTAGCTATAGGAAAAGTTGTTGTTTCTTTGCAGAACTAATGATCAGTTAGCTTTTTTTTTTTTTTTTTTTTTTTTTAGCAGTTCAAACACAACTCAATTTCAAAGTTCTCCCACCAGGACAAATACAGAAGTAACAATCTAGATCTTTCCAGGAAGTGGAGGTAGAGCCCCTGGCATTCCTCCTGACAGCCCTGTGTTAGGCCCCAAAAGTATCTGCCGCTGCTGCAGCTACTGCTGTTGCTCCATTTGCAACTTTTCTGTCTCAAAGACAACAGGAAGAACCAGGATCATAAAGGAGGTGGTCCCAATCCACAGTGCCGCTCTGGAAAATCTGTACATCTTCTGAGCCACGAAGAGCGAGAGATCTAAGGTGGCTCCGGCGGCGGACCAGACCCTCTCCGGAAACATCACCGTCAGACCCCGGAGTCTCTCCGACAAGGTCTCATCTAGCTCGTCGTCATCGTCTTCTTCCAGATCCTCCTCGGCCTTCTCCGCCTCTGCTTTCGGGAGCAATTCGTCTGGGGACAGAGGCTCCCCGGCGCCGGCTGCAGCGACGGCGGCGGCCATGGCTGTAGGACACCGGAAGCGGCCATCCCTAGACTATTAAAATTATATTTATTTTCTCCAGGTGGTAGCAGCACACACCTTTGATCCCTGAACTCAGGAGATAGAAGCAGGCAGATGAGTTCCTGGACAGCCAGGACTACACAGAGAAACCCTGACTTGAAAATAAGTAAATAAACAAACAAACAAACAAATAAATAAATATAGTGTTTATTTTGAGACAGGTTCTCAAAATAGTTGCCCAGGCTGACCATAATAAACTTGTGATATAAGTCAGGCAGGCTTTGAATTTTCAATCCTCCTGCTTCGGCCTCCAGAACAGCTGGGATTACCTGCATGTGCCACCAGATCGAAATTGGAAGTACTCCTAATGACAGGTATTGATGTCTAGACACAGAAATGAACACCTTCAACACCAAACCCATAACTGTTGTGGCTGGGTTTGGACTCTGGGATGATGAGGGAACGAGGAGAGGACAAACACACACATGCATGTGTACAGGAAAGCTGGGATCACGTTGGCATCTGCTACCACTGATGGAAGGTGCATACTACCACAGGCCACCGGAACCTCAGCGTGCTTGTTAGGTACAACACAGGGGTAGGGGGTAGGGGTAGCTGACCTTGGTAGGAGCCCAGTTTCAGGCGGGAAACACCAGGGAGGAGGAAGCTGCGGCTTTTAGTTTTTGTACACAGTGGTCACTTTCTTCCTCTGGAACCTGGGAGGAAGGCTTTGCCATCTCCCAGGAACCTGGTCCATGTAGGGAAACTGCTTTGCTTATTTCCCATGGGTTCAAAGCCTTGGTATCCTTGGCATTGCGGTACACATGTCAACATTATACTCACTCCCTCTGCTCCCCAAAACAGACAAGATCGGGCCCTTTCAGGGTGGTATGGCCGTAGACTCCCCCAAAACAATCAAAGCAGGAAGCCCACCATGTTGAAGGAAAAGCCTGGCCTGACTGTGATACCGGATTCACTGCTGTCTCTAGGTAGCTGACAAATCCCTTGCCGAACATGAACAAGGTTCCATCCCTAGCTCTGCCAAACAAGGGGAGGGAGATGGGAGACAACAGAGATTAGGAGAATCATTCACACTGGACAAGGCGCCATGGGCACCTACAGTTCCCTCTACCTCAGGAAGCTGAGGACAGGGGATCACTTGAGCTCAGAAGTTGGAGACCAGCCTGGGAAGCACTGGAACTCTGCCTCGACAAACAGATGCCAGATGTGGCACTTAGGCATATAGGCCATTCCAGCTTCATAGTGAATTTGAGGCCTTCCTGGGCTGTCTGAGACCCCCGTCTCAAAACAAAACAACCCAAGTGAATTGTTTTGGTTTATACCTACAATCTCAGTACTCATGAGGCTGAGGTAAAAGACAAATTTTGGCCTACCCTGGCCTACATAGTTCTAGGCAAACCTGGGATACAGTGTGAGATCTTGTTTCCTCAAAAGCCAAATAACAAAAAAAACAAAATGACAAAAAAGAAAACCAACGGCCAGTCTTAAAGGGCTATGTGAAAACAGCAGGGCCATTTGGGGGAGCTCCACGTGAGCTGACTAAGAAAATCAGTATGGGGAGGCATTCCCATTCTGGAAACAAACAGGCTTTTAAGGATGGAGCTGCAGACTTGCTTGGGAGCAGTGGCACAGTTGCATATGGAAAGTCTTTGTGAACTGGTTAGAGAAAACCCCAGGGTCTCCAAGCATATCATTGAGTACACAATGCCCAGGTACATCAGGAGCCACAAGAAATCTTGACCCAGCTTTTCTGATATCTTCTCCTGAATTGTTATGCTTGTGAGAAGAAGGAGGGGCTGTTGTTAAAAATGCATGCACATTTCAAGAGCTTGGTTATTAGCTGGGTCTGTTGGAGCAACATGTGATTCTAGCTACTCAGTGACTGAGGCAGGAGGATTACAAGTTGAAGCCCTATCTGTGCTATGACAGTGAGTTCAAGATAGCCTGACCAAGGCGCTGAAAGGAAGCCTGTCTAAAAATAATCAAGTCTGGGGAAACCACTTTTAGGTTGGCTCCCTGTGGCACTCCCTCTGGCCTCAGGAAGCTGCTTCTCTTCCTCAGTAAACTCTGCTTTCCTGCCTTAAAACAAAACAAAATAATAACAACAACAACAACAAAACAAACAAGAAGCCAGATGTGTGATGTACACACTGGGAAGTGGAGACAGGACCAATGGAAGTTCAAGATCATCCTCAGCTATACAGCCTGGGCTACCTAAGATCCTACCCCAACAAGGCGGCTGGAGATACAGCTCAGAGGTGGGTTAGCAGGTATTAGACACCCCCCTCACACACACACAGTCACATACTTTTTGCTTTTTATTGAGACTATTCTAATAAATTCTTCTACGAGTGATGTTTATTCCAGTACCAAAGCTGCTGTTTCTCCACCCAGCTTACCTCTTTTATCTAACCATAGATCAAGGAGTTGTGGTAGCTTTTGGAAAGGCCTGTGGCTCAAGGAGGACTCTTGCCTGGGCTTTTGCTGCAGTGGAGGGGGATGCTAGAAAGACACTGATGTAATTCTGGAAGCATTGTGACATCTCTGACTGTATCCGGAACTTTGTCTGTGGTCGGGTGATGTCACCGAGGTATGAATGCATGGTATCTGGAATAAGACACTCAAGAGGTTCATCCAGGACTACAGAGGACTCACCGAGGGTGAGGAGGTAGCAGTATTTGTAAACTGTGGATGAGGATGATGCTGAGCTCCCAGGAGAGGTTTCTTAGCAACTGGCCTGGGAGTTGACGGGAACAGGAACACAGCCACAGATGGGAAGAGGAAAAGTGAATGTCAGAAAAAGACAAGTCCCAAGAAAACTCAGAGAAGAGTTGAGAGGAAGCCTTGTAGACTTGAGTGATCTCCTCAAGAATCACTTCAAAATGAAGCCTGTGGATGTAGCTTGGTGGTAAAACACTTGTCTAGCATGCTTAAGGTTCTGTCTCCAGCCCTGCAGGAACAACAAAGTAATATGGACCCTGATACAGAAAGATTTTCTCTTTTATTGTTGAGATTATAATTACAGCAATTCTTACTTCCCCGTCTCCCCTCAAACCCTCCCATATGCCCCTTCTTTCTCTCTTCCTAATTCATGACCTCTTTTTTCATTAATTGTTGTTACACACGTATATGTATATACACATATATTTCTAAATATAACCTGCTCAATTTGTATAATGTTATTCATGTGTGTTTTCAGGGTTGACCATTTGGTATTGGATAACCTATTGGTGTGCTCTTCCCCATTTTGCCCACTCTCAGCATTCCTTAGTTGCTTGTAGCTCTTTGTGTAGGGTTGAGGACCCGTGGGCTCCCCATCCCACCCCATCCACTTTGGAGTGTCTATTGTTGTTGTCCCGGTTCAGCCCATGTTTAGGCAGTCATGTTGGTGAGACTTTGAGTATAGTGTCAGACATTCCTAGGAGACACAGACTCAGAGCAAACTCCCTTAAACCCCTGCCTCTGACAGTCTTTCCCACCGCTCTTCTATAATGTTCCCTGATCCTTAGACGTAACAGTATATCCATTGGGACTGAGCTCTGTAACACTATAATTTGATTGGGCAAGGGCTTTGACTACTCTGTCTCCAGCCTTGCAAATAGTGTCTAGCATCGCTATAACTATAGATATTGTTTTAATATATGTATGGACAAAACGAGAATATCTTGGGATGTGTTTATTAAATTTTATTATGTTTTATGTGTATGAGTATTTTCATGTATGTATATCTGTGCACCACTGTGTGCCTGGTGCCTATACAGGCCAGAAAAGGACACTGGATCTCCTGGAACTGGAGTTAAAGAATACTGTGAGCTGGCATGTAGGTTCTGGGAATTGAACTTGAGTCCTCTGGAAGAGTAGCCAGTTAACCTCTAAGCCATCTCTCTAGCCCTAAGATGTACTTATTTGAAGAATTAAGAGAAGGAAATGCTATGCGTTCTTTCTCTCATTGAAACATTAAGGAATCTGGAGTCATCACAATCTCTGACTTCAAACTCTACTGCAGAGCTACAGTACTGAAAACAGCCTGGTATTGGCGTAAGAACAGACAGGAAGACATATGGAACCAAATAGAAGACCCAGATATAGCCGGGTGTTGGTGGTGCAAGCCTTTAATCCCAGCACTCGGAAGGCAGAGACAGGCAGATCTTTGTGAGTTCGAGGCCAGCCTGGTCTACAGAGCTAGTTTCAGGACAGGCTCCAAAGCTACAGAGAAACCCTATCTCGAAAAACTAAAAAAAAAAAAAAAAAGAAGAAGACCCAGGTATCAATCCACACATCTTCAAACACCTGATATTTGATAAAGAAGCAAAAATTATCAAATGGAAAAAAGAAAGCATATTCAACAAGTGGTGCTGGCATAACTGGATATCAACATGTAGAAAAATGAAAATAGACCCATATCTATCACCATGTACAAAACTCAAGTCCAAATGGATCAAAGACCTCAACATAATTATAGCCAGCCACACTGAACCTTATAGAAGAGAAAGTGGGAAGTACACTTGAATGCATTAGCACAGGGAACCACTTCCTAAATAGAACCCCAGCAGCACAGACACTGAGACAAACAATTAATAAATGGGACCTCCTGAAACTTAAAAGCTTCTGTAAAGCAAAGGACATGGTCAACAAGACAAAACGACAGCCTACAGAATGGGAAAAGATCTTCACTAACCCCACATCAGACAGAGGTCTGATCTCCAAAATATACAAAGAACTCAAGAAATTGGACACCAAAAGATCACGTAATCCAATAAAAAAAAATGGAGTACATACCTAAACAGAGACCTCTCAACAGAGGAATCTAAAATGGCTGAAAGACACTTAAGGAAATGTTCAACATCCTTAGTCATCAGAGAAATGCAAATCAAAACAACTCTGAGATTCCATCTTACACCTGAAAGAATGGCCAACATCAAAAACACTGATGACAACTTATGCTGGAGAGGTTGTGGGGAAAAGGGAACACTCTGCATTGCTGGTGGGAATGCAAGCTGGTACAACCCCAATGGAGGTCAGTGTGGCAATTTCTCAGAAAATTAGGAAACAACCTTTCTCAAGACCCAGTAATACCACTTTTGGGTATATATCCAAAGGATGCTCAATCGTGCCACAAGGACATGTGCTCAACTATGTTCATAGCAGCTTTGTTTGTCATAGCCAGAACCTGGAAACAACCTAAATGCCCCTCGATTGAAGAATGGATAAAAAAAAATGTGGTACATTTACACAATGGAGTACTACACAGCAGAAAAAAAATAACAACAGCTTGAATTTTGCAGGAAAATGGATGGAACTAGAAAACATTATTTTGAGTGAGGTAACCCAGACCCAGAAAGACAATTATCACATGTACTCACTCATAGGTGGTCTTTAAACATAAAGCAAAGAAAACCAGCCTACAAACCACAATCCCAGATAACTTAGACAACAATGCGGACACTAAGAGAGACTTACATAGATCTAATCTACATGGGAAGTAGAAAGTATAAAAAGACAAGATATCCTGAGTAAATTGGGAGCATGGGGACCTTGGGGGAGGATTGAAGGAGGGAGGGGAGAGGCAGGGAGGGGAGCAGAGAAAAATGTAGAGCTCAATAAATATCAATAGAAAAAACGTTAAGACACACAAAAAAAGAAACATTAAGGAAAAATACATACATGTCCACAAATATTGGGATTTAAGAACTTACAGAGAATAGTCAACAAAATAATGGAAAGAAACAAAAATGTCTTATCTGATAGGGAGCAGAATTGCTAGCATTGTGACCCCTCCTCCCAAGGATTATGGCTTCAAAATGTGTTGTGCAATGACAAAAACATTAAAAATCATGATGCAGGTATGGGTGGAACATTATGTTTGTTTGCTATACTCGTTCCTGAGAAATGGGCCTCCGTGCTCCAGGATGGGAAGCAAGAGACCTCAAAGCTTTCCGACAGAGAAAGAAGCTCAAGATGCAGAATGATTTGCTTGGTGTTTGAACAGTAAGTAACAAAACACATTAGAAAGACAGGATGTGGGGAGAAGAAATGGAAAATAGCCTCCTGCCTGCGTCCACAGGCTCTGCTCCGAGTTTATTAATGGCACACTAACAATGAGGCACGCCAGCACATTGAGCTGCACAGTTTATATGTGCTCTAATGGTGCCTGGCTCAGGGAACGAGAGGCAGCTGCAATTCAGAAGTTATTCTCCAGACTCCCGAAACTGCCCAGAGGGCAGAATCTGCCCATGTGCTACACACTGTTCCAGTTTCTACAAAGGCATTGCAGAATATGGCAGAGGTCCTACCGTGGGCAGGCCGCTCATTAGTGTGTTGGGGTCTAACACACAAGACTTGGTGTTTGAACAGTAAGTAACAAAACACATTAGAAAGACAGGATGTGGGGAGAAGAAATGGAAAATAGCCTCCTGCCTGCGTCCACAGGCTCTGCTCCGAGTTTATTAATGGCACACTAACAATGAGGCACGCCAGCACATTGAGCTGCACAGTTTATATGTGCTCTAATGGTGCCTGGCTTCTGCCACAGAAGTCTTTTTCTCCAGGAGCACTAGGGTCAGACTCAACATGTTGCCTTGACAGAACCACATGAAAAGATATGACTAATAGACATCAAATATAGCCCATTTTCTAGCCTTGCTCATATTGTTGATAGTACTTTGGGTGTTGGTACATACACAGGAGAGTTCATGACCTTATCTTCCTCCAATCCTACTGTCCTGATTTAATGAAGGGAGAGAAGCAACTTAAACAAGTTTTCCTATGACCCATACAAATGGACTGTGACACTTACACACCCAATAGATAACACACACAGACACACACACACACAACTTAAAAATAAGGAACATGGAAAGGGAAACATTCGGGCCATAACTCTTAGACTCAACAACAGGGTTAGCCTTGGGTTATAACTTGAGCTCTTCGGAGGTGGAGGCAGGAGGATAAAGAGAGTCACGTTACCTGGGTTACATAAGGAGTTCAAGGCTAGCCTGGGCTACAAGAGACAAAACCAAACCAAACACGACCACTAAAAAAGAAAAAAAAATCACCAATAGGTAGATATGAGATTTTTTTGATCATTCTTCCTTATCTCTGACTTGGGAAATTTATGAAAATAATTTTGAAGGAATTTGTCCTCCTCACATGCCACACTAGTCACCAGAAATCAGTGTGTCTAAAACACACCAAGCTCTCAGCACTGCTGCCCTCATGCCTGGAAAGTTCTCATAAACTAGGGGATTTTCTTTGTTTTTGCTGAAGATTGAACCCAGCATTATTTTCCCCTGAGTGCTCCACCTCAGAACTCTATCTGTATTACAGCAATTTTCTCCTCCCTTTAAAACACAGTTCTTGAGCTTCTAAGATTCTAAGATGGCTCACACTGCCAAGCCTAGCAACTTGAGCTTGATCCCTATGGCAGAGGGGTTGGCTTACAAATTGTCCTCAGATCTCCACCTACGTGCCTTGACATGCTTGTGCTCCCCCCCACAATGAAATGCAATTAAAAGCCAAGTGTGGAGGTACACACCTTTAATCCCAGCATTTGGGAGGCAGAGACAGGTGGATCTCTGTGAGTTTGAGGTTGGCTTGGTCAACAGAGTGAGTTCCAGAATAGTCAAAGGCTACATTGTGAGACCCTGCCCAAAAAAACCATAAACCAACAAACAAAAAACCCAAATGTACTTTAAAGAAAAAAGAAAGAAAGAAACCTGGGGAATGGAGTTCATCGGTTGAACACTTTGCCTCACAGGTTTGGTTTCCAGAACCCATGTGGAGGTTCACAACTCTTTGTTAGTCCAGTGTCGGGATCCAACAGCCTCTTCTGACCTGTGAGGGCATCAGGCCCCACATGGTGCACATAACATATATAGGCAAAACACTATACACATAAAAATAAAAATATGTCTTTAAAAGAAAACTCTGCTAAAAAAAAGATGAAACGGGAGGAAAGGAGAGAAATAATGTAATTATAATATCAAAAAATAAAGGAAATGATTTAAAAGATGAAACTCAATTCTCTGGGAAGCCTGCTCGGATACTTCTTTATCGACAGGTATTTTCTGTCCTCTTTCCTCTCTCAGTATTTGGAAAATGATGGTGCTGTCTACTGACTCTACTAGACTGCGCTATTTCAACTAGCCATTCTGCTTGAATTGGATCAGATTCTGTGGTTTTGACTAACAAAATGTGGCAGAGGCTGGGTGAGGTGTCACACACCTTTGGTCCCAGCATGTGGGAAGCAGAGGCAGGCAGATCTCTGTGAATTGGAGGC
The DNA here is from genome assembly GCA_004026605.1 of Ondatra zibethicus. Lineage (NCBI taxonomy): Eukaryota > Metazoa > Chordata > Mammalia > Rodentia > Cricetidae > Ondatra > Ondatra zibethicus. Next base: position 127,873 of record PVIU01001732.1, read on the forward strand.
CAGCCTGATTTACATTAGCAAGTTCTAGGCCTGCCAGGGCTACAAAGGTCATGGTGATCCTCTTGCCTCAGCCTCCTAGGTGCTTGGATTACAGTCCTGGCTTGAATTCTTTAGTGAAAGCTGACAAGGCCTGGGGGTTATTGGTGAGGACTCACCACCAAGGAATTGTTGTGGGAAGCTGGAGGAGTTTAATAACACGGGAGCACCAGATGGTAGGCGTAGTTTTTTGTCGGGACTGCCGGCTCCCAAATAACTAGAGACTTCGTGTTAAATATAAATGCTTGGCTGATAGCTTGTGCTTGTTTCCAGCCAGCTCTTACAACTTAAATCAACTTATTTCTTTTTTTTAATTAATTCATACAATTTTTTAAAATTTATTTATTTATTATGTATACAATTATCTGCCTGCATGTGTCCCTGAAGACAGAAGTTGGCACCAGATCTTATTACCGGTGGTTGTGAGCCACCATGTGGTTGCTGGGAATCGAACTCAGGACCTCTGGAAGAGTAGCCAATGTTCTTAACCACTGAGCCATCTCTCCAGCCCAAAATCAACCTATTTCTATTAATCTGTGTGCTGCCCTGAGGCTCGTTTACCTCATCTAGGAACTCCCCATGTTGCTGCTTCTGCCTCTGGCTCAAGATTTCTCTGACTCCACACTCCTTCTCAATATTCTCTCTGCCCTGAAATGCTGCCTAGCTATGAGCCAATCAGCTTTTTATTAACAATGAGAGCAACACATCTTCACAGTGTACAGAATTATTATTCCACAGCACCAAATGAAGTTGTAGATCTTTCTGTTGCGTTTCCAAGCAGAAGTATCAGTTGGCTTTGTTTTTGTTTTTTAAGACAGGGTTACTCTGTAGCTTTGGAGCCTGTCCTGGAACTAGCTCTTGTAGACCAGGCTGGCTTCCAACTCACAGAGATCAACCTGCCTCTGCCTCCTGAATGTTGGGATTAAAGGTGTGCACCACCACCACCTGGCTCAAAAAAATCTTTTAAGAATATGGTGTAATCAGTCTTTATCTCAGGATTTGTAAATTCATTGGATGTGGTTAATCTGTAAAATCTGTAACAAATTTTGATTTAACATAAAACTTATAACAAAAGGCTTACAGTTAAAACCTATACATAGGCGTGTGCCACCACCTCCTGGCACATTTGCTCTTTTAAAGGATAAACCTCACAGATAAAGCTGAAAAATCTTAGCCGGGCAGTGGTGGCACACGCCTTTAATCCCAGCACTCAGGAGGCAGAGGCAGGCGGATCTCTGTGAGTTCGAGGCCTGGTCTACAAGAGCTAGTTCCAGGACAGGCCCCAAAGCTACAGAGAAATCATATCTTGAAAAACAAAAACAAACAAACAAACAAACAAAAAACCCCTGAAAACTCTTAATCTTATAAAAGCTACTAATTTATTGTAAACTGTTAAAGAGAACATGCAAATTAGTAGCCACTTTTACAAATGATCAAATTCTTTAATGTGTTCAGAACTGTACTTGTAGTCAGGCTAAGTACTAATATAATTAATTAGAAGAATAAACTTTATTTAGTCTGCTACATATGTTTTCAAAGTTAGGCCTAAAGCTAGTAATTAAATCAGGTATACTTAATATATAGATGATCTTCAAACTGCTGAATATAGCAGAACTATAATAGAGAACTGCTGAATATAGCATTTAAAATGTTTAATAAAAAAGCTTAAGTCCAGGCCAGTCTGGTCTACAGAGCTAGTTCCAGGACAGCTATACAAAGAAACCCTGTCTCAAAAACCAAAAAACCCACAAGCTTCCCACGATAGAAACACCTGGCAGCCTTGCTTTAAATGCGGCAAAGCTGGCCACTGGGCGAAAACTGTCCTCACCTTGCCTGCTGCCAGGACCCTGTCTAAACTGTGGACAAGCGGGACACTGGGGAGTTGATTGCCATACTGTGTCTAGACAAGGTGTAGGCCAGACCCCCAAATTCCTCCTCCACAAGAAAGTCTGTTGGGCCTGGTGGGCAAAAATTGACGCTGTGTTGTGACCCTGCCCCCAATGACAATTGAAGTACTTAGGGTGACTGTCCAGGTAACCACCAATTCTCTGTCATTTTTTTCTTTTCTTTTCTTTTCTCTTTTTTGGTTTTTTTGAGACAGGGTTTCTCTGTAGCTATGGCCTTACTACCCTGCTGTCTCTGTCACTTTTAATAGTTTCAGGAGTTACTTGGTCTGTATTTCCTGCTTGCTTAGGTGAAATTTATCCTCCTCAGATCTCTGGTGGTGTTGATGACCAGGCGAATGATCGCTTTGTCAGTTTGACCGCAGCAACCAAGGCTTCAGCTGCCTTCTCAGTTCTCTTCATGTGTAAGAATCAGGGCTCAAGTCTCACTTTTCTGGACCTCCCTCTGAGAAAGACACAGTTTACCTTGCTACCAGACTCTAAAAAGAGATAAACTCACGAAGCGGGTTTCAGAGTAGCTCTTTACTGTTCACTTAAAGGAACTCGCTTTACTGGGACTGCTGTCGGTGATCAACCACCTCCGTCTCATGGTAAATCATAACTGGGATAGAAAAAGTTTAAAGTTTATGTAAGTTCTAAAGGTATAAGAAAGTGACTTAAGGTATATAAAAAAGGAAAAGTGTAGCTGGGCGGTGGTGGCGCACGCCTTTAATCCCAGCACTCGGGAGGCAGAGGCAGGTGGATCTCTGTGAGTTCGAGGCCAGCTTCAGGGAATTGGCTTGAATCCATCTCTCACAGATCAAATGGACTCCAGATAAGTACTGTCCATCAACAGCCTGTTTCCTACCTACCTATTCCCGAGGGCGGGATCTCTTCTCCTTTCTTAGTTTTGGGACTCCTCTCCCCAACTACCAGGACCATGGGCTAAAAGTTTCAAATGTGCACTTAAGAAACAATTCCTCTAAACTCCTTAACTTTACTTCCTGTCCCTAACACATGTTCCAGCAGATTTCCAATCAATCGAAGACTGCAAACTGCTCCGGCTGCAGCCTGCATATCCCTAGCCCCAGATGGTCCTGCAGAGCCTGGACAGCAAGTGAAACAGCCCGCCTTTCCTGGACTCGACCATCATTCCAGCTTTTTGGTTCCCTAACAATGACACCCCAATGCCAGCAAAGAAGTAGTCATAGACGATCAAACCCCTTGTCATTTATTATTGACAAAAGACTTGTGTGTTAAGTTTCTTTTTTATTAAGATTTATTTATTTATTTTATTTATTTACTTATTTATTATGCATACAGTATTTGTCTCCATGTCTGCCTACATGCCAGAAGAGGGCATCAGACCTCATTATAGATGGCTGTAAGCCACCATGTGGTTGCTGGGAATTGAACTCAGGACCTCTGGAAGAACAGTCAGTGTTCTTAACCTCTGAGCCATCTCTCCAGCCCTGGTGTGTTAAGTTTCAAACCCAGAACAAACAGCTGAGGTACCTACTTAAAATATCAAAGCATACCTGGCTGCCAGGTTCTCCCAGCATCCCTCAGTCCTAACTGTTACAGGGTGTGGCTGCAAATCCCTTCTCTACCATGAATTCTCCAGCTCAGGACCTCTTCCCTATATAATCCAGACCTTGGTTTCCTGCCCCTTTTTGTACCTTTGGCCTCCAGGCTGCTGTACCTGGTTCCCTTCTCTCTCCTCTCCCTTCCCCTCTCTGTCTCCCCACATGGCCCTGCTCAGCCAGGTCAGGTCCCCTTTCCACTCTCCTATATGTCTCTGTTCTCCGTTTATAAAGCTACAATAAACTTCCTCCTCCACCATACCTAGGGGCAGTCATGTCCTTTACTTTTTTTTTCATTCAAGATCCTGTTTCAAACACACACACACACACACACACACACACACACACACACACCAATCAAGCAAAAGAAAACCTCCTAAGACCTTAGAGGTACTAAAGGCAAAGCAGAAGATTGTGACTTGTGTCTGTGATACCTACACAGGGGGATCACTATTAAGTTTGAGACCATCTTGGGCTATAGAGTAAGATCCAGTCTCAAATCAAGTAAAGGCACTGTTTCATAGATCATTTCTAAACCAATTCCAAGGAAATAATGTAAGGTTTTATGTGCCTTAGAGACCCTTCCTGCTAAGCAACCTGGCATCTCCTAGGTGTGTTCCCCACATCAGCTTCACAGGGCCCATACTGAGACTGTAAAAGACAGTGATGGTTTTTTTTCCCCCTAAGCTAATGGAGTTGAGTATATTGATATGCAGAAACTCCCCGATTTTTAAAAAGAACTCATTAGTTCCCTCTGAAACCCACAGACACAATACAAAACAAAGAGGTTTCTGGATCTCCACCTACCATGGCCAAAACAGACTGAAGAAAGTACTCAGTGACAAAAATGGGCTGTTTCTTAAGGGAATGGTGAATGACTCATAGAGCCAAATCCAGTCACAAAGGCTTATTCTTAGAGAGCAAAAAGCCGCTGTAATTAAAGAGCTAGCCAGCATATCTGGCCAGACTTTAGAATGTCTTGTTTCATTGTTTAAATTTACTTGTTTCCATCTTTTCAGTGCCCAGGACTAAACCCAGGACCTTGTGTCTTCCAGGCCAGCTCTACCACTAAGCTAACTCCCCAACTCCTATTTTTTTAAATAATAATAAAATATTGTTTAAAAAAAAGCAGTGTGGCCGGGCGGTGGCGGCGCACGCCTTTAATCCCAGCACTTGGGAGGCAGAGGCAGGCGAATCTCTGTGAGTTCGAGACCAGCCTGGTCTACTAGAGCTAGTTCCAGGACAGGCTCCAAAGCCACAGAGAAAGCCTGTCTCGAAAAACCAAAAAAAAAAAAAAAAAAAGCAGTGTGTGTGTGTGTGTGTGTGTGTGTGTGTGTGTGTGTGTGTATTCAGAAGACAACTTGCTGGTTCTCTTTCCACCATGTGGGTTCTGAGGATTGAACTCAGGTCATAAGCCTGGCAGCAAGCACCCTTACCTGCTGAGTCATCTTGTTGTTCTCCTAAATTTGTTTTTGAAGCAGGATATCAGTGTAGAACTCACTAGGCAGGTCAGAAGGCCTTTGAACTTTTTGAACTTGATGAAATCCTCCTGACTCCCTCTCCCTTGTGCTGAGATTATAGGTGTGTACCCCACCATTTCTAGCAATAGATTAGGGAAATTCTGCTGAGTGTTAATGTACTTTTAAATTTTTAAATTTTTTTATGTGTGTGTGAGTGTGTGTGCATGCGCATGTGTGTACACGTATGCCACGAGTTTGCAGGGGTCCACAGAGCCAGAAGAGGGCATTAGTCAAACCATCTGGAGCTGCAGTTATGGACACTTGTGAGCCACCACACATGGTTGTTGGGAAGAGCAGCAAGTACTCTTTACTAGTTAATGTTTGTTTTTTCTTCCACTACCTCTTGAACCGAGTGTTAATTACTTTTATCTTACCTCTATCTCAGAACTGTAGTTTAGTGTGTAAAGAGGGCTAGCTGAAAGGCATCATACTCACCAAGTACAATTTTGGGAGCTGTGTCTGGACCCTAGCCCACATGGTAAGCTAAAGACCTCCATCCTGGGCTGGAGAGATGGCTCAGAGGTTAAGAGAACTGACTGCTGTTCCAGAGGTCTTGAGTTCAATTCCCAGCAATTATAGATGACACACACCCATCTATAATGAGATCTGGTGCTCAGAACACTATATACTTAATAAATAAATTAAAATAAAACCCTCCATCCTGAGTCTTCTGCTGTAACTGACTGTTTGGGTCTTACTGGGCCAGCCTTCTGAGCTGAGTGAGCTTTGCTTGTGAAAGTTACATAAATAATGTGATAATGTGTGGGTAGAGGGCGGAAGTGGTGACACATGAAAGATAGCAGGACGTTGGGCAAGTTGGGACCATGTATCTTCTCCCCCCCACCACTTTTTTTCTGTTTTTGACAAAGTATCATGTAACCCAGGTTAGCCTCTAACTTGCTATGGAGCAGAGGCTAGTTTATAACTGTAGATCCTCTTGCCTTCATCTCCCAAGTGCTGAGATGAAAGGCATGGGCAACCACTTAGAATTTTGTCTCCTACCCTTGAGTCTGGGTGGTTTTGCGTGGCTGGACAGTCCAATCTCAAATAATCCTGGTACTGGCAACTTCTACTTCCTGAGAGCCCTGAACCATTGTACTCTGCTGCAGGTCCCATTAAAACTACATGTATGGAGAAGAGGGGGCCAAATAAAGCCAGTTTCCTAGTTAATTCTGCCCCCGCTCAAAGCAAGGAGATACCATGGAATAAATGACAAGTGACCCCAATAACATCTTGACTGCTTTGGAGGGACAGCATATTGAGTCCACGGAGAGAGAGCAGTGGGTTGTTGGCGGGTCTCTAAGAGGACTCCTTGTGTCCCTGTTGACTTCATGAGTTGACTCACCTAGTTCATTGACTTCCTGACCCACCCCCAAGCTCAGAGAGCCCACTACCCTCTAAACTCCCTAAAGAACAGCCCTTGTTCCCAAGGTTACCTTAGATCTGTCTCAGCTTCCCCTGTTGAGAATGGCCAGTGTTAAAGGAACTGATCATTGGAAAGCTGTCTGAGCACATCAGTCTATCAAACTTAAGAATCTTTATTACTTAAGAACCCTGGGTCTGTTTCCACTCTAGAACTATTTCCCCAGATTGGGCACTATAAAGGGAAGTTGGTGAACTTGTGGGTCATCTTATCTTAGTTTTTGAGATAGGTTACCATGGTGTAGCTAGCCCAGGCAAGCCTGTAGCTCATTCTGTAGCCCTCTTCGGCCTCTGCCTCCAGGTTGAGCACAGCACCTACCTTCTGAGGGGCTTCCTAGCTTTGATCTAGAGTTCAATGCATCTGGACATTTCTTGGATGACAGGAATATGCATAACTAAGAACTCAGTTTTATTATTCTTTTGTTGGAGACAGGCTCTCACTCCATAGCCAAGGTTGATCTCAAACTCAGTACTCCTCTGCCTCTTTCCCCAAAGCATTGAAATTGCAGGTATGTGCTTCCAGGTCCAATTGCAATGCATGTTTCTGAAATACGTCATGTGGTTCAGCTTTACATCCAGTTCCTCCTTTATGTGAAGAATATGTTCTCAGCTTTTGGCCTGATCTAGCAGAGTATATATATGTTCTTATCAGTTTACTAAATACAAAAAAATAATGCCTGGTTTATACTGTTGAGGTATAAAATAATAGTACATGAGACACTCAGAACAATGTCAGACAGACACTGAATAGGAGCTCAGCAGTATATATATATATTCTCAATCTTTGGCTGTCCTGGAACTCTCTATGTAGACCAGACTGGCCTGGAACCCACAGAGATCTACCTGCCTCTGCCTCTCAAGTCCTAGGATCAAAGGTGTGTGCCACTATACCCTGCATTTTAAAAATATTTATTTTTTTTAATTTTATGTGTATGGGTGTTTTGCTTACATGTGTGTCTATGCATGTGTGTGTGCAGTGCCTACAGAGGTGAAAGTCAGATCCCCTGGAGATAAAGACAGGTGTGAGCATCTAGGTAGGTTCTGGGAATCAAGTCTGGGTCCTCTAGAAAAGCAAACCATGCTCTTAATTGCTGAGCCTTCACTTCTGCCCCATAAAATATTCTGATTTCTGGGCAAATGGAAGATTGAGTTGACACATTTGCATCCAGTATTTCCCATAGCCAAGGTCAAAGGTAAAACATAAAACCCTTAACTATGTATCCTTGTCTGCCCACAGGCGAGGTTTTGCTACCTTTCTGGTCTTCTCTGTTTACGCCTCCTTGGGTGTCTCTTCCCGTTGCTTTTACTTCCTTAGCTTTGGTTCATATTTCTTTCTTTTTTTTTCTTTTTTGGTTTTTTCGAGACAGGGTTTCTCTGTAGCTTTGGAGCCTGTCCTGGAACTAGCTCTTGTAGATCAGGTTGGTCTGGAACTCACAGAGATCCGCCTGCCTCTGCCTCCCGAGTACTGGGATTAAAGGTATGCACCACCAGGCTATATTTTAAAACTTTTGTTGTTTCTTTTGTAAGCTTTGATTCATATTTCAAACTCATTAAAAACATTTATTCAAACAGCTTGAAGTAATGCAGGCCTCTAATTCTAGCTCTGTGGGAGGTGGGAACGGGAGGATCAGAGTTCAAGGTCATCCTTAGTGATTAGAAAATTCAAGGCCAGTCTGGGCTACCAGGCGCCCTGTTGCAAAAAGGCCAAACAACAATTAAAACCAAACCTCAAAGGAGGAGGTGAAGGGCCTAGGTAATTTGTTTGAGGTGACTCCTTAATTTAGCAAAGCTTAATTGGACCCGGTTAGACTAGATGTCATGATTTTTAGGCATAAGCAGAGACAGTCAAACTGGTTCTATAAGAAAGATCTGTAGTTGTTAGGTGGTAGTGCACACCTTTAATCCCAGCCCTCTAGAGGCAGAGACAGGTGGATCTCTGAGTTCGAGGCCAGCCTGGTCTACAGAGCGAGTTCCAGGACAGCTAGGGCTACACAGATAAACCCTGTCTTGAAAAGCAAAAATAAAATGTAGACCAAAGGCCATTTTTTAAGGGAAAACCAGAACAAACCCTATATGCAAATGTTTGACGATTTGAGAGTTCCCTGTGCTCTAAGAATAGCATTCAGAGAAGCTAGAATCTAGGGAGCGTTTTGTGAGTGTGTGCTGGGGGTGGGGCAAGAGGGTGAGAGATGACTGTTAGTCATGGGGTGCTGGACATGCAGTTCAGGGCCAATGACCGGAGAACCCTGAACGATAGAAAACGTAGTTTGGACTTGGTCCAGGTGACAGTGGGTAGCCAGGTGGCAGTGGGGAGCCACTGAACAGGTTTTCTTTTTCTGTGTTTTTCATCAGGGAGCGACACAGGTGTATATACTGAAAAGGACCATCTGGTGGCAAGGGAAAACAAATCAGTGGAAGAGATCAGAGGCAGACACAAGGTAGTTAGAATTGGGCCACAGTGGCTTCATAGGGAGGCTTGTATAGGGATGGTGGTAGCCAGGATGGGGAAAAGTGAGCCAAGGATTACAGGATTCAAGCTTATTTTCATACCTAATATTTATTTCTTCTTTCTTTCTTTCTTTCTTTCTTTCTTTCTTTCTTTCTTTCTTTCTTTCTTTCTTTTTCTCTTTCTCTCTCTCTCTTTCTTTCTTTTTATCTTTCTTTCTTCTCTCTTTCTCTCTCTCTCTCTCTCTCTTTCTTTCCTTCTTTCTTTTTTGGTTTTTTGAGACAGGATTTCTCTGCAGTTATGGAGCCAGCCTTGGAACTCGCTTTGTAGACCAGGCTGGCCTTGAACTCACAGAGATCTATCTGCCTGCCTCTACCTCCCTGAGTGCTACTATTAAAGGTGAGTACCATCACCGCCCAGCCCAATATCTATTTTTTTGATTGTTTTTTGAGACAGGGTTTCTCAGCAGTTATGGAGCCAGCCCTGGAACTAGCTCTTGTAGACCAGGATCTTCAAACTCAGAGATTCTCCTGTCTCTGCCTCCCGAGTGCTGGGATTAAAAGGCGTGAACCATCACCGCCTGGCCCAATATCTATTTTTGAAGCTTGATCCTAATTAGTCTTATCAATAAAAACAAGACTCAGAAGGATATCAGGGTAAAAACCTGAAAGATCAAAGAGCCAGGAGCAGCCACCAGTTGCTTCCTTCCTCGTTCCTGAGTTGGAAAGGTCTCAGATCCTGTCTCTGTCCACCTTATCACTTCCTCTCTCCATCTCCCAAATGCTGGGATTAAAGGCGTGAGCCTCCTAAATGCTGGGATTAAAGGCATGAGCCACTGCCCAGCTTCTAAAGTTAACAAGTGGTTAACTCCACCCTCTGATCTCCAGGTAAGCTTTATTTGTCAGAACGCAAACAAAATATCATATAACATAATTTCTACAGTGTGTTTTTTGGACAGCGTCTTTATATGTGTCCCACGTTAGCCTTTACCCTTTGATCTTTCTGCCTCCGTCTCTTTAATGTTAGGTTTACAGGTGCCAACTGAAGTCCCTGGAAGGAGCAGTGCCTTACATGGAACACCTTCCGAAGGCTGAGTAACTTATTAAAGCTCAGTGATTGTGGAGAGGTGGGAATGTTGCAGGCCTAGAACCCAGTCACATTCTGTCTTGGGCTGTTTTTGACCTCTCTGATAGCCATTCATCCACCTCTGTGTCTGAGCTGACATTCTTGGGACGATCACAGAAAACCTTTGGGGATATATTAACGGATCACTATTTTCTACCAACCCACAAGCAAGGAATGTCACTGGATAACTTCTGGAGTCTATAGCAGAGGTTTCCTGGCTTAGCTTTCACACACCTACTCGATCCTTCCACTGATGGACTTCAAATGTTTTGGGTTATGACTTTGTTCTACTACTACAAAAATTTCATGAAACTATTACCACATTGAAACACGGAATTTGATATAACCTAAATCTGTGTTCCTGTGGCCAGGCCGTCGTTGCTCTTATTTGGTTCTAGAAATGACAACAACAAATGCTCTCTTACTCCCTTTGGGACGAGAGCTGTGTTGTTTGTCGTTATTGCTGCTTGCTCATCTTCTTTTTAAATCATCACAGGGATACACCACCCAAACCTGAAGAACACAATACTTTGAGAAATAAAACATTGCCTGTTGTTTTGCTTGAAGAGGCTAGGATGAAGGCTCTTTGCTACCCTTTAAGACAAGATCTTAGTCTGGTCCAAGATGACCTGGAACTCACTGTGTTAGCCCAGGGTGGCCTTAAACTGTCTGTTGTCTTCTAAACTTTCAGTCTCCCGTGTTCTGGGATTCCAGGCCTGGCTCAGAAGGCTCATTTTCCTCAGCTGGGAAATCAGACGTCCTGCCTGCAACTCTGTGTTATCACAGAGTATCTTAGTTTGCTTTCTGTAGCTGTGATAGAAAATGGCAACCAAATGCAACTTGGGAAAGAAAGACTAATGTTGGCTTACAGGTTGAAGTTCATCATAAAGGAACTCAAGCAAGGCAGGCACCTGGCACAGAGGCCACAGAAGAATGTTGCTTACTGGCTTGCTCAGTCCACTGTCACTTTTTCTTTTCTTTTTTTTTCTTTCGAGATAGGGTTTCTCTGTAGCTTTTGGAGCCTGTTTTGGAACTCACTCTGTAGACCAGGCTGGCCTTGAACTCACAGAGATCCTCCTGCCTCTGCCTCCTGAGTGCTGGGATTAAAGGCGTAATACTCCCACCACCCGGCTCAGTCTGCTTTCTTATCCCACCCAGGACCACGCTCAGGAGTAAGTACCACTGCACTCAGTAGGCTGGGTTCTCCCACATCAATCATTAACCAAGAAAATGCCTTACAGACACTATGATGGAGGCTTTTTCTCAGCCAAAAGTTGTCTTCTCAGATAACTCTAGCTTGGTTGGGTCAAGTTGACAACAACAATAACAACAACAACTAACCAGGATACATGGAAAATCAGACACACCAAGGCCAGTAAAGAAACATACTTTACTAGTTTTAATCCTTCTGTGTTTTCATGGCCTTATATTTGTCACATGGGGGCTTCTGTAGGTAATTCCATTATTTCTAAATCAAAGCTAGACTCTAGCTGTGTTTAAAAGTTCTTTTTAGATTTATTTACTTTATGTACACGAGTCTTTTGCCTGCACGTAAATACACATGTACCACATGCAGGCATGTGCCTACAAAGGTCAGAAGAGATACCAGACCCTCTGGAGCCACAGGTAGTTGTGAGTCACCATATTGGTATAGGTAACTGAGCCTGGATCCTCTGTAAGAGCAACAGATGCTCTTACCACTGCGTGATCCATCTCTCCAGATCCCTTCCAGCTTTGTTTTCAAGGTGGATTTTTTTTTTTTCGAGACAGGGTTTCTCTGTGGCTTTGGAGCCTGTAACTGAAACTAGCTCTTGTAGACCAAGCTGGCCTCGAACTCACAGAGATCCACCTGCCTCTGCCGCCCAAGTGCTGGGATTAAAGGCGTGCACTACCACTGCCCGGCCAAGGTGGATTTGTTTTAAGGTTCACAGATCAGGTGTCTTGATACCAACTTGTAGTTCCAACTACTATGGAGGCTGAGACAGGAGGATCACTGGAGTCCAGGACTTCTAGGCCAGCTGGGGCAGCATGACAAGATTCTGTCTCTGAAAATAAATTTTAAAAGAAGTCCATGGGAGACCAGAAAACTGGGCCTGACCCAAATAGAACAGATCAATGCTAAGACAAACTATATGAGCCGTTAAGCAGATCCCTGGGTTGACACACCTTCAGAGTAGCCTTCCTTATTTACAGCTGTAATTTTTTTTAAGAAATATTTTTACTTTATTTAAAAATAACAAACATTTTATGTTAATATTTTAAATAAAATAACTACCTTTTCCAAAACAAAGCAATTCTTTTTACACTCGTATGACACATTTACAAAGTTTTTTTTTAAACAGTTCATCATTTTTTTTTCATGATATTTATTGAGCTCTACATTTTTCTCTGCTCCCCTCCCTGCCTCTCCCCTCCGCCCTTCAACCCTTCCCCAAGGTCCCCATGCTCCCAATTTACTCAGGAGATCATTACAGCTGTAATTTTATCATGCAGTCAGAGCATGCCCAGAGGTATGTCTTCCCATCACTCTACTCTCCACGACTGTAAACAGACAAGTTTGGGAGTGGGCTAACCCCTATATGAATTTATACGGTCCCCAAATAAAAGGCCCATGCTTCCTTTGTTAGGGAGGGTGTTGCTTTGAAAACAATTCCCCGGCTCTCCTTGTCTGCTCTTGGAAGCACATTTCTGCACTCTCAAGTCTTGGCTGTGCTCACTTTGACTTTGCCCTCTTCAGGCTGTGAACCCGTTGCATTTGCTTCTAATCCCACATCACATGGTCTTGAGCTTCAAAAACAAACCTGAGAAAAAGAAACTTGCTGACATCTTCAAACTGTTTACATCAAGTCAATTTCCCTAGAAACTCTCTGTAAGAGTTGTTTAAGGCTGAGCTAACCATCCCTTTCTCCAGAAGACAGACCTATCAGATCTACCTCAAGGAAAAGCCAGACAGGCCTGCCTGTGTTCCCATCATATCTGTTTTAGAGTAGTTAACAACTCTTCAGTAACTACTTGGTTGCTAGTTTTTCTCTCCTGTAGGTAATGCAAATTATTTTAAGGGTAAAGATTTACTTTTTCTCAGCTGGGGGTTGTGGAACTCATGTGTAATCAATCCCAGCACTTGGAAGGATGAAGCAGGAGAGATAGAGGCCAGTCTGGGCTGCATAGAGAATTTGGGGCCAACCTGACAACTTGTTTCAAAAAAAAAAATTCTGACAAAGTTTATAAATATCACTAGGGGCTGGAGAGATGGCTTAGCCCTGGTCGTTCTTCCAGAGGATCTGAGTTCAATTCCCAGTTGGTGGCTCACAAACATCTGTAACTCAGTCCCAAGGGATCCAATGCCCTCTTTGACTTCCGCAGGCTCCACAAATATACATAGTGCAAAGACATACATGTAGACAAAACACCCATACACATAAAATAAATTCTTAAAATTAAAAAGTAAATATCAGCCGGGCGGTGGTGGCGCACGCCTTTAATCCCAGCACTCGGGAGGCAGAGGCAGGCGGATCTCTGTGAGTTCGAGACCAGCCTAGTCTACAGAACTAGTTCCAGGACAGGCTCCAAAACCACAGAGAAACCCTGTCTCGAAGAAACCAAAAAAAAAAAAAAAAAGTAAATATCAAAGTAACATTTTCACATATAATAATACTTAAGATAAAAGCTGAAGAGGACTGGAGTTCTGATCCCAGTACTCATGTCCAGTGGCTGCCAACAGCCTGTAACTTCCAGTCCCAGGGCATTTGATGTCTTCTGACCTCCTAGGGCACTGAATTCATGTACACAAATCTCCTTAACACACACACACACACCTAAATTAAAACAAGACAGGGCACGTTGGTGGACATCTCAAAATGAAATATAGAACATGGGCATGGTGCTGAACTTTAATCCTAGTACTTAGGAGGACAAGGCAGTAGTATGCTGTGAGTTCAAGGCCAGCTTTGGCTATATAGTATGTTCTAGGACAGTCTAGGCTGCAGAATAAGACGCTCTCCGAACAAACAACAAACAAATACAAGAAGAGGGCTGGGCTATAGCTCACTGGTAGAGTGCTTGCCTAGCTTGGGAGACCCCCAGTTCAAACTCCAGTACTAGAAATAAGAAATTGTGGTAGAACCTTCTGTGGGAAGCCATACAATGTCAGTATCAGTGGACACTAGTATAATCCTTCGGGAATGTAGAAATCTTAATTGAGTCATAAAAATGCTTTCATTCTTAACTGACTGCTCAAATAAATTATTTGGAGGAAAATATCAATACACAAAATCCATTATTCATTTTACAAAACACTAGATATAAAACTTCCAACAACCCCAAATTGCTGAACTTAGATTCTAGCATATCCAGTTGGGGATATTATACAGTAATTATTTTAGAATGTACAATGCTTTAAAAATAAAATATAACAATTGGTGCAATGGAAAGGGCATGAACACACTAACACATGTTCACCATGGGTTAGCAATGTTAGCTTTACTTGCTTATAAAGTACGCAAAAGGAAAACCAGTTGTGTCAGAGAGATAAAGTTAAATTATTTTTGCTTTTCTTTAAAAAAATTCTTTTATGTTGTCAGAAGAAATGTTTTTATAATTAAGAGAGAAATAAAGAAAAGAGACCCCTCAAGCCTAAATCTGACAAAGATCGTAGCAGTTATGTCTCCCAGGCCCCTTAGATGAAGATGAGAACATCTGGGAGCCCCCAGAACAGCCTCGCTTTGATGTCGGGTAGACTAAACAACCAGATGTTCCACTGAAGTTTTCCATTTCCATCTGAAAGGCTGACATTCTGTAGCTATAGCCTGAGTGTATGACCCGTGTCAGTTTCCATAAGGTTTAACGACTCGCTAGCGTGGCCCTGCACAGCTGTCCATAAGGTTCAACGACTCGCTAGCATGGCCCCGCACAGCTGTCCATAAGGTTCAACGACTCGCTAGAGTGGCCCCGCACAGCTGTCCTGCCCTTTTTCATGATGCTCACTCACAATGGCCGTCTAGAATTTGCTTTTAGCCGTGAGTGTACCTAAATCTTTGATTGCTCTTCATTACCTAGATTATGAAGGTTCGATTTAATCCTTTGTCTTGTGGCTCCTGCTGACTTTTCATTGCTTCTCTTCCGCACAAAGTCTTCCTACTGTAGACGCTAGGAACATTCCCTGACCTTAAGATACCATGGTTCCATCAGTACTGGCAGTCACTGCTCCTGCTCTTTAGGGGATGGCATTCCCACTATTCTCCGAGCTATTGGGGGTCTGAGGGCCTGTGCTTTGTGTCCACTGACTCTCCCACCGCCACCCTCGGTGGCATTTTGAGCTCCATTTCCCCACCGAAGAAAGGGAGAAGTTACATATCTTGTCTCAAGTCACAACCAGGAAGAACAGAGACAGGGTTTCACCCTGTTGATCCCAACGTCTGATCTTGGTGTGGTGGCACGTGCCTGTAATCCCAGCATTTGGGGAGCTGAGGAAGGAGGAACACTCAAATTGGAGGCCTGCCTGGGCTGTAGATAAGACATCTCAAAAAAAAAATTGTAGGTATAGTTATGCCTGACTTTTGCCTTTCTACTTTCTCCTTTGAAAAAATTTTTTAAAATTTTATTTATTTAGTCATTAATGTGTATGAGTGTTTTGCCTGTGTGTATGTAGTATGTGTACCTGTGTATGCCTAGTATCTGCAGAAGTCACAAGAATGTCAGATCCCTAGGAACTGAAGTTATGGATGGTTGTGAGCCATTATATGGGTGCTGGAAACTTGTGTCTTCCCAGCCAGTTCTTTTAACCATTGAGCCACTTTTCCAGCCTCCTAAATCTTTCAAAAGAAAAAGAAAAGAAAAGAATATAAACTATGAATGGCAGAGTTTTATTCCCAGTACTGGGGAGGCAGAGGCAGGTAGATCTCTGAGTTTAAGGCCTTGAACTCGCAGAGATCTGTCTGTCTCTGCCTCCCCAGTGCTGGGGTAAACGGTTAAACACCTAGCTCAAAGTTTAATTTTTATTTTTACTTGGAGAATTATGTTGTGCATAAAAGCTTACAAGTAATAGATTTTATTTAAACTTTTTCCAGTATTGGAAAAAAAAGTTGCCTTGATGGCATATTAAGATATAAAGCTAAACCAGGTGGTGGTGGCGCACACCTTTAATCCCAGCACTCGGGAGGCAGAGGCAGGCAGATCTCTGTGAGTTCGAGGCCAGCCTGGTCTACAAGAGCTATTTCCAGGAGAGGCTTCAAAGCTACAGGGAAACCCTGTCTTGGGAAACAAAAAACAAAAACAAACAAACAAAAAACCCCAAAAAACAAACAAAAAAAAAGATGTAAACCTGGCCGACAGACTGGTTGTGCCTTTAATCTTGGCACTCCAATGAAGGAACAGGCAGCTCTTGTGGGTTTGAGACCCCTGGTCTACAGAGTGAATTCCAGACTACGTCTTGCAACTCTCTCTTAAAAAAAAAAAGACTAATTAAAAAAATGGCTAATACTAATTGCTTGGAAGGTAGTTAAATGCTCCTAATTGAAACCTAACCTTTAGTTGCTGTCTTACAGATGTGAACCAGTGCTCACTTAACCAATATTTTGTATTTCGTTGCATTTGGCACTGCAAGCAAAAAGTCATGAAATCAACATACCTGTCTTTTATGTGGTATTTCAAAATAAGAAAAAGAAAAAAAAAAAACAAAACCACAAACCAAAGGACTGGTTATGTAGCTCAGCAAGTAAGGACACCTGTCTTGGACCCTGACAGCTGGGTGTGATCGTGGGACCCACAAGGGGGACGAGGGAGAGGATGTACCCCTCATAAGTTGTTTCTGGCCTTCATGTGGGCATAATAATAAATTTTTAGCCGGGTGGTGGTGGCGCATGCCTTAAATCCCCACACTCCGCAGGCAGAGGCAAGTGGATCTCTGTGAGTTCGAGGCCGGCCTGATCTACAAGAGCTAGTTCCAGGACAGGCACCAGAGCTACAGAGCAACTTTGTCATGAAAAAAAAAAAAAAACCAAATAAAATAAAATAAATAAAATAAGATAAATTTTTAAAAACATACAAACTGGTGGCTAGAAAGATGGCTCAGTAGTTAAGAGCACCGAATCCTCTTTCTGAGGGCCAAGGTTCGGTTCTCAGGACCCATATGGCAGCTCCAGGGCTATCCAACACCCGTTTTTGAACTTCTTGGGCATCAGACACCCTCATGGTACATGCACAGACACACATACAGGTAAAACACCCATACATGGGAATGCAAGCTGGTACAACCCCAATGGATGTCAGTGTGGCGATTTCTAAGAAAATTAGGAAACAACCTTCCTCAAGACCCAGTAATACCACTTTTGGGTATATATCCAAAAGATGCCCAATCGTGCCACAAGGACATGTGCTCAACTATGTTCATAGCAGCTTTATTTGTCATAGCCAGAAACTGGAAACAACCTAAATGCACCTCGATCGAAGAATGTATAAAAAAATGTGGTACATTTACACAATGGAGTACTACACAGCAGAAAAAAATAACGACAGCCTGAATTTTGCAGGAAAATGGAACTAGAAAACATTATTTTGAGTGAGGTAACCCAGACCCAGAAAGACAATTATCACATGTACTCACTCATAGGTGGTTTTTAAACATAAGGCAAAGAAAACCAGCTTACAAACCACAATCCCAGAGAATTTAGACAACAATATGGACACTAAGAGAGACCTACATAGATATAATCTACGTGGGAAGTAGAAAGTATAAAAAGACAAGATTTCCTGAATAAATTGGGAGCATGGGGACCTTGGGGGAGGGTTGAAGGAGGGAGGGGAGTGGCAGGGAGGGGAGCAGAGAAAAATGTAGAGCTCAATAAATATAATGGGAAAAAACAAACAAACAAAAAAACCCACCCATACATATAAAATAAGTATATTAAAACACCCACAAACAAATACAACATATTATCAATAAAGTATAATCTGCTTTTTAAAACTATACTTTTGTTATGAATGTGTGCGTGTGTGTGTGTTTGGGGACAACTGGAGGCCAGAAGAGAATTCCTTGGAACTGGAGTTACAGGTAGTTGTGAGCCACTGATATGGATGCTGTTAACTGAATCCCAGTCCTCTGTAAGAGCAATTTTCTCCATTAGCTGCTGGGTCATTTCTCCAGAATGGAATCTTTATCCTTGATTTTGAGAAATGCTGCTTTATTCCCTGATGTGCAAACAAGAAAGTATGTGGCTCTCTTATCTGCTAGCAGATAGTATGTGCGCCCTGGGAAGGCGGCCCAAGGATATAGTCAATATTTATATAGAGATGCACAACAGAGGAGCACTAGAGAAGCCCCGACTGAACTGCTCTAGGGTTCATGCTATTGTTTGACTTTCAATTGCATTTGCCAAAAGAGTCTTTCATTGATTAACCTAATTCGAATTCGTTTTCTATTACTTGCAGCAGAATGGATCCTAATTTGAAATACAGATGTATATGATGACTATGTTTCAACTTCCATTTTCCCTTCTGCTTCCCCTTTCCAGAAAGCGAGATGGAGCTAAGTCCTGTGTTCAAGGAGACAGACAAAGAGAAGCCTGACGGTAGATGGAATAAACGAAGTGGTGACCTCAGGGCGTGATTCCACTAGGCTAAGTTTCCAACTCATGAAAAGGAATTAAAGAAAAGCTTAGAGGTGGGTGTGATGGTGTATGCCTTTAATCCCAGCACTCCAGATGCAGAGGCAAGCGGATCTCCAAATTCCATGCCAGCCAGGTCTAAAGATCCAGTTTCAGGACAACCAAACTTAGGCAGTGAAGGAAACCGTTAAAAACAGAAAGCTTGTGAAAATGTATATGAATAAGGGGGCATGTTCCAGCCCCACTAAGCAGTATAACTTGGCAGCTTTGTCCACATGGTTCTGTGTTTAGAGTCAATAATAGAAGAAAGGTTTTATGGACTCTCCCTTGAGAATAAGCAAAGCCACTGAGATCAGGCACATATCAGGGGTGCCTCTGCATGGAGGCCTAGAGAGGCCATTGCGTGAAGGTGAAGCCTGAATTGCCTTGGAGAAGGGAAAATGTCAGGGATGTTAGAGCCATGGATAACTGCTGAGGAGAGCTGCTAACAACCAGCCCAAGAGAAAGAAGTGTGTTGCAGTCAACAAAGCTGAAAGGAGTTGGAGATCTGAAGAGTGATTGACATCAGACTTGGGATTGCAGAGTTTGGAGTTTGTACAGCTGGTTTTTGGTCTTACTTTGGTCCAGTATTTCCTCACTCTGCTCCCTTCCCTATGTTTTGGAACGGCAGTGCCGTTATATATTGGAAGTATGTGATCTGCTTTTATTTTGATTTTACAGGGAATTACAGTTAAAAGATTGCATGAATCACAGAAGAGACTTTGAATTTTAGACTTTTAAACAAGTTTGAGACTGTTATAGACTCTGGGGACTTTTTTTTTTTTTTTTTTGGTTTTTCGAGACAGGGTTTCTCTGTGGCTTTGGAGCCTGTCCTGGAACTAGCTCTTGTAGACCAGGCTAGTCTTGAACTAACAAAGATCCACCTGCCTCTGCCTCCCAAATGCTGGGATTAAAGGCATATGCCACCACCGCCCAGCGACTCTGGGGACTTTTAAAGTTGGACTAAATGCATTTTGCGTTATGGTATGGATTCAAGCCTGTGGTGGTCAGGGAGTGGAGTATGGAGGTTTGAATAAAATGGCCCCCATAGGCCCATAGGAAGTGGGGAGTGGCACTCTTAGGAGGTGTGGTCTTGCTGGAGAAGGTGTGTCACTAGGGGGGTGGGCTTTGAGGTCTCAGCAGCTCAAGCCAGTGTGTCAGTGTGCCACAGTCACTTCCTGCTGCCTATAGATCCAGGCGTAGAACTCTCAGCTACCTCTCCAGCACCATGCATGCTGCATGCTTCCTGCCATGCTGATAATGGACTGAACCTCCGAACTGTAAGACAGCACAATTAAATGTTTTCCTTTGTAAGAGATGTTGTGATCATGGTGTCTTTTTATAGCAATAGAACCCTAACTAAGACACTCTTCCTCTCTTGCTTCCTCCTCTTTCTTTCTATGGTGCCAGAATTGTACCAAGGGCTTTGAGCATTCCAGGCAAGCATTCTACCATTGAGCTTTACCTTCAACCATTTAAAAAATTTAATTACATTTATTTATTTATTAGTGTGGATAGGGGAATGGGTGTGCTACAGTGCACGTGTGTAGGTCACAGAACAACTTGTGGGAGGTGGTTCTTTCCAACATGAATTTTGGGAATCAAATTCACACCATCAAATTGGTGGCAAGTGACTTTACCTAGTGAACTAATTGAACAGCCCCCTTTTAAGGTTTTTAATTAATTTATTGCAGTTTGAGACAAGATTTATATGTACCCAGGACTAGCCTCAAACTTGTAGTAATCCCCCTGCCTCCTTAGCTTCCTGATTGTTAGGGTTGCAAGCAAGCACCACTATGCCTGACTTTTTTAATTTGTGTATATATTTTTTGAGATAGGGTCTTACTAAGTTGCCAGTGTTGTCCTTGAACTAACTCTGTCACCCATGCAGGCAGGCTTTGAATTTGAAATCCTGCCTCAGCCTTCCTAGTAGCTTGTTATAGTTCTATACTACCAGGTTCCTTTTTAAAATACTTTAATTTTTATTTATTTATTTATTATGTATATAACATTCCTTCCATGTATGCTTGCAGCCAGAAGAGGGCACCAGATCTCATTATAAATGGCTGTGAGCCACCATGTGGTTGCTGGGAATTGAACTCAGGACCTCTGGAAGAGCAGTCAGTGCTCTTAACCTCTGAGCCATCTCTCCAGCTCCTAAAATACTTTAATTTTTTTGAGACAGGGTCTCTCTGTGTATCCCTGAAGTCCTGGAACTTACTCTGCAGATTAAAATATTATTTTATTTTAGAATATTTTTATGTGTGTGTCTTTGCAGGTGCCTTCAGAGGGCAGAGGCATTGGATTCCCCTAGAACTGGAGTTACAGGTGCTTGTGAACCCCCTGACATGGTACTGGGAACTGAACTTGAGTCCATGGAGGAATAGTAAGTGCTCTTTTTTTTTTTTTTTTGGTTTTTCGAGACAGGGTTTCTCTGAAGCTTTGGAGCCTGTCCTGGAACTAGCTCTTGTAGACCAGGCTGGCCTCAAACTCACAGAGATCCACTCGCCTGTGCCTCCCAAGTGCTGGGATTAAAGGCTTGTGCCACCACTGCCTGGCTAACTTCTATATCAGATATCTGGGAGGAACAGGAAAACACATTCCAAGAACAATTCTGTGGTTTTGAGGAAACTGAGGCCACAAGATTCTTATTTTGTTGGCGTTTTCTCACAAGCATTCATAATTGTTCTTACACGATTCTATTCTTGAACCATGTTCCAACTACCAACTAGGGACAAATAGTGCTTTCCTCAAGATGTCTGCCCAATATGACCTCAATAAATCGAAATAAATAAATAAATAAATAAATAAATAAATGATCTCAATCGCATTTAAAAATTCCTTTTGCTCTTGTGGCATGTTGTAGCACTGTTACTCCTTTTATTTTATCTTCAGCAATGTAGACATCTCAGATGTCAGCGTCTCCTCCACAGAGAAGTGCCAGGAGGTGACAGTCCTGTCAGAGCCCATGGCTATGAATCTGGTCAGAGTTCGAGCCTATTCTTGCTCCTGCAAGGTATAGGATGCCTGGCCTAGGGTGTGGTTGCTGCACATCTTGCCTAAACAACAGAACACTCAACTCAAGATATTTTAGGTATTAAAGAGATAATTTCTGTGTTTGTTCTTTGCATATGGTAAAGAAGTCTTTTGCCTTCCCCCTCCCCTTTTGGAGTGGGTATATAAAGCAAATGGAAAATAAATGCTGGCAAATTCTTAATTCACTGGGTTGCCCTCCTGACTCTATTCTGTGTCTCTGTTTACTTATTTTGTATCTCTGTTTGGTCTGCCGAACATTTCTAATCTACTCGCTTCTTACCCTGGACCGTACAAACCCATTGAGGCTGGACCCTGACAGATGGCACCGGTGTGTGGTCAGTGATACAACGGTAGAGAATATGATGGATCCCGCGCATGGATAACACGCCGCAGGTGTAGAGGTGAGAAGTGAGCGCTCAAATAGATAATCAAAGTAGAAAAGCAGAGAGAAATATCAGGAGTAAAAATTTGTAAACAAAAATTTGTAGATATAGGACAAGGAAAGAGTAGAGAACTGTCTGTACACTTACTTTGGTATATTTTGATAGCCAGAGGAACTGGGGTTGAGCCGAAACAAATGCAGAGATTTTTAGATTTTGTGGATTTTGTCAACCTCCCGCCCCCGCGCCGGCACAGCTGTTTCCATTTTCAGGCTGCTCCTGGGCTCAGAGAAGGTAGAGTGGTGTGCCTGCGCCGGGGCTGACTTTGCAAGCAGCTGCCACCACTTCTGGCCTCCAGTAAGACTACCGAGGTCTCCGGGAGCTGCGGCCACAGCTGCAGTCAGCCTCCAGTCTGCAACTGTACCGCTGAGCTGCAGAGAGTGGACTGCAGCCCGTGGCCCAGCAGACAGCTGCTGGCCAAGATCCCTGGTTCCTGGCAGGAAGGCCTAGAGGTGAAGAATGCACCCAGCTGCCCTAGCCTAGCAGCCAGCTGTGGGCCACGGCTTCAGGGAGCCAAGTGTCTGTGAAAAAATGGAATATGTAAAGCTGCTTTAGGGTCTTTTAGAAAGAAAGGTGACATCTCTGATTATATTTGGATTTGTTCATATATTGGCCCCTCACATACACAGGAAGTGGCTGTAGCTGCTGCTTTACAGGGAAAGATAGTTAAAGATGTTTTCTCCCAACAAAGAAATCAAGGCCCAGAGAGAAGGGCCTTCTGGAAGCTCCCTTGGGTGTGGTCTTATGGGACATCAGATCAGGCAGTGTCCAGATAGAGTAAGCCCAGGGACGAGGAAGGAACTGGCATTATGCTAGAGATGCAGGAGAGTGAAATGTTGGACTAATGAATGCAGATCAAAGAGAGATGCCCAAGGGAATCCTCTGCTGGGAAAGGAGCAGAGGGACCCACCTCAGGCCCCAAGTCGGGTGATCCAGCAGTCTGTTTCCCTACAAGAAAATCCATTCAGGACCTTTGCAGAGCACCCCAAGGCTGTGAGGGCTCATCTCAGCTCTTCCATCTACACAGTTTTAAGTCTTGAAATGGGGATGCAGGCTCTCCCCACTGGGGTTTATGGACCTTTACCAGAAGGCCCTGTAGGATTTTTATTGGGGAGAAGCAGCAACACTTTGCATGGGATCTTTGTTGCTCTTGGAGAGATTGACACTGATTTTGAAGTAGAAATCAAGGTTATGACTGACTTACCTAATGGAATTTCTGGGGGTAAAAACAGGCCAGAGACTTGCACAATTAATTTTACTTCCTCAAGTGCAAACTAGAAATCTAGTTAAGAGAGGTGAGAGAGGATGGGTTGTTTTTGGTTCATCTGATGCCTATTGGCTACAAGCCATAGGTCCACAGTGACCAGAACATGCTTGTTTATAAATGGAAAAAGCTTTTCTGGTCTTCTGGATACTGGTGTGGATAGTTCTAACAGCCAGTCAATGGCCTTCAAGGTGTCCTTAAATGGAGACGATTGCACAGTTATAAGAGATTGGTCAAACTCAAAATCCTGAGCAACGTAGTAATGAGATTTCTTGGAGATATGGAGAGGGCCATGAAGGGACTTTTCATTCATACATTGTTCTTCACTTACTGGTAAATTTTGGGGCAGAGACATTATGGTCCGAATGGGGGTATATTTATATAGCCCCAAAACAGTTACTGCTAATAAAATATTCCAACAAGGAGTGCTGCTCATTCAAGGGTTGAACAAGGAGGATGAGGGAAATATTGATCCTATCATACCTAGCAAAAGGCCTCCCAAGGCAGGATTAGGGTATTTTTAGGAGAGGTCACTGAAAAGCCTGCACTCCATGCAGGCCCAATTATTTGGAAAAGTGACAAGCCTGTATGGGTAAATCAGAGGCCTCTAACAGAAGAAAAATTACAAGCTGCCTGGTGGTTAGTGCAGGAACAGCAGGATAACGGTCACATTACACCCTTCATTTCCCCTGAAAATTCTCCTATATTTGTGATAAAATAGAAATCAGTAAAATGGAGATTGATACAAGATTTAAGAGAGGTTCATGATACTATGCACCTGATGGAAGCTTTACAGCCTGGGTTGCCTTCTCCTACAGCCATACCAAAGGATAACTATAGAATTATTTTAGATTTAAAAGATTATTTCTATACCAACCCCTTGGCACCACAAAACTGTCAAAGATTTGCATTTGGTATTCCATTGGTT
This sequence comes from Ondatra zibethicus, assembly GCA_004026605.1. NCBI lineage: Eukaryota > Metazoa > Chordata > Mammalia > Rodentia > Cricetidae > Ondatra > Ondatra zibethicus. The sequence goes on from PVIU01001732.1 coordinate 152,195, forward strand.
TATTTCAAAGAGCCAATGAGAAGGTATCATTGGAACGTCTTGCCTCAGGGTATGGCGAAGTTTGTGGCTCAAGCTATACAAAATGTTAGAGATCAATTTCCACAAGTTTATATTATCCATTATATGGATGATGTCTTGCTTGCCCCCAAAATGAAGGAGTTTTGCTTGCGGTATATGGACAGCTTCAGCAGAGTCTTGCCCAGGCAGGGTTAGTTATTGCCCCAGAGAAAGTGCAAAGGCACCTGCCTTTTAAGTATTTAAGAATATGTTGTATCCTAAAGAAATTAAACCTCAGAAATTGGAAGTTAAGGAAGATAGCTTGCAAACTCTGAATGATTTTCAGAAATTATTAGGACATGTTCAGTGGCTGAGATCCTATTTAAAATTTCCTACAGGAGACCTTGAGCCCCTCAGTGAGATTCGTAAGGGGAATAGTAATCCCAGTTCCCCCAGGCACCTTATAGATGCTGCTAGACAGGTACTGGAGCAGATGAAATATGCAATACAGAATAAGCAGGTAAATTATATTCATTATGATCAACCTTGGCAAACATATATTTTACCTATAAAACTTACCTCCACGGCAGTATTATGGCAAAACAGTCCTCTTTTATGGTTCCATTTTCCCGTTTCACCAGTCTCAAAGTATTAAATGCTTATTTTGAAATAGTAGCTTGTTTAGTACAGAAAAATTGTATGGAATCTAGGCAATATTTTGGTAGAGAACCTAATGTGATCAATGTTCCTTGTATTAAGCAATAAATTATTTCAAAATAATGATTATTGAGCAATTGCATTTGCTCTATTTGTAGGTCAAATTAATAATCTTTTTCCAGCTGATCAATTGCTGCAAATTGCACAAGTACATTTTTCCCTATAATTGTAATGAAAGATCCCTTAAAGGATGTTATGCTAATTTTTACAGATGGTTTATTCAGTGGAAGAGCAGCCTATGCTGTTGATGGTAAAGAATATGTAGGGCAAACAGATCTGGCCTTAGCTCAGATAGTTGAGCTGTGAGCTGTTGCTGGAGTGTTCCACCTTTTTGCAAGTAATGCACCTAATTTATATACCGACAGTCATTACATTTTTAAAGCTTTTCATGTAATAGAAACAGTTTCCTGCATTGGAACTAGTAGTAATCAAGTTAAAATGCTGTTTCAGCAAATTCAAGATATCATTCATCGATGAAAATTCATCATGTTTTGTGGGTCATATTAGAGAACATTCAAATCTTCCTGGCCCATTGACTGAAGGTAATGCTTTAGCTGATAAATTTACTTGATTGCTTTATCTCAGCTTGAGCTTGCTCTGCTATCACATGCTTTACATCATTAAAACAGTAAAAGTTTAAGAAAACAATTTGCATTAGTATGAGAAATTGCTCGTCAGATTGTTAAGCAATGTGATATATTCTCACAGTACTTACCTCTACTTCATCTTGGAGTAAATCCTTGAGGCCTGCTTCCTAATCATTTATGGCAAATGAATGTTACTCATATTACAGAATTTGGCAAACTAAGATATGTGCATGTGACAATCAATACATATTCAGGTTTCTTGATGGCCTCTGCACAGACTGAAGAAGCCACTAAGCATGTGATAACTCATTGCTTAAAGTGTTTTTCATATATGGGAATTCCTAAAATTATAAAAACAGATAAGTGTATTTGGATATATTAGCAAAGCATTTCAGCAGTTTTGGTACTAATGGAATATTCAACATAAAACAGACATTCCTTATAATCCTCAAGGACAAGGAATTGTGGAGCACGCCTATGGATCCTTAAAAGCACAACTTCAAAAGATAAAAATGGGGGAATTATACCCTCAGTTACCACATAATGCCTTAAATCGTGTTCTTTTTATCTAAATTTCTTGAATGTGGATGCCTATGAACAATCTACCGTGCATAGATTTTGGCATGATGGCACCAGAGCGACCTTCTCTAAAGCAAAATGGAAGGACCCTTGCACTGGAATATGGAAAGTACCCAACACTGTTTTAATATGGGGTTGAGGGCATGTTTGTGTTTTTTCACAGGAGGAGAATGAAGCTTGGTGGCTTTCTGAACATCTGGTCTGGTGTGTGAAGCAGAAGAGAACTAGCCCTGATGACCCAGAAGCTGCTGAGGCCTTCCCAGAGGAGTTGGAGTGAGATTGCTTAACTTGTGCTCCTGACCCTCTGATGTCATCAAGCTTCAGTCTGAGAAGGAAGATTGTGGTGATGGTTGGTGATTCCCAGCTTCTTGGTGAACCTACCACAAAACTTCCAGACCTTAGTGAGTACTATTTACTTTGGGGCCAGCCCAAGAATGATGACTGCGTGTCTAGCCATGTATCTACCCCATATCTTGGGGCATAGAAGTTAACTTTGCCGATATGGTGTTCAGTCTGCTGAGGACCTGAGAACTGGGACCTCAGAAATTTTCCCTCTGGGGGAAAGACACTTGTTAAAACATTGGAACACTACTATGGAGGCAATGTGTGAAAATGAAGAGGAACGGCATAAAAATGTTTGCTGCTACTTAGAGACTGGGACTGAAATTACCTGGTCGAGTGAGAAGGAAACACAGAACACGCAACAAACCTGCTAAGGAGTTTATTAGAGGGGGCGTGTACAGGCCTGGGGAAGACAGTGTGCAGAGAGAGAGAGAGAGAGAGAGAGAGAGAGAGAGAGAGAGAGGGTGCATCTAGCTTTTAAAAGCTGCCTAGCGCATTTGCACAGGGGGTTGACGTGACTGTGTTATACACAGATGAGCGCAAGGGCTTAGCTGAGTCCTATGTGGATGATGCAACCACACCACACATGGGTCACATGGGGCCCTTTAACATCCCTGGGGACATTAGGCACTTCTACCTGAGGGCTTGTCCGCACATGCATGGCCCTAGAACCTGGAAGTGTCAGCCTTATTGTGGCTGAAATCTTAACAGGGACAGTTTGAACTTATCTTCAAAAGTTAGAAGCAGCAATGCAATTGGACTATAGGAGAGAAAAAAATGACTCATAGCCTACCCATCACAGAAACCTTTTCTTGTTTTTTGATTGGAATGAATTTATGAGAATTGTAACATGAAAAATTGTGTATTATTAATTTTCATACTAGAATTATGGTATGGACTTGTTAATGTTCGTAACTACTTTGGTTCACCATGGAGATATTACTTGTTAGAAAAAGGTTAGAGCTTATCTGAGAAAAATTTCACATGATGTCAATGAGTCCTTATATTTAATATGTTTAATAAGACAAATTTGGATTTTAATGCAGCTAAAAACTGTTAAAGACTCCTAGGCCAATTGAAAAAGGCCCTCCTATCTTGGTCATCCTCTACTCCCTTATTAGGAGATATTGTGACCATAGGAGCATTTGTATCACAAAGCATTATCTGCTTGCTTATGATTATCTAGTTGTGAACTCTCTCGATGGAAAGTTGTCTCAGAGGAGCACAGCATCTAGCTACACACCCTCCTTTAGCCCTTTATTAACAGAATATGCTAACCAATGATGGGTAAGATCTTTTTCCCTCCAAGAAACCTGAGACAGGACATATATAATGGGATATATGTTCCAGTGACTGGTAAGTCCAGAAGGTGGATGAAGACAACCTAAGCTAGGCACAGTTGTTTGTCCTGTAGCAGAAGCAAGACTTTAATAAATAAATTAAAAGGGGGAGATATGTTGGAGCTCACAAATGTGGGTTCATTCTACCTTGACCAAAGGTCAGAGAGTTCAAGACTATTCTTGCTCCTGCAAGGTTACAATAGGAGATTTGGCCCAGGATGTGGCTGCCTACAGGATACTTGACCTAGGGTATGGTTGCTGCACGTACTGCCTAAACAACAGAACACTTAACTCAGGATGTCTCAGGTATGAAGAGGTAATTTCCATGTTTGTTCTTTGTGTCTGGTAAAGAAGTCTTTTGCCTCCCCCCTCCCATTTTGGAGTGGGGTATATCAAGCATATGGAAAACAAACATGGGCAAATTCAGCATTCACTGGGTTGCCCTTCTGATTCTATTCTGTGTTTCTATTTCTTTTGTATCTCTGTTTTGTCTGCATAACATTTCTAATCCACACGCCCCACCCTAGAATGTCTGACTCCGCTGAGGCTTGATGCTGACACGTCAAGGGTAGAGTTTTTTTTTAATTTATTTATTTCATATGCATTGGTGTTTTGCCCTTCATATATGTCTGTGTGAGGGTGTTGGATCCTGTGGAACTGGAGTCATAGACAGTTGTGAGCTGCCATGTGGGTGCTGGGAATCGAACCCTGATCCTCTGGAAGAGCAGTCAGAGCTCTTAACCCCTGAGCCATCTCTCCAGCCCCAAAATTTATATTCTTAATGAATAATTTCAACAAATGCCAACAAAGTTTATTTATCTGGCTGTTGGCATAATGAAAAATGGATATCTGAATAATTCTATTATAGACTATAAATGTATAGCTATCCAGTTTTTGTAATGGTTGTTCTGTCTCTTTAAGAGACAAGCCACATCCACTCCCTCCCCATCCGCTGAGGCAGGCAGGTCTTCCTTCCTGCTTGCCTTAGTCTCTCCCTCCTTTCTGTCTCCCTCTTGGAGAGGCAGCTTCCGTCTCTCCCTTCTCTTCCCCCTCCCTCTCTGCTCTTCTCCCCTTCTCCCCTCCCTTCCATAACCACTAAATAAATATCCAACCTCATCTGCATGGCATGCCTAGCCATGTCTCTGTCTCTTGCCCACTGCTACCACCAAGTGTCTCCCTGTCCTGGACCAGCCGCCGCTTGGGGACCTGCAGCCATCCTTGCCTGCGACTGGCTGCTCTCAGGGCCCACTGGCTGCCACCACATGGCCCGCTGCCACTGCTTGAGGACCTGCAGCATTTCTGCTGCTTGCTGCCACCAGGGATCCTGCAGTATTTTTAATTTTTCCATTACAGTTTTTTTTTTTTACTGAAAATTTTGTTTAGTACTGAGGATCATTTGAATCTATGATCTCACACAAGCATTTTACCACTGAACTATATACTCAATTCTTATTTTACTTTTTATTTTTAGATAGAGACTTGCTAAATTATCCAGACTGGCTTTTGAACTCGCATCGTAGCTCAGACAAGCCTTGAACTTGGAATCCTCCTGCCTCAGTCTCCTAAGAAGCTGGAGTTACAAGTCTATGTCACCAAGTCTGATTCTAAAATATCTGTTGTGGTGAAAAGATGGAATATTTTCTCCTTAAAATCATTTCTTGAACTGGGAGTAGTGGCTCAGAGGCAGAGGCCAGCCTGGTCTACATAGTGAGTTCCAGGCCAGTCAGAGCAACACGGTAAGGACTGTCTTAAAACAAAAGTAAAACCAAAATTCTTATTTATTTATTTTTAATAGAGAATTTCATACTTTGTAGTCTGGGCTGATTTGGAACTCATCATGTATCCCAGACTGGCCTCAGACCCATGTTGATCCTCCTGCCTCAGTGTCTGGATTACAAGCATGTACCTCCATACCTAGCTATTGTTTTCCTAAAAACAAAGCAAAAAAAGAACGACTAGAAAGATCCAAAGAAATGCTTCCATGCTTCCGTGAGCACCAAATGACTGCTCTGTTGCTGCTGCATTGCCACCAGAGGGAGCCCTTGCTGCAAACCTAAGGCTGCCCCTACACACTGGAAGGCGGCCAACTGCTTGTGGAAGGTGGTAACAGACAGAATAGAAGGGATCAAGTTTCAGGTTGATTTTACATTGTGTTGGGAATCAGGAATCTTTCCCCCCATTTCTTCTCTTTAATTTATTATTTTTTCACTTTTAAGTTTATTTATTTATTTTATGTAAAAAAAAATGAGTGTTTTGTGTTTATGTATGTTTGTGTGCCAAATGTGTGCCTGGTGCCCTCAAAGGCCAGAAGAGGGTGTGGGAAACCCTGACTAGAGTTAGAGACAGCTGTGAGATACCATGTAGGTGCTGAGAATTTAACCTGGGCCCCCAGGAAGAATAGCCAGGGTTCTTAACCACTGAGCCCTCTCTCCAGCTCTGGCATCTATTTCTTGAAAGATGATGTTAGTTGCAAAAGGATAATGTTAAGTTACAGGTATTTTAAAATAGTGTGTATAAACATATAATTTATAAACATATAATAGTGTGCATATGTATGTGTGAATATATACTACACACACATATATAACTAATATAGTTTTTGAAAAGCCCTTACAAGCAACAACACAATAAAAATCCTTACATGCTGACACAGTGACCGCCTTCCCTCTCTCTCTCCCTTCCCTTCGTTTCTATGGACATGAGCTGATCAGACAACCACGTAAAATACCAGGACGCTCTGGCGATAGCTCTACATTACTCAAAATGAACTGTCTCTGTTGTGTCCTCTTGCAACTCCAGTTGTGGTTGTGTCCCATGTTTGCATGAAAGCTTGATTTGAGTTCTCCAGTGACACGAGCATTTGAGAGCGTTCAGTAGTTATGGGCTCTGGTTCCCAAAGTGGTAATGTAGGTGAGATTCTCCTGGGGAAGCTGCTGAAATGAGATTCCTGGAGTCTGTTCTCAGACACTTGGTGGTGGGTGATGAAAATCAAGGGACCTGTTCTGTTGTCTTTGGTTCTGTGGATTGAACTCAAAGCCTCATTGGTACTGTATGTTAAACATTCACTCTGATACTGTGCTGTGGTATAATCCTTTTGTACACTGTGAAGATTTGTCATTGTGGTGGGTTTAATAAAGAAGCTGACTGGCCAGTAGCTGAACAAGATAAAGTTAAGCAAGAAAGTGAAACTAAGAATGATGGGAAGAAGGAGGGCAGAGTCAGGGGAGTCACCAGCAGATGCAGAGAGAAGCAGGATGAGCATGCCATATTGAGAAAAGGTACCAACCCATGTGGCCAAGAAGAGGTGAGAATTATGAGTTAATTATGGATGTGAACCTAGCCTTTAACAGCTGAGCCATCTCTCCAGTCTGAAATATGGGTTAATTTAAGTGTTATAGTTAGCTAGTAACAAGCCTTAGCTCTTGGCCAAGCATTTATAAGTAATCCTAAGTCTCTGTGTTGGTTATTTGGGAGCAAGTGGTCAGAACAGGAAAACTCCACCTACAGTATTGAGCCCAGTTGTAGTGCAAGTCATAGTGGCTTTTTCCCCCCAAAGGGCACAGACCAGAAACTTTGGTATCAGCAGCCTGACTTCTGAAGGCATATAGGAGGCATGAGGCTGAGGGATGTGACTGTCTCCATTTATAAGTTCAAGGAGTCACCAGGGACCCTGAGTGGCTTCAACTCAGGAGTCTCAAGGCATGAAGTAGAGCCTAGTAGGGGAGAAGCCATTCAGAGAGCCTCTGCCACATAGGTTCCAAGCAAAGCTCCCCTGTAGGGCCTTCGAGCTGTGGGGGTCTAGGAGGCAGCACACCATGTCAAAGGAATCCAATCGAGCCTTAAGAGCGCTGTCTTGTAGTTTGTACTCAATGTAACCCATTTCCACTATCTTTGTATATACGTCTCAGCACAACACACACACACACAAACACACACACACACATGCTCAACAGACTACTTTCTGCTATATATTTGTATTTTGGAAGCATATGATACTTTGTTTTATGAGGTCATAGTTGGAAAAAACTTTGTCCCTGTACAGATAGTGCCTTGAATCTCATCTGTGTCTGATCGAGCCTGGTACTCCTTAAATAGTTCAACCTGGCTTTGAGATTGAAGCAGTTCTTTAGCCTTCTAGTGCTGGGGTTCACAGGGATGTGGCACATCTGATTTTGATGACTTTATAAAAAACTTTGGATTTTGGCCTTTTCTTCTTTTTTCTTTTCTTCTTTCCTTCCTTCCTTCCTTTCTTCTTTCCTTCCCTCCCTCCCTTTTTTCCCTCCCTATCTCCCAGTGCTAGAGATTGGATCCAGGGCCTCTCACATATGGGAGTGTTCTACTCCTGATCTACACCACAGGTTCCTGGGTCTAGGGCCGATATTGAAATGACTTAAGACTTTAGGAAATATTGGGATATACTGGATGCACTTTGCATGTAAGAAGGACATGGATCTGGGGGAGCTAGAAGAGGAATGATGCTGGCTATGTATTTATGGCCTTCAGATTTGAAATCCTCACTGCCAATGTCTTGATGGCTCTGTCCTCATGAATGGGATTAATGAAAAAGACCCCATAGCCAGGCATGGGGGCATGCTCTACAATCCTGGCACTCACCAGGTGGAGGCAGGAATAGCAGGAGTCTGAGACCAATCTGGGATACAAAATCTGTTTTTTAAACAAAAGCTCTAGAGCAGTGGTTCTCAAACTGTAGGTCATGACCCTTGGGGGTCAGACAACCCCTAGGGTCACTAAGACCATCAGAAAATATATATTTACATTATGATTAATAACAATAGTAAAATTACTTAGTAGTAATTTTAAGACTTAGTAGCAACAAAATAATGTTATGGTTGGGGTCACCACAACATGAAGAACTGTATTAAAGGGTCACAGCGTTAAGAAGGATGAGAACCACTCCGCTAGGGGGCTTGCACTAAGCTCGTGTGCCCAAAGCCCTAGGTGTAATTCCTAGGACTGGGGAGGAGGAAGTGTCAGCTCTTGAGTCTTCAGCAAAATGCAAATGCAATAAAAAGACAGCTCTCTCTCCTTTTCTCTTAGCTCTTTTTCCCTCTCCTTGGTAGTACTGGGCATCAAATCCAAGGCCTCACATATGCTAAATGCATATTCTACATTGGGCCACACCCCCAAACCTAAGACAACTTTCTATAAACCAGGAAACATATCCTCACTGGCACCTTCTGCCCATGCCCTGGGAGAAGAACATTTCTGCTCATTGTAACCACACAGTCTACATGGTTTTCTTATGGAAACCTGAACGGACTAAGACAGTCTCTATAATTTTCTTAAAATGTCAGCATGGGCTCATGGACTCTCTTTTTTATTTTTTGTGAAACATGGTCCCACTAAACAGCTTGACTTGCCTTGAGCTTGCTAGGTAAATCAGAGTGTTCTTGAACTCATGGAGATCTGCCTGTCTCTGCCTTCTGAGTGCTGGGATTAAAGATGTGTACCACCAGGCCCCATCTGGATTCTTCCTCCTCTTCCTCTTCTTTTTTGTTTTGTTGTATTGAGGCAGGTTTCTCTGTGTAGCTGTGGTAGTTTGAAAGTAACTGCCCCCATAGGGAGTGGCACTATTAGGAGGTGTGGCTTTGTTAGAGTGGCTGTAGTCTTATTGGAGGAAGTGTGTCACTGTGGGGGAGGGCTTTGAAGTTTCCTATGCTCAGGATAGCGCCCAGCGTGTCAGTTGACTTCCTGTTGCCTATAAGATGTAGGACTCTCAGCTACTCCTCCAGCACCATGTCTGCCTGCGTGCTGCTGTGCTCTCCTTCATGATGACAATGGACTGAACATCTGAAATTATAAGCTGTCACCTCAGTTTTCCTTTATAATAACAGTTGTGGCCATGGTGTCTCTTCACAGCAATAAAAACCCTATGAAAGAAGTTGGCACCAGGAACTGGGGTATTGCTGTGATAGGCTGGGCCATGTGCTTGTTTGGAGAAATTGGTTTGGAACTTTGGGTTATGAAGCAGTATAAAACTTTAAGCACTGTTTAATGGGCCATGCTAGTAGGAGCATGGAAGACAGAGGTGCTAAGATTTATTTGAATTGACAAGGACTCACTCAAGAGGTTTCAGAGGAGAAGAATTTTAGGATGTTGCCTAGAGATCCTTCTTGTGATATTTTGGTGAAGAAAATGATTGCTTTTTGTTCTTGTCTGAAGACTCTGCTGTAATTGGGTTTTTCTTTGGGCTGCCAGCTCACAAATAATGACATGGAGACTTCTTTAATTATGAAGACTTGGCCTATAGCTTAGGCTTGTTCCTAACTAGCTCTTATAAGTTAAATGAACCCATTTATATTAATCTACATTCTATCAGATGACATTTACCTCTCTTACATCTTGCACCTCCTGTTTCTTCTCTGTGTCTCTGGGTGTCACAAGCCTAGATTTCTCCTCTTCCTCCTTTCTCTCCCTGGAAAGCCTATACCTCCTGCCTGACTATTGATGGCTCAGCTCCTTGTTAAACCAATTAGAAGGTGCCTTGGCAAAGATATATCTTCACAGTGTACAAATATTCTGCAACAGCCTGCCTGAGGCTAAAGTGAAGAATTTTGAATTAAATTGGTAGAGGAAATCCCAAAACAGCCTAGTATAGACTCTGCCATGTAGATGTTAGTGGTGACTCTAATGAAGATTTATAGTGGAAAAGAGCAAACTGAGACTGGTAAATTACAAAATGTAAATTTTGAGGAGAAAAAGAGCACCAGGAAGTTGAATAGAGCTAAATTCTGTGTTCAATGAGATAAATGGATTAAGAAATGGAATAAAGAGAGTGGTGACCTCAGGACAAGATCCCACCCAGCTAAGTTTCCAACTTGCGGAAAGGAATTAAAGAAAATCTTAGAGCTGTATGTGGTGGCACACATCTTTAATCCAAGAACTGGCACGGCAGAAGCTGTTGGATCTCTGAGTTTGAGGCCAGCCTGGTTTGCAGAGCAAGTTTCAGGACAGTCAAACTTAGGCAGTGAAGGACAGAAAACTGGTGAAAATGTAATTGAATGAGGGGCCATGTTCCAGGCCCAGTGAGCAGAAGACCTTGGCAGCTTTGGATACATGGTTCTGGCTTTAGAGCCAAGGATAGAGGAAATGAGTTATGGAATTTGTCACCATTCCTAAAGCCACCAAGACCAGGCATGTGTCAGGGATGTGCCTGAATGGAGGCCTAGTAGAGAGGCCATTGCATGAAGCTGTGAAGTTGAAGTCTAGATTGCCTTGGAGACCCCAAGATGTTAGAGATGCCAAAGTCATGGGATACCAGGGAGTGGAACTAGCCTAAAAGAAAGACATGTGTTGCAGTCAACAAAGCTGAACAGAGTTGGAGATCTGAAGAGCGTTTTGACATCAGACATGGAGATGCAGTTTGGAGTTTACATTACTGGTTTTTGGTCTTGCTTTGGTCCAGTATTTCCTCACTATGCTCCCTTCCCTATGTTTTGGAATGGTAGTGTATACTCTATAATGTTTGCACAATATTTTGGAAGTATGTGATCTGCTCTTTGATTTTGATTTTACATGGGGATTATAGTTGAGATTGCATGAATCTCAGAAGAGACGTTGAACTTTTAAACATTGTTGAGACTGTTAAAGACTATGGGGACTTTTGAATTTGGACTAAATGTATTTTGCATTATGATATTGTTACAAGCTTATGGAAGCCAGGGAGTAGAATGTGGTGGTTTGAATTTAATTGACCCCCATAATCTCATAGGGAGTGGTGCTATCAGGATGTGTGGACTTAGGACTTTTCTGCTGCCTGCAAGATGTCGGACTCTCAGCTATTATTACAGCACCACATCTGCCTGTATGCCGTCATGCTCCCCTTCACGATGATAATGGACTGAACCTCTGAAACTGTAAGCCACCACCTCAGTTTAATGTTTTTCTTTGTAAGAGTTGCTGTGGTCATGGTGTGTCTTCATGGCGATAAAATCCCTAACTAAGACAGTAGCCCTGGCTGTCCTGGAACTTGCTCTCTAGACCAGGCTGGTCTTTTTTTTTTTTTTATGAAAAAAATTTTTTTCCAGGATATTTATTGAGCTCTACATTTTTCTCTGCTCCCCTCCATGCCACTCCCCTCCCTCCTTCAACCCTCCCTCAAAGTCCCTATGTTCCCAATTTACTCAGGAGATCTTGTCTTTTTATACTTTCTACTTCCCATGTAGACTAGATCTATGTAAGTCTCTCTTAGTGTCCGTATTGTTGTCTAAATTCTCTGGGATTATGGGTTGTAGGTTGGCTTTCTTTGCTTTATGTTTAAAAACCACCTATGAGTGAGTACATGTGATAATTGTCTTTCTATGTCTGGGTTACCTCACTCAAAATAATGTTTTCTAGTTCCATCCATTTTCTTGCAAAATTCAAGCTGTCGTTATTTTTTTTCTGCTGTGTAGTACTCCATTGTGTAAATGTACCACATTTTTTTTTATCCATTCTTCAACTGAGGGGCATTTAGGTTGTTTCCAGGTTCTGGCTATGACAAACAAAGCTGCTATGAACATAGTTGAGCACATGTCCTTGTGGCACGATTGATCATCCTTTGGATATATACCCAAAGTACTATTACTGGGTCTTGAGGAAGGTTGTTTCCTAATTTTCTGAGAAATTGCCACACTGACATCCATAGGGGTTGTACCAGCTTGCATTCCCACCAGCAATGCAGAAGTGTTCCCTTTTCCCCACAACCTCTCCAGCATAAGTTGTCATCAGTGTTTTTGATGTTGGCCATTCTTACAGGTATTAGATGGAATCTCAGAGTTGTTTTGATTTGCATTTCTCTGATGACTAAGGATGTTGAACATTTCCTTAAGTGTCTTTCAGCCATTTTAGATTCCTCTGTTGAGAGTTCTCTGTTTAGGTCTGTACTCCATTTTTTTTTATTGGATTACGTGATCTTTTGGTGTCCAATTTCTTGAGTTCTTTGTATATTTTAGAGATCAGACCTCTGTCTGATGTGGGATTAGTGAAGATCTTTTCCCATTCTGTAGGCTGTCGTTTTGTCTTGTTGACTGTCCTTTGCTTTACAGAAGCTTTTCAGTTTCAGGAGGTCCCATTTATTAATTGTTTCTCTCAGTGTCTGTGCTGCTGGGGTTCTATTTAGTAAATGATTCCCTGTGCCAGTGCGTTCAAGTGTACTTCCCCACTTTCTCTTCTATAAGGTTCAGTGTGGCTGGGTTTATGTTGAGGCAGGCTGGTCTTGAACTCAGAGATCTGCCTGACTCTTCCTCTGTCCCCCAAATGCTGGGATTAAAGATGTGTACCACCATACCTCTGCATTTTGGATTCTCTTTTTTAAAGATTTTGAATTATGTGTGTGTGTGGGGGGGTGGGGGCAGAAGGGCAGGGCTCTGTGTACTTTCAGAGGCCAGAAGATGATGTTACGTTGGATCTCTCTCTCTCTCTCTTTCCCTTTTGTTTTTTTTTTTTTTTTTTTTTTTTTTGAGACAGGGTTTCTCTGTAGCTTTGGAGCCTGTCCTAGAACTAGCACTTGTAGATCAGGCTGGTCTCCAACTCAAAGATTTACCTGCCTCTGCCTCCCGAGTGCTCGGATTAAAGGCGTGCGCCACCACTGCCCGGCTATGTTGGATCTCTTGAAGCTGGAGATGTAGGATGAGCTATCAGTATAGCAGGTACAGTATGAATATATAGGTTTTGATACATCAGAGAAAATAAACAAATGTACCATTGTGAGCCACAGGATGTAGGTACTGGGAACCAAACTTAGGTCCTCTGCAGGAACAGGAAAAGTGCTAACTATTGAACCATTTCTCTAGCCCCTCATAGACTCTTTATAATTCAGTATGTTGTTGTATTATAAACTGCTGCCATGTGCATACTAAACCTAATTACTTAAAATTATTATTTCATATATGCCCTAATTTGAATAGAGGAATCTTTTCATAGTGGCTTAGGTGCCTCTTTGGCTTGGCACAAACAATTTATGAGCACTTTATCCAAGAGGAAACATGCTAGGATTGTTCTCTGCTTTCTTTGATCTGGCTATGCTAACAGCCATTTCTTAGCAGAATGTTGTAGTGGAAACAGTTTTCACCAAGATCTGAGCATTAGCTGTGTTCATGGTCACTGGGATGAATTATCAGTATAATAGATCCAGTATGGATATATGGATTTAGATACAGCAGAGAAAACAAACAATAAACATACATATGCACAATGCACACACACACAGACCCTGCTACCTCTAATTCCAGTCCAGTGACACACTACTGAGTCCTTTTGGATTCTGCTTTGTGTGATGGTCAGTGCAAGTCTCTTTCAGAAACTGATACATGAGATGAACTTGAAATAATATTTAAGAGCCAGCCATGCAAAACTCTAGAAACAGATGTTTAGAGTCAAAAGGAAGAGCAAGCACAAAACTCGAGGCGGAAATAAACAGCGTTTGAGAAGCAGACCAGCCAATGTGGCCGGACTGTGCTGACTTCCCAAAGAGGATGGTTTGAAATGAAGTCAACCCATCAGGAAGGAAAGGCTGAATATGAAACCGCATACGACAGAACAAAGATGCTTAGTAGTGTTTTAGTCAACTAGGAAGATGCTGGAAGGTTTTAAGAAGAGGCTGTGGTAACTTTGTCTCAAAATATGACTGTGGTTATTGCATAGAGTGAACTGTTAAAGAAGCAGAGAGAAGGTGATGAGACCTGCAGTAATCTAGGCAAGAGGGAGGATACAGACGAGGGGAGCAGCTGATGACACAGAAATAGAATAACAAATCTGTGTATTCGAGAGTAGAGACGCACCAATTTTGAAACCTCAAGGGAGTTCTGGATGTATATGTCTACTGTGTGCTGTCCTTGCATTAAGTTCTGAAGCTTAGACATTAAGGAAAGAAATAAGTGGGCAGGAGAGATGGCTCAGTGGTTAAGAGCACCGGCTGCTCTTCCAGAGGACCCAGTTCAATTCCCAGCAACCACATGACAGCTCACAACTGTCTGTAACTTCATTTCCAGGGGATCTGACACCCTCACACAGACATACATGCAGGCAAAACACAAATGCATATAAAATAAAAATAAATTATAAAAATAAAATCCAGTAAGGGCTAGAACCACTTTATGGTAAAAACAAGAAAAGCAAGATTAGTAAGGACTTGGTAGGAGACTAGAAGCTTGTAAGTCAGCTTTAACTTCTGATTTCACTGTATAGCAGGCTTCAAGAGAAAAGATTTATTCAATATCACATGGAAGGTTGTGTATGCCAGCCTCTGTGTTTCTTTGTGAGAGCATTTCCTTAGTGCTGTCATCTTTTCGAACGCCACAAAATGTCACATTCATTGTGTTTCTAGGCCATTCTTCTAATGAGATGTTTGACAGGTATATTAACACCTTTTCTGCCAGAGGATCCTCAAGTAAAGGCTCCTGGGGAGGCTTGACTTCTAGAGAGTCATTCGAGAACCAGTCATCAGCTGCTTCCACGCTTTGGCTGCAATAAGAACTAGGGACAGACGTTGACAAACTCACTGTCACACTGCTGCCATTTGCTACTGAGAGCATGTCAGGGGACTCTTCACCAGCAGGGTCCGGAAGGCAGAATTCATCTTTAGAGTTGACTGCTGTTAAGGAAAAAAAAGTCTGCTATGAATATTACATATTGACAAGTCAAGTCTTCTGTTTCTTTGAGACAGGGTTTCTTTGTGTAGCCCTGCCTGTCCCAGAACTAGCTCTGTACACCAGACTGACCTTGAACTCAGACATTGCCTCTGCGTCTCGGGATCTGGGATTAAAGGTGTGGACCACAATGCGTGACTTTTTCAGAATTACTATGCATTTATCTGTTTATCTATTTACTTATTTATTTTGCTTTTTTGAGACAGGGTGTCACTGTGTAGACCTGGCTTTTCTGGAACTAGCTCTGTAGACCAAGCTGGTCTCAAACTCCACTTGCCTCTGCCTCTGCCTCTCCTAGTGCTGGGATTATAGGTGTGTGCCACCATGCCCAATGGATAAGCCAAGTCTTAATTAAGAGTCTTTTTAGGGCTATCATGGGAAAGACAATGCTAGAAGAGAAAACACCAAATCACTATCATCTTTACAATATTAAATATATGATATTTAAATATTCTAATCTAGGAACATATCCTAATTAGGTTGGAAATCTCAGTTCTACAATGTACTTTTAGAAGTTTCTTGGAGCTGAGTGGTGGTGGCACAAACTTTTAATCCCAGCGCTTGGGAGGCAGAAGCAGGTAGATCTCCAAGTGTGAGGCCAGCCTGGACTACAGAGTGGGTTCCAGAACAGCCAGAACTGTTACACAGAGAAACCCTGGCATGAAAAACCAAAAAGAAAGAAAGAAAGAAAAAGAAAAAGTTTCTTATACCACTGTAGAAAGCCAGAGTTGTGGAGCGCAGGCCCAGGGGATAAACCTATAAAACTTCCGAAGACCCAAGGCTCAGGGAACACCGTGGAAAAGGGAATGGAAAGACTGCAAAACCCAGAGGGGTCAGGGAGTTTGCTGTGAGACTGTATCTGAGCCCATAAAGTCTCACCAGCATGGCTGCCCAACCACGAGTTGAACACGGATGACACCAATGGACATGCCAAAGTGGACAGTGGAGAGCCCCATAAGGCCTCAACCCTACTAAAGAACTATCGGAAACCGAGGAAAGCTGGGAGGGGCAGTAGTCTTTCCCAGGGAAGAGCACACCAATTGGTTGTCCAATATCAAATGGTCAGCCCAGGAAACATACATACAAGTAATGTTATAGGGACTGAACAGGCTGTATTTAGGAATGCACATACATACCTACATACATACATACTTACACACACACACACACACATAAATATTTGCTTGCAATAACAAAGAAAAAAGAGGTCATGAATTTGAAGGAAACTGGGGAGAGGTATACAGGAGAATTTGGAGAGAGGAAAGGGAAGGGAGAAATACAACTATAATAATTTTATAAAAGGTGTCTTGGGCCTGGAGAAATGGCTCAGTGGCTAAGAGCACCCCTTGCTCTTGTAGAGGACCTAAGTCTGTGCAACAACACTCTTGTTATGTGGCTTACACCCACCTGTGACTCCAGCTCCAGGGCATTTAACACCTTCTGGAGTCTGTGGGCAACTGAACTCACTCACATCCCCCACCCCCTCCCCATTAAATTTCTTTTTGAGACAGGGTCTCTCTATGTGTTTTGGGGTGACTTTCTGGGCTTTAACTACGTAGACCATTCTGTTCTCCCAAGGTAGCTAGGATTAAAGGCATGTGCCACATGCCTGGCTTTTTTTTTTTTTTAACTTTTATTGATTCTTTGTGGATTTCACCCCATGCCTTCTGACCCCACTCATCTCCCTGTTCCCTGGCATTTGCTCTCTGCCCTTGCAATAAAACTAAGTTTAAAAGAAAAACCCAAAACCAAACAAAACAAAGTAACAAAACAAAAACAAAAACAAACAAAGAAGAAGAATCTTGTCATGGAAACTATGATGTGGCCCATTGAGACACAATTTACTCTAGTTCATTCATCTCTTCTTGCAAGTATTCATTACCACGAGTCTGGCTCTAGGCCTCTGGTTTCTACTACACCACCAGTAATGGGCTCTCACTGGGGCTACTCTTGGATAGCCTGTTGTCCTGTGTCATGGAAATCCTGCTGTTTTGGATTTGTAGGTCTGTCCCTTTCACATGCTCTGACAGTCCCTGGATTTCGGTGGATGTTGGGGATAAGCCAACCCATAGCCCTGGGCCGGGGTGGTAGCTGGGTTGGTCAGCCTCCCAGCTTTCTCTTGTGGTCCCTACCCAGGTGAGCTCTCCAGCGCTGCCCGGGCTAGCTCACCCAATGCAGCCTACAGCAAGGACCTGGGCCAGTTCTTGGGCCCTCAGATCGGGGTCCCCCACATTCACATCACCAGGGCCAGACTACTGTTTTGCCCAGGCAAAGTGCAGGGCCCTCTCTCCAGATTGCTGTAGGGGGCATATGAAGGAGGGGTGGGATCACCTTTAATGCTCTGATGCCTTTAGGGCTGGCTCACCTGCAACAGGATCAGCTCTAATGTGCCGCCCAGGCAGGGTGCAGGGCCTGCTCTCCTGGGTGCTAGTTCTCTCACTCTGATGACCCAAGGGCCAGCTCTCTCATGAGAGCCACAGGGAGCAAGGGGCAGAGGGAGGAGGACATCTTCTCCTCACCTATGCCACTGCATGGGGGGATGGGACAGCTCCCCAGTTCTCACCTGTGTCCCCAACAACAGGGCTAGCTCTAGCGAGCTGCCCAGACAGGAGGCAAAGTCTTCTTTCTCGTGCACTGCAGCAGGTGAGGGTCAGGGCTAACTCTCTGACTCTTGTGACCCCAGGACCGGCTTTCTCACCTGCCGCGGGTGGTAGTGGGTGGGTGGGGAGGGCATCTTTCCCTCACCCTTGCCACCACGTGGCCGACTGGGTGGGGTGGGATCAGCTCTCCTGCTCTCCTGCCCTCAGGGTTGACTCACCTGTGTCCCTGACCAAAGGGTCAGCTCTAGTGTGCTTCCCTCTAGTGAGGTACAGGCCTATAGTGAGGGGTGGGGCCATCTTTCCCAGTGCAGGTGCCGGGCTCTTTCCTGAGGATTTAGGACCAGCTCACCTGTGGCAGTATCCTGTGGAGGTCAGAACCAGCCATCCCAGGACCAGGGAAGGGCAGGGCTGGCTCAGCACAATGTGTGTCCAATGACCCCCCGTGCTAACCCTGGCCATGAACATTACCACAGACCCAGACATGGCCTTGGGCAGCAGCTTGGGTCCAGAAGCCATCATGACCTCGGTGGCAGCACGCTCCCCTCCCCCAGCATGGCCACTGGGTATTAACATGTACCAGGTGGCTGGCCAGACTCCAGGCATCCACAGAGTCCTTGGGGTCACCTGGAGCCCTGGACACCACCTCAGACTCCATCCTCTGCAGGGCCATGGACCCAGACAAGGCCCTAGGCAGTGGCCCGTGCTGGATGTCTCCATGGCTCCAGGTAAAAAAAAACTTTTACAGCTAAAAACATTTTTTAAAATGATTTTTAGTTGAATATTACATTATTTTTTAAAAAATTGATGAGCAAGATCATAAACAAACGAACAAATAACAACAACAACAAAACATTTGGCCCACAGAGAGTGGTAAGAGCCAAAGCACGGGATGGTTTTCTGCCAGTAACAGTAGAAGGCATTTCTTTTTTTAAAAATTAATTAATTTATTTATTCATTATGAGACAGAGTCTCTCTACATAGCTGTGACTGTCCTGGATCTCACTATATAAACCAGGCTGGCCTTGAACTGACAGAAATCCTCCTGCCTTTGCCTCTTGAGACCTGGAATTAAAAGAGTGTGCCACCATGAGCACAGCTTTGTTTTGTTTTGTTTGGTTTTTCGAGGCAGGGTTTCTCTGTAACTTTGGAGCCTGTCCTGGAACTAGCTCTTGTAGACCAGGCTAGCCTCGAACTCACAGAGATTATTATCTCAACAATTCTTCAGGGTAGTTATTGCTGGTGACACTTCACAAACAAGCAAACAGCTACACAGAGAACCCCTCCCATCAATTAGACACAAGGTGTATTTCAATGGTTAAGAGCACTGCCTGCTCTTCAAAGGTCCTAAGTTCAATTCCCAGCAACCACATGGTGTCTCACAATCATCTGTAACGAGATCTGATGCCTTCTTGAGGAAGAGACCTGGTCAGTTGTCCTCATCAACTTAGACCATGAAACCCAATATGGACAAGTTCAACAGAACCGCCATATATGGGCTGCCCATGCATGCTTCAGCATTGCCAGGGTATATATTTCATTCATTCAGTAAGCTCATGCTTTTCATATTAGATACATGGTGGACTCTTTAAAACGGTGTTTATTGCTGGGTGTGTGGTACATGCTGCAGTCCCTGTCCTTGGGAGGCCAAGGGAGAACAAAGTTTGAGGCCATCACTCCAGGCCAGTTAGGGTTAAATAGTGAGATTCTGTCCCAAAACAAGACAAACAAACCCAAAATGAAAAACAACATGAAAAACAAGTAAAGCCCCCTAACCAAAAAGTTAGGTTTTAGAAAATGTCACAAAATTCTTAAAATACATTTTATAATACTTTACATGTTAACTTTTACATTTTACATATTATGTTCAAAATTTTATATTCATTTCTAAAATTGTGTAGGGCAAGTGTTGAGATATAAAGATATGGCATGCACATATAAATGGCTACAAAATACTCAACGCTTTCCTATACCCTGACTCATCCCACCACTGCACAGTCACCGTTACGATGCCTTTGAATTCAATAACGAAAGAAATAATTTCACATTTTAAGACAGGTTATTACGTTTTTTTCTTAAAAAAGATATGCCAATTCACATATTACTAAATTGATGTTTCTTTTAAATTTTCATGAAATATAAAATAAATAACATTTCATGAAAGACTCTCCTTGATGCTTTAAGATTTAAGAAAATGTTTGCCATACAAATACTTCTAAAAATTTATTGAAGAGAAAAGTACCTTTCGTTTGTGCTGCTTCCCTTTCTTTTTGCTCCACCTACATAAAAAGTCATTTGCATTTTTTAAAAATGAAGGAAATTTGTATAGTTTCTATATTTATACATTTATACTAGTAAGAATTGCAATATTACACATTTTGATAAAAATGTTTCTACAGTATGGAAAAGAAAATCCGAGGGCTGGAGAAAGGCTTGTCGGTTTAGATCATACACTGCTCAATATTTCTTCTCAACTCCTATGGCACCTGATCCACCCCGAGAGACTGCATCATCCACTCATGAGGGTGAGGCTCCTGTGGGAGCTCCACCTCCTAAGGCTTCTGCCACCTCAGGGCTGTTCCCCAAGGGCCAGTCTTCCAGCCCATGAGCCTTTGGGAGACAAGGCACATCTAAATGTTGGCAGCAACTCAACTACACCTCAATTAAGTTGTTACATGCAAAACAAAGGTGTTCTGAAAATAAATCTTTTCAAAGAGAAAGTAGATATAATTCTTGAGATACATTGTTAGGCTAGATTTTGGAACATTTTCTCAACAGTATGACCCAAGAAATAAAAACATAAATTATACTTTGCCAATACTGAAAACTTTTATGAAATTCTGTTACAAGGGGGAAAAACTCACCAAGTGAGATTTAAAAACTGAAAAGCAGGCCAGGTGTGGTGTACACTTTTAATCCCAGCACTCTGGAGGCAGAGGTAGGTGAATATCTATGAACTCCAAAGTTCAAGGCCAGCCTAGTCTATATAGTGAGTTCCAAGACAGCCAGGGCTACAAAGAAAGACCCTGTCTCAAAAAAGCAATGAAAACAGAAAAGCACATAACCAACAAAGGACTTGCATGCACAATATATGAAGAACACTTCACTTCAATGTTAAGAAAACACTCCAATTAGAAAATGTAACAGATTTAAAGAGACGTTTTACTAAGAGTATAGATGGTAAATAAAAATATGAAAAGATATGCAAAACCATTTACTGGGAAATAAAATTGAAACATAATATGTTGTCTTATACAGAGAAGGACGTGGATCTTGCCTTGGTGTGGACCACTTCTGACTGACCAGGGTGGTGGCTGCTGAAGGCTGGGGTGGCATTTCTCTATTATTCTTATTACATGTGTGTGTGTATGTGTGCGCAACTGTATACCTACAGAGGACACCTTTTGGGACTTGATTCTCTCCTTTCACTGTGTGCATCCTGGGGATAGAACTAAGGTCACCAGAATGGCTTGCAAGCATCATTACTCACTGAGCCATCTTACTGGCCCAAAATTTCTTAGGGTAAGATAATGAAGGGGCTGAGTGGTGGAATGTTTGCCGAGCATGCACAAGGCGCTAGCACTGCAGATCAGCACTGAACATACACTGCCACCCACTCCATGACTGTGTTGGTCCCCGTAGATTGACTCATCTTTTCATGAATTCTTTCTCTGTAGCATGGAGAACTTTACTTTGTTGCTACTCTGTTATCTAAGTTTATATAATATTCTGAATTCTTCGTTGTGGTTTCAACAATGTTCATAGCCTCTACATCAGAAGTAATCCCCATCTCAAGAAGCCACTTTGGAGAGATTCTGGGTTATAGATAGAGGACTAGAAGCTGCCTCAGTGTGAAGAAGAATCATGATGTGTAAACACAGTGTGTTCCAAAGAAGGGAGGTGAGGGAAGAAGCTTCAGAAACCCACAAGAGGAGATCTAGCACAGCAGTGGAGGCCAGAGAACCAGGAGGAGGAGGCAGCAATAAGAAGGCCAAGTCCAACACAGCTCCAGCCTCAGCTGGAGGGGAGGCGGGAGAGGGAGCAGAAGCTTCTTCCAGAAGGTCATCCAGGGGTCCTGCTGAAAAGCCACTGGCTTTCCTACTCACAGGCCATGCCCACAGCGCTCACAAACCTCAAAATTGGAGGCTTCCTTTATGGGATGGGTCAGCAATGGGGAGGAATTTCCCTGCCTTGGAGGGCTGAGGCTGCTGTCATCTTTAGGGAGGGCGTACTGTTTAAAATCGAACTGCCGTGGGGTCTAATTATGTCAGCCAGCCTGGATTCAACCTGTCACAGCCCCAGCCTGAGAGACGACGGTAGAGTGTTGGGGGTGCGCAGATAGAGAAGCCCCAAGGGCAGGCATCTGCTAGTTCCACCATTGATCCCTGGGAGCAGATGTCATGGATATAACTTTGCAGTCAGCGGGTGAACCAACTCCTGGCGTCACCTCTCTGCTGTGAGGTTAAATGCTGTACAGTCGGGGCACTTTGGAATTCCAGCTACCACTTTTCTAGAGGACTCAGGTTCCCAAGTCAAGCGACTCAGTAACCGCCTGTAACTCCAGCTTCAGAGGACTTGAATCCTCTGGCTAAGACCTCACACATATGTGTGTCATACACATGTGTATGTGTGTACATGTACACACACACACACAGACAATTAAAGGTTTAATTTAATTGAAAATTTTGTGTATGTGTGCCTGTCTGCATGTGTGCAGTACTCACAGAAGCCAGGAGAGGGCACTGGATCCCTGATCCTCTGCAATAGCATCATGTGCTCTGAGCCATCTCTCCAACCCTGCTAAAGGGATTTTGAGAAGATGGAGACAGGTTTCCCTTTGTGGAGCTCAGCGCTGTGGGCACTACCCCTACCTTTGATGAAACAGGCAGAAAGAAAGTACTCAGCTAGAACATTTAACAGTCTAGAGGGTATGAACTGGGGACTCTGGGGATAGTGGGAGACTCTGTGCAGCTCACAGACTGAGAAAGCTAAGAGTGACCTGTGGTACACAAAAAAGGAACACTGCTGACGTGCACCCTGGTTGACATCAGACATTTGTACAGTACAGGCTCCTCAGCACCAGCATAAATCATGGTAAACAGAGACCAGAGCCCACTGTTTAATGGGCTCCAGGAGTCCTAGACACATATTCAGCACCATAGGTCCTTAGCGAACTGTGCTGACAGTGAGGGGTCTCTCGCCATCTCTTACAATGTGAACAGCAGCCAGTGCTGATGTGGCCTATACGCGGTGAAACAACAGTCCTTCCTGGCCAGTGGGAATGTGCACAGACACCGTTTCTCATGAAACCACACACACAGTGCTATTAACAAGCCTCTTTGGTATCTTCTCAAGTGAGATGGAAAGACACGTGCATACAAAAGCCTTCACGAAAGTGTCTCTAGCCCCTTTGCTCATAATTGCCTGGAATTTGAAGCCCCCAGGATGTCCTTCTGTGGGTGAAAGGACAAATTGAGGTTAATAGTTCGTTTTTCTTCTATCCTGACTGGAGTCTATCTAGGTCTGGGATCATTTCTTGTTTGTGTACGCTCCGTGGCAAAATAGTGTTGCCAGGTGGTTACTAGACACATGGATGCTGAGTTCAACTTGAATTTAAGTAACGAAGGCCTGCCGTCCTATCTGTCACCAGTCTTTATCTCTGAATGCTGTAAGACCATTGATGGATTGATTTAACGCAGCTATATTTTCAGTTTCTACTAGGCTTTGCCATGTTCCACTTTGCCCTTATGATGCTCTTTTGACGCATGGCATTGTTAATTGTGGTCTGCTTTGCTCATCAGTACTACATAAGCGCTTTGAAAGAAGGGACAATATCTTAATCTTCCCAGCAGGGGAGGGGCAAGATCTTCAAATTAATTTGGATTAGTAGATCTTTACCAAATTGAATTAAATTACACTTAACTGGCTTGACCCGGCTATCTAGTTATCTGAGCATTTCTTATCTCCAAATTTCTTTTCTTTTTTGTAGTTCTGAGAATTTTGCAGGCACACCCCCAATGTGCCATTATTTTCATCCCTCTTTTAAGCCACTATGGAGAGTGTAGGGTTTTGTTTGCTTGGTTTTTTTTTTCCTAAAAGGTATATAAAAGCAACTGGAGACAGAGTTTATTTTCATTTAATTTTTCTGTTCTATTTTTAAAAATCTATTTATTTATTACGCATACAGTATTCTCAGTATTCTGTCTGCATGTATGCCTGCAGGCCAGAAGAGGGCACCAGATCTCATTACAGATGGTTGTGAGCCACCATGTGGTTGCTGGGAACTGAACTCAGGACCTTCGGAGGAGCAGGCAGTGCTCTTGACCACTGAGCCATCTCTCCAGCCCAATTTTTCTGTTCTTTTAAAAACTTTATCACCCTCCAAAATATAAAAGAAAACCAGTTCTCCTATTGGTTTGGATAATTTAAAATTTGAAACCAGGATTTTTTTTTTTTTGGTTTTTTGAGACAGGGTTTCTCTGTAGCTTTGGAGCCTGTCCTGGAACTAGCTCTTGTAGACCAGGCTGGCCTCGAACTCACAGAGATCCACCTGCCTCTGCCTCCTAAGTGCTGGGCTTAAAGGCATGCGCCACCACCACCCAGCCTCATGCTTTTGTATCTTAAACTAAAACATAATAGTGGATATATTAGCCTCCTAATAGAAAGATAACTTGCTAGTAACATGGTCTATGGATCTCCAAGGAGACTACTTTAAAACACGACACTCTACCTGTGGTTGAGATTGGCCAGCATGAAAGTTTCGGGAAATGAAAACAGACTGAGATTTAGCCTTCTGTTTGTATAGTCTTTGTTTCAGCTTTTCATCAATTAATTTAAAGTTGGGACTTCGAAATATTTCCCTAGAAAACATTGTACAGAAAATATTATAAAACAGGAATCAGATTATATGATTATATATGCCAATTGAGAAGATTGTCTCTAACTTTATACATACAACATTATACATAGGAGTTTGAAATCAGCATGTTGTAGACCTTTCAAAATAGCAGTCTTTACATTTAACATAGATCTGATTTCATTATGTCTACTTTCCATGAAATGTAAACTAGCTAATTATAGAAAGTTAGCATTTATGGCTTGAATATTGCTGAGTTACTTATATACTTCCTTTTGGTTATGAGATAATCAACTTCATTGCTAATTAGTCTTTTCTTTCTTTTTTTCTGTTTTCTCTCTCTCTTTCAATTTTTTTGAGACAGGGTTTCTCTGTGTAGCTGAGGCTGTTCTAGAAGTCTCTTTTAGATCAGGTTGACCTCAGATTCAGAGATGGTCATATCAGATTCCTTCATAAGATATGAACAATTACAAACAATTAAGATCCAGTCACTCATTGACTTCAATCCATTAAACAAATATTTAACCTGTA
This sequence comes from Ondatra zibethicus, assembly GCA_004026605.1. Lineage (NCBI taxonomy): Eukaryota > Metazoa > Chordata > Mammalia > Rodentia > Cricetidae > Ondatra > Ondatra zibethicus. The sequence goes on from PVIU01001732.1 coordinate 177,389, forward strand.
TGTCAGAAATGTTGGGTGTTGAATATTTAAGAGTGTGCTGGGGACAGGGCCTATAACCGTCACCTTCATGACCTGTCATATAGTTCTTACATACTAATAAGGAAGACAGACATTACAAGAAGATGAAAAATTATGGCTATGGAAAGTGCTGTCGAGGAAAGCTACCAGGTACTGTGTGTGAGTTTGTACAAAGGGAATCAACCCGGACAGAGCGGTCAGTGCAGGATGTCCTCAGGAAAAGGGCCGGAGTTCCACCATGTGGGCGAAACACAGAAAGCACAGCAGAAAGTAGGACAGGGAATGGAGGCGTGTGCAGGGACAGGTCATGGTGGTGGGGCCTTAGAATCAGGGGCGTCCTGAAAAACAGTGGGCGTGGGAGAGAAGAAGAGAGGGATTTGATGAGATCCACAGGAGGAAAATGTATAGCTGAAATGTGGAGAAGAGTTGAAATGAGCTTGACATTGAAGGCAGGAGTCAGCTGCAAACCCCAGGGCAGGCGTCCACGTGGAGGACAATGGAGGCTTGGAGAGAGCAGCAGTGGTTAACGGGAGGTAATGGATGTGCGTGATTTACAAGGGGGAAAAAAAATCAAACTTGGTAATAATTCAAGTGTGTTAGGGTGGGAAACAAGAGCGACCCGTCAGGTGTGTGTACTTTGAGAAGACGAGCAGCCCTCCTTTGACCCTTGCTGTGACTGGCATCTGAAACGTGGCCCACAAACTCATCCTTTGAGCATGTGTTGCCGAGATGATGGCACTGCTTGCGGGAGGCTGTGGGACCTTTTAGGAGGTGTGAACCAGAAAGTCTCTGCCACACATTCCCGCATCTGTTACTGTGGCCGTCCCTTTCCCAGTGGGACAGACGGAAATCTCCTGAAACCACGAGCCCAAGATCAGTTTTTCTCCCTTAGGTTATTATGGCAAGTATTTCGGTCACTGGGATACAAAGCACCCAATAAAATTCTCTGTGCTCTTCCAGCGACTGTCCCCTTTACTAGTTTTCTAAACATACACTTGCACGTGTGCGTGCACATACACACTCCTCTTGAAAGAGACCTTTATGCTTTTCTCAATTTTCTCACATCTCATTGTCCTTAAGGATCAACCTCTGAACCTATCATTGCACTAACATTTCATCAAGGTTACCCATGACCTCCATCTCCTGAAATCAAAAAGTCACTTTTCTGTCCACATCGTCCTCAACCTCAGGATTTCAGTATAACAGACTCACACCTCCTTCTAACATTTTAGATTTCTACTTCCTTGACTATCAATTTTTTTGGTTTCTATTCAGATGTTGAGTTTCTCTACATAGCTGCTCATTTTCCAAATGCATGTATTGTGAAGGGCACAGCCATGGGTCTTCCCTTCCCTCCCTCCTTCCTTCCTTCCTTCCTTCCTTCCTTCCTTCCTTCCTTCCTTCCTTCCTTCCTTCCTTCCTTCCTTTCTTTAATGACAAGGTTTCTCTGCGTAACTGCCCTGGCTATCCTGGAACTAGCTCTGTAGACCAGACTGGCCTTGAACTCATAGAGATCTGCCTGCCTCTATCTCCTGAGTGCTGGGATTAAAGGCGTGAGTCATGGCCCAGCTGCCATAGGTCATTTTTCTTTTTTTTTAAAACTATCTATCTATCTATCTATCTATCTATCTATCTATCTATCTATTTATTTATTTTGGTTTTTTTGAGACAGGGTTTCTCTGTAGCTTTTGGAGCCTGTCCTGGAACTCGCTCTGTAGACCAGGCTGGCCTCGAACTCACAGAGATCCACCTGCCTCTGCCTCCCGAGTGCTGGGATTAAAGGCGTGCGCCACCACCGCCCTGCTTCATAGGTCATTTTTCAAAACCACTCCCTGGTTAGTCTCATCTGACTTTAGACTCTCTACACCTAATCTTCCACTGCCAGCACGTGCAACTTTAACACGGCATTCCCATTTTGGACTTTAAATAGGCTTTTAGACTCACATTAGCCCACAATTCCTAGTTTGACATCTCTGCCCTCAATTGATCCCCTTTATGACAATTCCCAGCTCAGAAAATGGCCTGACCACTCAGTCGCCTGAGATAAAATCCCAGGCATCAGCCTTCATGCTGCCAACTCACTCTTCTTTCCTTCCTTCATCCCATCAAATCCCAACTCTACCTGGGAAGCACATCTCAGGCCCAAACCCTTCTTTTGGTCTCATCTGGTCACATTAGTTCAAAACATCCTCTCCTCTCTCTGATGGAAGTTAGGCTAGGCTGCTCATTTGCCTGCCTCCTCAGTGCTCCATCAAAGTCCAGGCTTTCCAGAAGAATGTCTTTTGAAACTTTAAGCCAGAACCATCCTATCTTGTTATTCGGAGTGCACATTCACTTCTATGAACAGTTTCTTAAAAAGTAATCACGTGCTGGGTGGTGGTAGCACACGCCTTTAATCCCAGTGCTCAGGAGGCAGAGGCAGGTGGATCTGTGAGTTCAAGACCAGCCTGGTCTACATGTACCATTATGTGCTAAGGCCATCTTGTTGGCCCTTAGAAAATTTTGCACAAGGCATATTTATTTATAATCATCCTTATTTTGTTGTTGTTTGAGACAGGGTTTCTCTGTATAATAGTCCTAGCTGTCCTGGAACTCACTCTGTAGACCAGGTTGGCCTCGAACTTACAGAGATCTGCCTGTCTCTGCCTCCTGAGTGTTGGGATTAAAGGCATGAGCCACCACTGCTTGGCCCAGTCTTATTCTTTTAACTCAAGCCTCAGACTAAACAAAAGTTCCTGGCACAGGCCTTCCTTGTAGACTTTATATGTTTGCTTATTAATCTGTCTCCTGTCAAGTCTAGGAAACAAGAAATTTTTCTGCTTTGTTCACAGTTGTATCCTCAATTCCAATAACAGTGGAAGATAGCTAACAAATATTTCCCTTTATTATTTACGTTTTATTGTGCATATATTGAATATTTGTTGAAACAATGAAGAAATGAACACTTTCTGACTTGTACATGGTGGAAAGAGAGCCACTGAGGTCAGATCACCGGGAGAAAATGTGGGAAGTGATCTTACAACTTATATCTTTAAAATACCAGAGTGCAAATTCTGAGCTGGTTAAATAAGTAGGAACACACAATTTTAGAGTTGAAAATAAGAAGGCATTAGTTTGTCTTTTGTGGGCTCCTGGAGGGAGAGCATTTTCAGACCACATCAGGCCATTCTGTCAGTTCTTTTAGCTCCTCAAGAAAGGGGGTCTTGCCCTTCAGTCATGTCCTAACCTCCAAACTGGAAGGGTCCCCCTTAATTTCTAGCTTTAGATTGTAATCAGACCCATGTCTTCCCATAAGTAAAATAGGAATTGTTATTCCTCAAATTTCTCAGTGCACAAAGATCACTGTTGTATTGCTCTAGTCCTTCTTTGGGGCAATTTAATAATGCACACAAAACATTTTTCCAGCCAGAGTGTCTCTAACCAAGCCCCGGATTATAGAATCAATTCCATCATAATGATTTAAATTTAATAGCTGTGGAAAGCCCTTCATTGAAATTTTAACAACAGCAAAAGACTTAGGGAAACTTTCTAGTAAACCTTACCTTCGTTTGCAAATCAGGAACCACAAAGCAGATGACAAAGCTAAGAAACCAATTCCCAGACTAATGGCACCAGCAGCCAGAAAATAGGTTAAGAGGTTAATAAAACCTATACAAATAAATGGCAAAATATCATTTCATGTACACGTCTCAGTTCTCTAGGTAAATAAATGAGGTGATATTTACAATGATATAACATATGTAATATTAAGACTGAGAAAGAAATCAGGGAACCTGAATTCTAGTTCTATCCAAGTAAACAGGAAGACCCAGAGTTAGAAAGCAACACAGGACACATCATAAGTAGAAATGGGAAGCCTGTAGGGTCTCATTTTAGAGGTGGCAAAATTGAAGCCCATGTAACAGAACGGAACCAAAGCCATACAGCAATTGACACCAGTGTTCTGATTTTTTTTCTATTTTCTTTGCTAGCAAACATCTCCCAGCACTCCTCAGGCAGCTCACAACCATCTGTAAACTCCAGCTCCAAAGGGTCCCACGCATCTCGCCTCCAAAGCTACCTGTAGCACCTGCACATATCCACAGATAGGAACACACACATCTAGATAGAAATGAGAAAAAATAAACCTTTAAAAAAACATTATTTCTTTTAGGGCTGGCCATGGTGGGACTTATCTTTAATCCCAGAACTCAGGAGGCAGAGGCAGGCCACGCTCTGTGAGTTTGAGGCCAGCCTGGTCTACAGCGTGAGTTCCAGGACAGCCAGCATTATGTAGAGACACCCTGTCTCAATAAAATAAAATTAAAAAATTTGAAGTTTATGTGTATTTATTTATTTAGTGGGTTTGGTGATGGGTTCTCAAAGAACAAATTAAAATATTATGATTAAAATAAAAAATAAATAAGGAAATAGTTTTAATGTGCTGAAAGTGGAAGAACTTAAAAAAGAGAAAATGGCTAAATGGACAAGAATCATGTAAAAATTTTACTAACTATAGGTGTAGTATACATTAAACCATAAGTGAAATGTTATGAAGACTACGCCCAACATATAATGTGGAAAATGAAAAAGATAATATAAACTGTTGACAGGGGAACAGGGACCTGAAGCCTCATTCACTTCGGGAGGACATACGATTTGGGGAAGCTCTGGGAAACTGGCTCCATTAGTAAGCTGAATAGATGCACACCTGGCAATTCAGCATTTCCTCCAATGGGCACCCACACAACTCAAGTCCACATATGTGCCAAGGAAATCTGTAGCGGGGTGTTTAGAGCAGGGTGATTTGAGGTAGCCCAACACATTTGGGAAATGCACAAAAAAACGTCAATGGCCGAATGGATAAACTTAAAGACAGAATTGATGAAAAGAAACAAGTATCCCGGGACAATGGAGAAAGAATGAACTATAACCAAACACAGCAAGATAAACTTCACAGATAAAACTCTGGGCAGCAACAAACATTCAGACACAGATATCAAGAAAAGCGTGCAATGCTGAGTGTGTTCTGTTTTTTGACTTAGGCATGAACACACATGCACACACACATGTGCACACACACACACACACACACACACACACACACACACACCACATGTATTGAGTCCTCAGCAACCTCAGCACTCAATGCTTAGCAATACATCAAACTTATGATGGCCATTATCTGTGGGTGAGCAGGAGAAATACACACTGATTTTTTAACATTCTATCCTTCAAATGATACACAGTTGCTATGATAAAGATGTTCATTTAGGAGATTGCATGGGTGTTTGTTATTGTCTTTTTTTCTACTTCATTCATTTGATTTTTCTCTACTATTTAGAAAGTATAAAATAGGATGTTCTAAATTTTGAAATAAAAAAGGAAAAAATATTTATATACCGAAAAATATCAACGGGCTGTTACTGGGCACAGGCTTATAGGAACTTTTCTATACTATTGAACTCCTTCCAGTGGTAGAGGGCTTGCCTATTATAAGTAAGGTCCTGGGGCAGCAATAGAAAAAAAAATTGAGACTCCGGGGAAGAATAATAAAATCGACAAGTTTATAATAATCTTATAGCCAAGTGAAAAAACTGAAGCATAAATTAATATATTAAAAATGAAGAAAGAAGCTGAGCGGTGGTGGCACACACCTTTAGTCCCAGCACTTGGGAGGCAGAGGCAGGTGGATCTCTGTGAGTTTGAGGCCAACCGGGTCTACAAGAGCTAGTTCAAGGACAGGCTCCAAAGCTACAGAGATACAGAGAAACCCTGTCTCGAAAAGCCAAAAAAAAAAAAAAGAAAAAAAAGAAAAAAGAAGAAGAAGAAGAAAAAGAAAGAACACAATTACAAAAATTACAAACACAACAAAAGTGGGAATAAGAGAACGCTATCAATAACAAACACTAATAAATTTAAAGTTTACTTAAAATACAGAAATATCCCTCTCCCCCAAAATGATTTCTACAAAGCGTATGAAGAAGTGACAGAACCTGCTGGCCAGCGCTCCAACAGGGAATGTTCCTGAGTCCTGCGGACTTTCTGATTGAAATGCGGCTAATAACCAGCCCCACAAAAGCGACACAACTCGAGAAGGGCGACGATTTTTGTATGCCGCGGGAAAGGCATTATGATCAGAAACTGAGTGACTGCGATGGACAGATTAAGACTATGTTCCACAGAGTGGTTAAAACTGCACAAAGATTGTGCTGAGCCCGTCTGCAGGTCAATGAGGGCACTGGCAAGTAAGAGATGCGAGCCCTGTGAACAGGAGGCTAAGAGAAAGGAATCCATTTCTAAGATGACTTTGTTAGGAAGACAATAAAATCAGGAGCTTTTACTCAAAATAAGAAGAAAGGGAATTAAAAAAGAAAGAAGTCACAGAAAACCCAAGGGAACACAAGTTCATTACACTGAATCAGCAGTTATGAACTTCCCCCAAAGAAACTGGTGGTCCCCAAAAGGTTACAATTTCTACTGTATACCCATGCTAGCATTTCTTATCTTATACAAGTTCTTCCAGAGAACAGAAAGACATTGCTGGCTGTTCCTCCAAACACATTTTCTTCTTTGTGGGTAAAACTAGACTGTCTCAGCTTCCCATACCATTAGGTGAAACAGTAAATGACAGGGTTCTGACCAATGGAATCTGAGGGCAATGATGTCATAAAAACCTTCTTCAGCTCTTCCTTCGTGACTGTGACAAGGTGATCTCCAAGGGAACTGTGGAAGTTGCAGGTTGATAGCACCTCCATCAGTCTACTGGATCTGACCGACATCATAGGAAATTCAGCCTCCCAAAATCTCATATTCTTTGCAGGAGCATGTTCTGTGTTCTCCAATATAGAATGTAGGACACAGTTGAGAGCCAGTAAAACTTGGAAACGATACATTTTGAAACAACCTATAGGCAACAAGAAATTTCAAGGAGACAGAAAATATTTTTAATGAGCATAAAGAAAATATGATGTCAAGCATGGTGGTGGGGGTGCGCGCCTCTAAACCCAGTACTCAGGAGGCAGAGGCAGGCGGGTCTCTGTGAACTGGACACCAGCCTGGTCTACAAAGCGCAGCCAGGATGTTACCCAGAGAAACCCTGTCTCCAAAACCAAAAAAGACCAAAAACCATAAAACAATTAAAAAAAAGTATCATTCCATTAGTATATTTTATGGGGAAAAAGATTAGAGTTTTATTTTTGGTGAATTATAGAACCATAGTCTAATAGTTTATGTGAGAGAAACTTGGAAAAATAAACCATTATTTGCTTGTTGTTTTTTTTTTCTCCCTTCCTTTTTCTTTTTGAGATAGGCATTCTCTGTGTAGTCCTAGCTGTCCTGGAACTTGCTCTGTAGAACAGGCTGGCCTTGAACTCAGAGATCTGCCTGCCTCCGCCTCCTGAGTCCTGGAATTAAAGTTGTGCATCACCCCCGACTCAGCCTTCTTTGCCTGTTTTTTAAGTGAATGAACTCAAATTAATCACATAGCCACTCAGTGAGCTCCTTCTGCTATTCCCTGTGAATATTCCTGTGAATATAAAGTTTTCAATGCCATCTACTTACTATTTCTAATTTCAGAATTATCGCATGCTCTCAAATTATGTGCCTCTGCTTGCATCTGAAAGTGCTATCAGTCTCTCTCTCTCTCTCTTTTGGTTTTTCTAAACAAGGTTTCTCTGTGGCTTTGGAGCCTGTCCTGGAACTAGCTTTTGTAGCCCAAGCTGGTCTTGAACTCACAGAGATCCACCTGCCTTTGCCTTCTGAGTGCTGGGATTAAAGGCATGTGCCACCACTGCCCGGCTCTCTTTTTCTTTTCTTTTTTCTCTTATTTCTTTTCTTTTTGAGATAGTTTCTCACTGTGAAACTCTAGTTTACCTGGAACTCTTTCTATGTAGACCAGGCTGGCCTTGAAATCACAGAGATCCACTTGGACTCTAGAGTGGAGGGACTAAAGGTGTTTTCCACCAAGCCTGGTTAGAAATATTTTTAAGTAATTTTTAAAAATTATGTGAATATTCATGGGCCATAATTTACATATGTGTACTGTGGAGGCCCAAAAATGTGAGCCAATTTACACCTTGTTTGATGGTCAAAGAATTTGGAGGTTGCTCAAAATGGTTGACAAGCGTAGCTGCATGTACTGACTTGGTGTGATTACCTGGTTCTTTTGACACTAAGATGGCTCATACAAGTAGATCCATTCCAACCTGACAGATGGTCAGGATATGCAAATGTACTTCTGCTCCTTCTTTTGTAATTATGAGTCCCTGGGAAGTGACTACCTTCAGGATACTTGGTCTAGGATAGCTTTACTGCCTAAACAAATGGTAATGACTTGATGTCTCTAAGTGTTAAAGCAATTAACTGAGTTGTCCTTTGAATTAAGTTAAAGAAGTCTTCTGTTGCCTTCTTCCCCCTTTTGTATTGGGGTATAAAAGCATATGGAAAAGTAAACATGGACGATTTTAATATTCACTGGTACAATTCTATGGTTTCTGTTTTATTATTTTTCATGTGTTTTTGTATTCTTTACTTATATTTCTAAGTCCCCATGCCCCTACCTTGGCAAGGGGTGTTTTTGCTGAGGCTGGTCCTTGACAGTGTACCATGTGTGTGTGCTGTGGGACAATGGTCTTGTACCCTGTAAAGATTTGTTAGTTTTACTGGTTTAATAAAATGCTGATTGGCCAGTAGGCAATCAAGGCAGGAAGTATAGGTGGGGTGATCAGAGGTTCAGTCTGCAATTGTAATCTAGGCACAGAGGAAGCAAGATGAGACTGCCTTACTGATAAAAGGTACCAAGTTATGTGGATAACACAGACAAGAATTATGGGCTAATATAAGTTAAAAGAGTTAATAGAAAGCCTGAGCTAATAGGCCAACCAGTTTATAAGTAATGTGGACCTCTGTGTGTTTCTTTGGAACTGAATGGCTATGGGACCTGGCAGGGCAGAAACCTCTGTCAACATGTGTGCAGGCACTTATAAGCAGATGAGGGTGTCAGATTCCCCTGGAGCTGGAGTTACAGGTGGTTGTAGGCCACAGGGTGTGGGTGCTGGGAACCAAATCTAGGTCTTCATGCAAGAGTAGCAAGTATTCTCACCTCTGAGCATCTCTCCAGACTCCCAATTCTACAAATCTTATAGTTACATTGACTGGGTAAACTTACCCTCAAATTATTATAGAAGTAGATATCTGAACCTTTCTTCCCTCTTAAAATGATTCTTCAATAACTTGGGGACAACTGCCTGAACTTATAGGCAACACTAAGATTTTTACAGGGGATGCATTTTTTCAGTTCACTAAATTGTTCCTCAATAAAATTCTTCATGAGGAATGACTAAAATAATTTTTGAACAAGAAAAATGTGTTGTCTGAACATGATGGTCCAGGCCTTTAGTCCCAGCACTAAGGAGGCAGATGTAGTCAGAACTCTGTGAGTTCAAGGCCAGCCTTGTCTACATAGTGAATTTCAGGTGAGCCAGGGCTACATAGTGAGACCCTGTTTCCAAAGGAGAAGTGGGAGAGGTGGTTGACATGTTTCCTTCCACATTTTGCCTTGTAGGAGACTGAGATTAAGTTTTACTTTAAGCATATTTACTATGTAGATTTTTCTGTTTTATAAATTGTTATGCCAATTGTTCATCTTGACATCTTACTGTATTTTTAAATGTCTTCTTCTTCTTCTTTTTTTTTTTGAGACAGGGTTTCTCTGCAGCTTTGGCGCCTGTCCTGGAACTAACTCTTCTTCTTTTTTTTTTAAATTTAATTTAATTTATTTATTATGTATACAGTATTCTCAGTATTCTGTCAGAATGTATGCCTGCACACCAGAAGAGGGCACCAGATCTCATTACAGATAGTTGTGAGCCACCATGTGGTTGCTGGGAATTGAACTCAGGACCTTTGGAAGAGCAGGCAGTGCTCTTAACCACTGAGCCATCTCTCCCCCCCTGGAACTAACTCTTGTAGAGCAGGCTGGCCTCGAACTCACAGAGATCCGCCTGCCTCTGCCTCCCGAGTGCTGGGATTAAAGGCGTGTGCCACCACTGCCTGGCCTTAAATGTCTTCTTTAAGTTTGGTTACATTCCAGATATAAAAAGTATTGGTGAGTGGGGAGATGGCTCAGTCAGTAAAGTGCTCATTACATAGAGCAGAAGGACCTGGGTTTGGAGTCCAGCATCCATGACAAAAGCAGAGTTCTGCAGCATGCACATGTCATTTCAGCACTGTGGTGGCAGAGACGACTCCCTGCGTTTGCTGGCCAGCCAGTTTAGCCAGCAAACAAGCTCCAGGTTTAGTGAGAGACCATACTTCAAAAATTCAGGTGGGTAGTAACTGAGGAAGACACTTCACATCAACATCTGACCTCCGCATGCGTATGCGTACGCGCACAAACACACATACACACACTCATGCATATACACCTAGACTCACATATGCACACATACAACCATGCAAAGAATGTCATATGTGTTAAAGATAATGTGCTACCTTCACCATCATAAACCAGAAAGAAGAGCTCAATATTTATTATGACCAAATTAACATTTCTGGTTGCAGAAAATACAATTCATTTTCCAAATGGACCATGTAGTACAAGCAAGTCTTTTTTTTTTTTTTTTTTTGGTTTTTCGAGACAGGGTTTCTCTGTAGCTTTGGAGCCTGTACTGCAACTAGCTCTTGTAGACCAGACTGGTCTCGAACTCACAAAGATTTGCCTGCCTCTGCCCCCCAAGTGCTGGGATTAAAGGCGTGTGCCACCACTGCCCGGCACAAGCAAGTCTTATAACAGATGTCAAGACCTGACAATAACTCTTTGCCATAAAATGAAAGTCCAGGCAAAGACACTCTATTCCGTATTCAATAACCAAAACACTAGCTGCAATAAACAAAACTACAAAGAGAAATTCCTCTGGTCAAAAGAAAATGTAGCGGTCATTGAAGCGCCTCCAGAGACTCATTTCTTCCCCCCAGAAGATGCAAATATTAGTGGAATGTGCACTGAACTGCATTCTGATTCTGCATCTTGACATCTACCTTGGGGAGATGCTTAGAGCTAATGAGTTAAAATAATTAAATCTTGAAAGAGCTATTAAATATTTGTTATTAATCCTGTGAGAATAAAACCCAACCTTCTTAATTCTCAAAATAGAACACCCACTTTATTACCTGTGCATGTTCCATGTAAAATATACTGAGTTCCTTTGAGAAATAAGTGACTTTGTATCCTTGCCAGATCCTTGTCTTAAACTGATGGCTATCTGACCCTTTGAAGTCAGTGTGGGGAAATGAAATCTGAAGTATTAACTACGCAATAAGCAAATATTACAAGCAGTAAATGACTCTTTAGAAAGCGTGTCAGTATGACAATATATTTCTCTTTCTAAAGAAATTACTCTGGGGGTGGGGAGAAGATCGTAGATTAGAGATGCCAGAACTTTCCTAGGTCTCCAGAATCTGAAATAAAATCTCAGGTACGTGACTGCGGTGAGGCAAGATGGCATGGAAAGAGGAAGGACGGCAGGAAACAACAAACAGACAGGTGAAATCCAGACTTACTGCTCCCACCCACCCCCTCAGCACGGAAGTGGGGAAGTGAAGGGGAGCAGATAAACTAGGCTCCACCGCGGCACAAGCGGGCAGCTCTGCAGAAACGCAGGTCAAGAAGGGACACCTACCAGGCGCAGCAAGCGCTGGAGATCCAGGAGGCCCTGCATCTCCTAGCTTGCCCACTACTGCCCTGGAAGGCGATCATTCTTACACTCCTGGCTTTCAGTGAGGGAAAGCAGAATGCCAATAGTTCCGGACCCCCAGCTAAAAGAGTGATCACTCAGAGCCTGGATGCAACCAGAACTCTGATTTACACACCCCCAGACAGACGTACTTGGGCTGAAAATGTGAGTCTTTCTGAAGAGGGAAACTAAGGGTGATTATGTCAGGGCAACTTTTGTTCAAGTTCTGGCAGGAGAGATGATGGCCTTGTGTACTGTATGGGGCTCGGGCATGCAGTATTACTCTTAACCCTCTGGCACAGATGGCACTGCCTTGCTATGTTCCATATTATCAGAGGGCCAGAGAGACTTGGTGGAAAGTAGCTGCTGCTCTGGGCTTTCTGGTGCCAAACACATTCTGGCTGGTGGGAGGGGGCATCCAGGAGGGCCTGGGTAATGTGATCTTTAGTCTCAGTTGGTGGGACCAGTGGAGAGGAGCCGCTATTTGCTCTGTTTCGGCAGGGCTGCACACGGAGACACACTCAGGAATTTAGCCTAGACACTGGCACCAGTGGCATGACCCTGCAGGAGGCCAGGGCTTTCCCTACAAATATTCCTTAGTGGCGTGATCCATTTGGATGGACATCAGAGAGAAAACAGCTGCCCGCTCTGACTCCCAGTGAAGTGCTTAAGGACAAGACCCGGGTGGAGGCAGAGGCAAAACATTTCCACCCCCTTTCTCTACAGCAAAGAAGAAATAATGACTTTTGTGTTTTCTTTCTGTCTTAATTTGTTTTCTTTCTCATTATTTCTACCATCATCCCACATGTTTGTCTCTTTATCTTTTTATTATATCCATTTGTTTTATTTAAAATTATTTTTAGATTTATTATAGCGTAGGAGCATTTGCCTGCATGTATCTAAGTGCATTATGTCCATGTCTAGTGCCAGGGAAAGTTCGAAGAGGATTTCAAATCCCCTGGGACTGAAGGAGCAGAAGGTTTTGAGCTGCTATGTGGGTGCTGGGAACCAAACTTGGCTCCTCTGAAAGAAAACAAGTGCTCTCAGCCATAATGCCGATTCTCCAGCATTACACTAATTTATTTCATTTGTGAGGGGTAGGAGAAGGGTTCAGGCACATGCTGTGGCATACATGTGGAGGTCAGGGGACTGGTGTGGGAGGTCCTTCTGTCTATGTGTTGCTTTTATTGGGTAATGAATAAAGAACTGCTTTGAGCCTATGGTAGTGAAGAACAGAACTTAGGTAGGCAGGGAAAGCTAGGCTGTATGCTGGGAAAAAGAAGGGCAGAGTTAGACACCATGGAGCCTGAGATAGACATGCTGAAACTTTGCTGGTAGGCCATGACCTCGTGGTGATACACAGATTAATAGAATTGGGTTAAATTAATATGTAAGAGTTAGCCAATAAGAAGCTAGAGCTAATGGGCCAAGTGGTGATTTAATTAATACAGTTTCTGTGTGATTATTTCAGGGCTAAGCAACCGGGAACTAACTAGCGGCTTCCTCCAACAGGGGACAGCTTGCAGAAGTCAGTTCTTACCTTCTACCACATGGTTCCTGGGTATTTAACCAAGGTTGGCAGGCTTGGCAGCAAGCACCTTTACCTACTAAGCCATCTTGCTGGTCCCCTCTTTCTTGTTTCTCTTCTCTTTCCAAGCATCTGTTCTTATTAACATCTTTAGTTTGAATAATTTTAAACATTTCGTTTATAAGTATTCTAACTCTTTTCTAACCTTACTGGGGATGAAGTTCTTGGTTCTATTTATTTTTTACTACTTTTAACCATCTAGTTTGCTTTTGAATTAGTTTTTTATTGCTGATGTGTGCTTTCTTTCCTCTGAGTTGCTGGGAGGATTGTGACTCCAAGAAAATGCTGCCCACTAAGGAGACCCTCCTAAAAAAAAACTGATATCATCCCAACAGATGGAACCACAATGTGAAATGCAAGGAATGCAAAAAGCAAAGAAATAGGACTCCTCCACAACCTCAGTAACCAAATTTAAAAAGACATGTTGAACATTTACACAATGGAGTACTACTCAGTGGTTAAAAAAAAGACATCTTGAAATTGGCAGGCAAATGGATGGATCTAGAAAAAAAAAACATATTGAGTAAGGTAACACAGAATCAGAAAGACAAATATAGTATGTACTCACTCATAAGTGGTTTTAGACATAAAGCAAAGAAAAACCAGCCTACAGGACACAACCCCAGAGAACCTAGACAACAAAGAGGACCCTAAGAGAGACAAACATGGATCTACATAGGAAGGAGAAAAAGACAATCTCTCATGAGTAAATTGGGAGTGTGGGGGTCATGGGAGAGGGTAGAATGGGTGAAGGGAGGGAGGGAGGGGAGTGGAGAAAAAAGGATAGCTCAATAAAAACAATAAAAACTATATTATTTAATATTTTATGGGTCATGTTTAAGATGTATAATACAATGTTGTAATATATGTACATATAAGAAAAAATTATCACAATTAAAGTCAATTAATATTTCCACTCATTCATTCTTCATATATGAACAATATATAATAGAAAACCTCACACATATCATTGTAACAACTTTAAAGTACTATAAACTTTAATGATTTGAGGGAAAAAAAGAGATGTTGAAATGGTTGAACAAAACAAAGTCTAGATTTTAAAATAATGAAAGGCCATCTGAAAGAGTATTCAAACAGGCAGATAAATGAAGTAAGGAAATCTACTTAAGAGTTAAATTAGGTTCCACTGAAATCAGGAGCAAGACAAGGTTGTCCACTCTCCATACCTATTCAATATGGTTCTTGAGGTCCTAGCTAGAACAATAAGACACCAAAGGGAGATCAAGGGGATATAAATTGGAAAAGAAGAAGTCAAACTCTCACTGTTTGCTGATGATATGATAGTTTACATAAGTGATCCCAAAAATTCTACCAAAGAACTTCTACAACTCATAAACACTTTCAGCAATGTAGCAGGATACAAGATTAACTCAAAAAAAATCAGTATCCCTCCTGTACACAGATGATAAAAGGGCTGGGGAAGAAATCAGAGAATCAACACCCTTCACAATAGCCACAAATGGCATAAAATATCTCGGAGTAACTCTAACCAAACAACTGGAAGACTTGTATGGCAAGAACTTTAAATCTTTGAAGAAAGAAATTAAAGAAGACACCAGAAAGTGGAAAGACCTCCCATGCTCTTGGGTAGGCAGAATCTTACTGAAAGCAATCTACAGATTAAACGCAATGCCCATCAAAATTCCAGAAAAATTCTTCAAAGACCACAAAAGAACAGTATTCAACTTCATTTGGAAAAGCAAAAAACCCAGGATAGCCAAAACAATCCTGGGCAATAAGAGAACTTCTGGAGGCATCACAATCCCTGACTTCAAACTATACTACAGAGTTACAGTACTGAAAACAGCCTGGTACTGGCATAACAACAGACAGGAGGACCAATGGAACTGAATAGAAGACCCGGATATCAATCCACACATCTTTGAACACCTGCTATTTGATAAAGAAGCAAAAAATATCAAATGGAAAAAAGAAAGCATATTCAACAAATGGTGCTGGCATAACTGGATATCGACATGTAGAAAAATGAAAATAGACCCATATCTATCACCATGTACAAAACTCAAGTCAAGAAAGCATTATTTTGAGTGAGGTAACCCAGACACAGAAAGACAATTATCACATGTACTCACTCATAGGGGGTTTTTAAACATAAAGCAAAGAAAACCAGCCTACAAATCACAATCCCAGAGAACCAAGACAACAATATGGACACTAAGAGAGACTTACATAGATCTAATCTACATGGGAAGTAGAAAGTATAAGAAGATAAGATCTCCTATGTAAATTGTGAGCATGGGGACTTTGAAGGAGGTTTGAAGAAGGTAGGGGTGAGGCAGGGAGGGGAGCAGAGAAAAATGTAGAGATCAATAAATATGGGGAAAAAAAGTCATAGGCTAACATCCGTCCTTCTGTTGCATACAAGAGAAGCTAAGGCAGAAAGATCTCAAGTTCTAGGCCACCTCAGCTTCAGAGCAAAACCCTATCTTAGAAAAATAAACAGTATATTGAGTTGGAGACAGAATCTGGCAGACATAGAGAAAAGGACACTTAAGCAGGTTGGGAAATAGAATCTGGAAGAAGCTGAACAGGTGGCAGGCTCCAGTAGCCCCAGAGGAAGAGGAGACCTTGAGTCTAGTATCTCATTACACATCCCACATTGAGGGCTGCCTCCAGAACTGATCTATTGGTGAATCTTTCCACTGAGCTATTCAGTTTGGTTTTCTTCAGTATTTCTATCTCCTTTCTGAACTGTAAATACTTCCTTATTTGGTTCAGCTGTTTGTATTCTCACCGAATTAATTCAGGAGTTTATTTGTGTGCTCTGGTTTCTTTGAACACATAACCATTCGTTTGGATTTGTTGCCGGGGATTTTGTTTATGTCATTCTCTTGGGAGCCATTAGTGTTTGATAGCTCAATTTTGAAAGAGATTTGTTTTTTCATGCTTCTTGTGTCTTTGTGTTGAGATTTGTGCATCTGGAGTTCGATCATTGATGTAATTTGGTTTTTATTTAGATCACCTTTCTTTTCTCAACAGAAGTGTCTGCAATGTTCAGGAGGCACTAGGTTGAAGTAGGATATTATGGTGGTGTTTTTCTCCTTCAGTGCACCAGGCTCCACCCTTAGCATTCCCCTGTCTGTGTATTAGTCACTTTTCTATTGCTGTGATAAAACACCATGCCCACAATAACATATAGAAGAAGAGTCTGGAGGTGGAGAGATGGCTCAGAGGGTAAGAGCACTGACTGTTCTTCCAGAAGTCCTGAGTTCAATTCCCAGCAAACACATGGTGGCTCATGACCATCTATAATAAGATCTGGTGCCCTCTTCTGGCATGTGTATACATAATAAATAAATTAATTTAAAAAAAGAAGAGTCTGTTCGGACTTACCATCCCAGAAGACTTGGGATCCATAATGGCAAAGACACCATGGCAGCAGGCAGCAGACATAGCAGCTGGAGCAGGAAGCTAAGATCTGAGAGCTCACACCGCCAACCATGAGCATGAAACAGAGACAGCCAACTGGGAATGATTCAAGGCTATGAAACTTCAAATCCTGCCCCAAGTGATGTACTTCCTGCAGCAATACCACACTCCCTAAACCTCCCCAAACAATGCCACTGATTGGAGATCAAGTATTCAAATACCAGAGGACATTCTCAGTCAAACCACTGTGTGCAACAGCAGTCAAAGGGAGATCCATTGTGAAGATACAGCAATCGTCAACTACAGACCAATTACCCGTACGGGCCAATCATTTTATAGAGTAAAGGACCACGGATAACTGGTCCTTTATTTAATAGATTATTTAGTGTGGGTATGGTGGAAAGGAAAACAAAAAAACAAAACAGAATAAGGCTCGTGATTAGTACTGGGTTGATAGAAAGCACAGGAAAGCAGGGATTCTAGGAACAAAAATGGGGCAGAGAACTGAGGGAATTTTTGTTAATGGTCGACTGTAGAAAGGGAGAAACGTGTGCTATCAGATAACGTAAAACCATCCCATCTCTCAGGAGGCTGAGACACAGCCCTTTGAAACCATGGCCAATCTATGCTCTTTAGGAAGGGAAAGTTAAAAAGAAAGAACAAGCGATGCAGGGCAAGAACAAAGCAGAACCACACTGGCCTGCTAAGTAGGCATTAGATACCGGGGGGGGGGGGGGGGAAGGATGTAGGAGGAGAGGACCTGGGTGGAGACATAAGTATGATGTGGCCTGATAGTGGGGATTCAGGGTGGAGTCTGTCCATATGTCTTCCCCAACTCGCAGAAGCCTGCCTCACTCCTTGTAGATTTTCTGTGTTTGGTTCTCCCGTCTGGGTCTTCCCTTGGCTGATTGGATTATAGATGTTGGTCCAGTCCATTGGAGAGGCTTCACCAGTGGAATCTCAGATTCTAGTCACACCTTTATCATCCCTTCAAAGCTGGTCTCACCCCTGTGTGGTCCTTTCCAATTTCCCAAGTACTGCTTGGAGTCTGTGTTAAAGTCCCCCTCTATATTGGTTCCATCAAGTTTGCAGCTTATGGAATGCTGCATGGTCCTGATTCAAAGTTGGTTGGTTGGTTTGTTTTTCTCCCCTGCAGCCTAATAGTATTCTAATAGCTAGAATACTAGCTATTTGAGTGTGTAGTCACCTGGTATTCGCTCTGAACTTCCTGAGTGTGATTTACGAAGGGTCCCAGGACTCAAAGATGCCAGGCAGCGGGGTTCTTTGTGAAATAGTTTTTCGTTTCTGTTCCATCAGGTGCCCAGTCAGTGAAGAGAGTAGGATTTACCCCCAGCACTTTCTTGCACTAATGCTGTTGTTGCCCTAGGTGTGACTTTTACTTCCAACTCTTTAGTGTGTCTGCTAATGTAAGTACAGTAAAGATTTTCTGTTGTCTGGCTTCCAGCAAGCACCCCCAACAGCATCCCCCTCACCAGAAGCCAGCAGCTCCTCCAAACACTGCCTACCCCTCTGGGACCAGTTCTGAGCTTTCTCTTCTGCTTTTGTAAATTTCTGTATCTTAGTCTTCCAATTAAAGTCAAAATAATCTGAAGCTGTTTTCAGCTTTCTCCAGATTATACCCAAGAGACTTCGTCAAACTATGCGTGGTTATCTTCCACCATCTTGTTTTTCCTATGGTGCAGTTTTATTTGGTTTATTAATTTTTTGTCTGACTGATGTGTTGATAAGCATGGGATATTGAAAACAATCACTACGATAATGTTTGTTTTGTGAAACAGGGATACACTGTTGTTCTCTTTGTTGGTATATAATGGCCTTATATTTTATAATTTTGGCTTGAGGTCTACTTTTTCAGATATGAGTAGAGCTATTCTGGTATATCACTCTCTATCCTTTACCTTAATCTGTGGGTCACTGATAGTGAAATACACTTCTTGCCAACAAATAACAGCTGGCCCTTGTTTTCTAATCCATTTACTCAGTCAGTGTCATTTAATTGGAGAGTGAAGGCTGTTTAGATTTAAGTTGCGATTGAGAGGCTTGCTAATTCCTATAAGTGCGCAGAGCATTTTGTTGTTGTTTTCTGGTTGATTCAACACTTTGTTCTTTTCTTCCTTATTTGCCTTAGGAGTTTCCTGTGTTACTGTGTTGAACTTCCTAATTTGGTTATTTCATAGTTCCCAGTTCATATTTTCTTCTTGTGAAATTTATTCTTTAGGGAAGCCCCCTGCTTGTGACTGTCTCTCTTCTTCATCTATGTGAATTCCTTTACATATCTTCTGCAATATCATTAATTGATTTATTTTGTGATTATCCTAGGAGTTCTTTACTTTTCTGTTGATTTGAAGAATAACTTTGCTGGATACAGTAACTTTTGTTCATAATTATTTACTCTTTGTGCTTAAAATGTTATTCGGTGTTTTAATGACTTTTAGGATTTTTTTTCTGGGAGTCTCCTGTAATTCTGAGGAATTTTCCTTTTGTAGTTTACTTGGCATTTTTAAGTTATTTCAATCAATAGTATTTCTTTGCTCTGTGCTTTTGGTAGCTTAGCTAAAATGTTACGGGAAG
This sequence comes from Ondatra zibethicus, assembly GCA_004026605.1. Classification (NCBI taxonomy): domain Eukaryota; kingdom Metazoa; phylum Chordata; class Mammalia; order Rodentia; family Cricetidae; genus Ondatra; species Ondatra zibethicus. Next base: position 196,712 of record PVIU01001732.1, read on the forward strand.
TTATTTTCTAGTTATATCTATTTAGGATTCTAAATGTCTCATGTACTTGGATGACCATGTCCTTTCCTAGATTTGGGGAAATTTCTGCTATAATTACATTGAAAAGATTTTCTTGCCTTTAGGATTTATATCACTCCTGCTTCTACTTCATAGGTTTCTAGGTTAGTGTCCGTGATTTCTTGAAAGTTGTTGTATAATTATTTTTCTTTGTATTGCTGTCTGAACTATTTGATCTTGTCTTCAACCCTTGTTATTCTTTCTTCATCTTAATATGATATGTTGTTATTTCTACTGTCCCTTTAAAATTTTAATTTTTTGAATTTTTATTTCTAAAAATTTTAGAAGGGGTTCCCCAGAATCTCAGTTTCCTTACTGAATTGCTCATCCATGTTGTTGGATTTCTCATCTGGCTCATTGTGTGTGTGTGTGTGTGTGTGTGTGTGTGTGTGTGTGTGTGTGTGTATGATGTGGAGGGGCATACATGAGGCAAGAATCTTTGCCTGTTGGAGCATTTTGCCATTTACTGGCTAGTTCTGTGTGTCAGCTTGACACAAGCAAGAGTCAGAGAGGAAGGAGCCTCAGTTGAGGAAATGCCTCCATGAGATCCAGCTGTAAAGCATTTTCTCAATTAGGGATCAATGGGGAAGGGCCCAGCCCATGGTGGGTGGTGCCATGGACTGATGGTTCTGGGTTCTATAAGAAGGTAGGCTGAGCAAGCCTTGATGAGCAAGTCGGTAAGCAGCACCCCTCCATGGCCTCTACATCAGCTCCTGACACCAGGTTCCAGGCCCCTGCTTGAGTTCTTGTTCTATGTTTTGGAAGTATAATCCAAATAAACCCTTTCCTCCCCAACCTGCTTTTTGGTTATGGTATTTCATTGCAGCAATAGAGACCTAACTAAGACAGTTACCGCTCATCTCTTTTTTTTTTTTTAAAAAAAATTAACTTGTTAATTTATTTATTGTTTATTTTTACACGTATGGGTATTTTGTCTTAACAATGTGCAATGCTCTTGAAGTGTTCATGGAGGCCAGAAGAGGACACTGGATCTCCTCGAACAGGAGTTAGATGCTTCTGTGATGCTATATGTGTGCTGGGAATTGAACCTGGGTCCTCTGAAAGAACAGCTAATACTCTTAACTAATGAGCTATCTCTCTAGCCCAACCTAATTTAACTCTTTTTTTCTTTGTTTCCATGATATTTATTGAGCTCTACATTTTTCTCTGCTCCCCTCCCTGCCACTCCCCTCCCTCCTTCAACCCTCCCCCAAGGTCCCCATGCTCCCAATTTACTCAGGAGATCGTGTCCTTTTATATTTTCTACTTCCCATGTAGATTAGATCTATGTAAGTCTCTCTTAGTGTCCATATTGTTGTCTAAGATCTCTGGGATTGTGGTTTGTAGGCTGGTTTTCTTTGCCTTATGTTTAAAAACCCCCTATGAGTGAGTACATGTGATAATTGTCTTTCTGTGTCTGGGTTACCTCACTCAAAATAATGCTTTCTAGTTCCATCCATTTTCCTGCAAAATTCAAGCTGTCGTTATTTTTTTCTGCTGTGTAGTACTCCATTGTGTAAATGCACCACATTTTTTTTTAATCCATACTTGGATCGAGGGGCATTTAGGTTGTTTCCAGGTTCTGGCTGTGACAAACAAAGCTGCTATGAACATAGTTGAGCACATGTCCTTGTGGCATGATTGAGCATCCTTTGGATATATATCCAAAAGTGGTATTACTAGGTCTTGAGGAAGGTTGTTTCCTAATTTTTGAGAAATCGCTACACTGACATCCAAAGGGGTTGTACCAGCATGCATTCCCACCAGCAATGCAAAAGTGTTCCCTTTTCCCCCCACAACCTCTCCAGCATAAGTTGTCATCAGTGTTTTTGATCATGGACATTCTTACAGGTGTAAGATGGAATCTCAGAGTTGTTTTGATTTGCATTTCTCTGATGACTAAGGATGTTGAACATTTCCTTAAGTGTCTGTCAGCCATTTTAGATTCCTCTGTTAAGAGTTCTCTGTTTAGGTCTGTACTCCATTTTTTTATTGGATTTTGTGATCTTTTGGTGTCCAATTTCTTGAGTTCTTTGTATATTTTGGAGATCAGACCTCTGTCTGATGTGGGGTTAGTGAAGATCTTTTCCCATTCTGTAGGCTGTCGTTTTGTCTTGTTGACCATGTCCTTTGCTTTACAGAAACTTTTCAGTTTCAGGAGGTCCCATTTATTAATTGTTTCTCTCAGTGTCTGTGCTGCTGGGGTTCTATTTAGGAAGTGGTTCCCTGTGCCAATGCGTTCAAGTGTACTTCCCACTTTCTCTTCTATAAGGTTCAGTGTGGCTGGCTTTATATTGAGGTCTTTGATCCATTTGGATTTG
>PVIU01001733.1:0-199087 GCA_004026605.1 Ondatra zibethicus
ACTATGCAGAGTTAAACATTTATTAGATGGGTGATGGAAAGAGAGACAGAGAGAGACAGGGAGATAGAGGGAAGGGGGGAGAGGGGAGAGAAGCAGCTGCTGCTCCCGTGAGAGCGGAAGAGGAAGAGAGGCAGAGAGTTAGGGTCAGAGGCTGGAAGCTGGGAGTGGGCGTGGCCAATAAGAGGCCAGACACTACAGGGGGTCTTTAAATGACTGTGCCTGGCTAAGAAAGTAAACAAAGCCTTGTTTCCTCCTGCAGAGACAGAGAGGCTGGTACCAACCACAGGGAGGTAAAGGCGGCAGGGATGGTGGTCTCAGTCCTATTTCTGATTACTGTCAGCCAAGTTCTTTAACGTTAGAGATTTTGTGAGTGTGATAGAGAATGAAGAACAAGGAATAAACGTTAAGACTTTGAGATTTTGAAAAACTCCTTAAAATAATGTGTGTGTGTGTTTGTGTGTGTGTGAGTGCGTGCACATATCTTCAGCACACAAGTGGCAGTTAGAGGACTACCTACATAAGTCAGTTTTCTCCTTCTAAAACACAGATCCTGGGGATGGGATTCAGCTCAGTAGCCTTAGTGCAGGTTCTTCCCCGCCCAGCCATCTTGCGGTCCCTTCCTTGACGCTTGCATGGAAGCTTGCTCCAGTTTCCTCCTGGGTAGTTTTCGGGACTTTACCATGGATTAGGACGGTATTATCAGTTTCTTTCACTGTGAAGTTTCATGCGTCTTGGACTGAGTAGCTAAGGGCTATCCTGGCTCTCCTCTCTCTGAGCATTGTGGGACTTTTCAGCCTCTGTGACTGGGTGGGCCAATCTAGCAAATCATCTCTTGTATCAAAACCAATCCTAATTCTCTGGAGAATGCTGTCTAATGTGCACTGGATGCGAAAAGACAAATAACTGAGTCTTGTATCTCCTACCTGGAAGTGAGGATGCTGCCTGCTAGACCTCTTTGTGTTCTGTGCTCAATCTACATCACACTAGGTGATGACCTGGGAAGGAAAGTGGTCTGCAGCAGGTTAGGGTGTGGTCTAGCAGCCCTAGCAAAGACCATAAATGTATGGGGATGAAGGAAGATTCCGTGTGTAGTTGGTGGAAATCTCCCAAAGCACAATCACTGCACAGGTCATTGGAATTCCTGAGCATTCCTGTTGCTATGACAAACAAACACAAAACCATGACAAAAGCAACTGGAGGGATGAAGGGTTTTATTCAGCTCACAAGTTGAGCTTGCAGCCCATTGTAGCAGGGACATCAGGTAGCAGGAGACTGAACCAGCAAATGACATTCACTGTCAAGAGCAGAGAATGAATGAATATATGCTTGCCAAAATTCAGCTGACTTTCTGGTTTTTGTTCAGTTCAGGGCCCAGCCCCAAAATGGCATTGTCCACAATCAGGGCGTGTCTTTCCACCTCAGTGAACTCAACTAAGAAAATGCACACAAGCCAAGCCAATCCACACAGTTCTCTACTGAGACTCCGTTCCAGCCGTTTCTGTGTTGTGTCAGTGAAAACTAACATTCACAGCACGGCTACACTATCATACCTTTTACTTTCAAAATAACTCCTGGATCATACTGGTCCTGATAGAGAGAGCTGGAGAGATGGTGAACCCTGACGGTAGATAGCAAATCATCCTGTCACTCAACTTTTTATCAGGAGCTAGAGTCTACCAGGCCTATGGGGTCATAGGGGGAGGCAGGAAGAGACTAAGCTGGGCCACCTGAGATTGTGCATGAGCAAATAGCAGAAACACCCATAATGTTTGCCATCATTGAACCTCCACCTGTCCCTTAGCTCAGGCCTGATGAGAGTTCTATATAACCATGAATCGAAAGAAAACTCCTAGTTTTGAAGCATTGAAAGGTCTGCTCAGAATCACTCCAAGGCATCTTGAGGGGCAGGAGAGAAGGAATCCTTCCAATAGGCAAGATCAGGCCTTGGACCTTGCCATCCTCTGCCTTTGAAAAAGGACATAAGCTCAAGGTGAAGATATGTTTGAAATCAAGAACACTGAAGGGTTTGCAAGGACAGAGAGAGGACCCGACTGGATAGTGAGTGCTTTTGATTAGGGAACAGAAGAGACTGCCTTCCTAGAGGTGAAAGATCACTACCGACAGACAGCAATCCCAGGAAGTGTCTGTTGCCTTGGGGGTTGTGATGGCAAATATTCATTGGCAATTTGATGGGATTTCGAATCACCATGGAAACAAACCTCAGGGCAAGCAATTAGGGGGTTTCTGGACTTGGTTAATTGAAGTGGGAAGACACATCCTCCATGTGGGCTGCCCTACTCCAGAGGTAGAGTCCTGGGCTGAATAGAAAGGAGACAGTGAACCAAGCACCGGTGTTCATCACTCCCCGTTCCCTGATCACAGATCCAATGTGACCAGCTCCTTCAAGGGCCTGTTGCCGTTCTTTCTCTTGCATGACGTACTGTGCCCTGGAACTACAAGCTAAACCTTCCCTTCTTTACATTGTTCTTGTCACAGCAGTGAGAAAACACAGGCAAGTTTAGGTTTCAGGAATTTCAGCAGCAGAACTGGAAAACTATAGCGAGTCTAAGGGCATGTTTTGCTGTTTCTTTATCTAGTCCTGATGCTTTCTTTTCTTGGTCTGGGAGATGGACCCACAGTCTTCTGGCTGTTTCCATGTGTAGGTTCAGTATCTTCTACAGCCATCTGGACATGCATTAGAAGAGCAGTTCCTCTTCCCACAGCCCTGAGCAACCAGAATGTCATGTCCCAGGCCATCTATCTGAACTCTCACCGCAGAAATGATGCTAGGGGTCTCCTAGGCTCTTTCCTACTCCTGGTGTCTTTGAGGGAGAGGAGCTTTCTTTCCAGAAGGATTTCTGTTGGTTTTGATGTAATTATATTTGTGAGAAGAAATTTAGGCTTTTCATAGTGTCACGAAACTGAAGCCAGGAAACCAAGGTGTCCCTCCCTTGTGCATGGTGTGTGTGTGTGTGTGTGTGTGTGTGTGTGTGTGTCTTTCACAGAGACCAAAGAACAACCTTGGGTGTTGTAGTCAGACTTTAACTAACTTGGTTTTTGAGATAGGGTCTCTCATTGGCCTTGAACTTGATAAGTAGGCTAGGCTGACTGACTCGAGAGGTACGGTGACCCTTGTGTTTCCACCTACTTAGCACTGTGATTACAAGCACGCACCACCATACCCAGCATTTTCTTTTTATTATGAGTTCTGAGAATCAAATTTAGGGCTACACGCTTATGGGGCAAGTCCTTTACGGGCTGAGTCATTCCAGTCCCCTTTCTCCCTGTAATAGCTAGAAAATTTAGAGCTATAATTATTGCCCAACTGTTAGAATTTGTTTCACTGTCACTCCCCCTAGCACCAACTCTGTCCTCTCCTTCCTGCAGACATATTTTTGTTCTGTGTTTAAATGTTCCATTGCATCTTTGTGCAGCATTTTAGAGCTGTGAGCTGGCTTCATGACCTTGTACAAACACACAGTAAATAAATCTTAAATAAATAAAGATAAGGCATCTTCCTCCTCTTCCTTCCAAAATAGAAAATAACCAAGATGGTTTGTTGGAGAGATAAGGGGATGGAAAGATTGTGAGGAGAGAGAAATGACCATATTGAAGATAAGTGTTAGGCCTTCTGTAGATTGAGATCAGTATTCCCAGTGAGTCCACAGGCGCTTGGCCCCCAAATAGGGAGAATTTACAGTGAAATTGTCTTTTCTAGATTCCCTCTGGGCAAGAAGGGGATACGATTACCATCTGACATAAAAATGTCCCCATGCCTGCCTTTTTGTTTTCTCAGGTCTGCTGGTCAGTAACCCTAGCCAGGGTCCCTGCAGACCTCACCCCTTTGCTCTTGATGGCTATCTGTCTGAACGGGGACACTTGGACCTGCTCTCCCTCCTTCGGGGCAATCAGAGTATGTTGATATCTCAGTTTTTCTCTCGCGAGGAATTTCTAATTTTAGTCCCATTTTACTCAGAGAAAATGCTAGCTCACATTTCCCTTTGGATTGGTGGCCTGTTTGGCTAGATAATCGGTGTTCAGGGCATCTGTTTAAATCGTGTCCATTTGCTATTCAGCAGCTTCTGTCTGAGTGTCTCTGTACCCTTCTTAAATGTAACAAGATGTTATCAAGTGAAGGAATATACTCAGCCTCTGGCCTTGTGTGCATGGAAAGGCATGGCAGGCACATGAGTTGTTGGAAGCAAAGCACACTGAGGTGGAAGCTATAAACAACTTTCATAAGGGGTCAGAACGTGGGGGCACCACATTGTCCCTCACAATCCACTTCTTTTAGGAACAGATCCACCACACACATACTAACAATGGGTTCATCCATCTTACTGCATCTGCTAAGGTGGCTTTTGGACACTATTTCTGTAGAAAATGTTGCAAGTAAAATGATAAGTAGGTATATCTAGTTGCTAGGGCTTTCATGCAAAAATATCATGCACCAGCTGGTTTTAACAACAGAAGTCTATTGTCAGATTCTGAAGGCAGGAAGTTAAAGGTGAAGGTGTTGGCAAGACTGGCCCCTCTCAGGCCTCTCTGCTTGTCTTTCCCTCTTACTGTGTTTTCATGTGAACTTGCTTTGTATATAGGTGTCCCTTGAACAGCCTCATGTAATTAACTCTCCTAATAGGGTATAGTAGTTAGATCTGGGCCTTCCCAAACAGCTTTATTTTTGCTTAACTTTGCTACATTTTTAATCTCAAATGCTTCCCAAAGCCCATGTGTTAAAGTCAAGAGCAGTTGGATCGGAAGGCAGTGGAATCTTTAGGAGGCAGGACCTTGAGGGAGGCTTATTAGACTCATGGCTATTGAAGACAATTGCAGGACTTTCCTCCTTCTTTTTTTCCTTTTCACTTGGCTTGCAACATGAGCAGATTTGTTTATCTGGCTCCTTGGAATCTCAGAGCTGTGTCCCCATTGAGCCTGGGCTAGGAACTTTAGGGCTGTGAACTGATATAATCTTTTCTTTTTTAAGTTGATTAGTGTCGACAGGTTTCTGTCCTTCCCAGTCCTGCAGCCATTCAGTCCCAAAGAAACACACAAAGGCCTACATTAATTATAAACTGGTTGATCTATTAGCTCAGGCTTCTTATTAACTAACTCTTAAATCTTAAATTAACCCATAATTCTTGTCTGTGTTAGCCACGCACCTTGGTATGTTTTTATCAGTGCAGCAGTCTCATCTTGCTTCCTCTGTGTTTGGATGATGACTGCAGACTGAGCCTTTCCTCTTCCCAGAATTCTCCTGTTCTGGTCACCCTGCCTATACTTCCTGCCTGGCTATTGGACAATCAGCATTTTATTAAGCTAATACAAGGGACAAATTTTTACAGGGTACAAGACCATTGTCCCACAATAGATTACCTCAAGTATTTGGTAACTATCACACTGCTCACTTGAATCTAGTCACATTCTGATGCATTGCTTGCCTGCTGATGATACAGTGTGACCAATCCCATCACGTGCTTGCCACCATACCTTCCCCACAGTGATGGGCTGTGTTCCTTCTTTAACTATGAGAAAATGAATGCTTCCCTCCTTTAAGTTGCCTTTGTCAATATTTTGTCATGGAAACAAAAGAGCAACAAATTCAGGTCATATTTGCATTTATTATGTGTCCACAGTCAAACTGGGCTTGAGAATACCAAGAAATCCAGCAATACATGTCTGAGTTCTAGATACATTCCTTTCTGCTTCTGATGAGAGGAAAAGCCACAGCAACACTGTGTATAGAACTATTTTTTATGTACTAGGGTATCCAAGGACTGAGTCATACTGGCCTTTACTGGACAGGTCATTCTGCCTGCCTGATGGTTGAGCATCCACCACAGTGGATACCTACTGATAGGGTTAATGTGCACATGAGACACATATTGTCTTAGAGTTTATATTTCTGTGATTTTGGTCATGGTGATGACCAAAAGTGGCTTGGAGAGGAAAGTGTTTACTTCATCTTATACTTCTAGCTAACAGTTGGTCTCTGAGGACAGTCAGAGCAGGAACTTGGAGACTGGAACTGAAGCAGAATCAATGGAGGAATGTTGCATACTAGCTGGTCTTCATGGTTTTAGAGCAATTGACCATGGTCGCTGACTATTACAGCATGTGCTTTGCTCAAAAGTGGCTTCTTGGGTCTCAGGATAGCCTGTGAATCCAGTTTCTGCAGTCAGGAATTATGGTATCACAGTGATCTTGATTTCTGTTGTTGCCAAGTAGTCAATTGAGTAGTGACAATGGCTACATTGGCTTTGATGAGAGGGAGTCAATGGTCACACTCTGTATAGAGTTATTTTTCAAGTACTAGGGTTTATTCTGCATGGCTTACCCATCTGGATTTCTTATATAGCCCAGGACCACATGCCTAGGAGTGGCACCACCCAGAATGGTCTGAGTCCTCCTACATCAATCATTAATAATAATAATAATAATAATAATAATAATAATAATAATAATAATAATAAAGATGCTCCACAGACTCACCTATAGGCTGATCTTGTGCAGGCTTTCTCTCAATTGGGGTTTCCTTTTCTTGGATAAATCCAGTTTGTGTCAAGTTGACAAAAACAAACAAGTCAAAACCAAAACCAAATCAACCAACAAACTAAACAAAAAAGGACAGACATTGTTAATGGGAGCCTTAAAGGTTTTAGCCTTTAAGACTTTCACTCAGGCTTCAATTACAGACTCCTTGAATAACTACAGGGGCGGGGGGGAAAAACTGAGGGTCAGAAATCTGAGGGGTAAAGAAGTCTACTCACAACAGGTTCCATCTGTCCATGTTTCTATATTCTTCTCTCAATCCTTACTGTTTCTTGTTCTCTCTTGTTCTACATTTTTCTACCCATTACAAACGTTCCCTTAACACCAGCAATTGCCCCAGCCCTAGCAGATTCCAGGGCTGGAATTCTTTTGCCCCATAGAAAATCAGATAAGGGTTTACACACACACACGCACACACACACACACACACACACACACACACACACACACACACACACCACACACCACACAGAGAGAGAGAGAGAGACAGAGAGAGAGAGACAGAGAGAGACAGAGACAGAGAGAGAGACAGAAAGAAAGATCCATGGGAGTGGCTGGTACACCCCGGTGAACTCCTTAATGGAGAAAGTTAGTTAAGAAATGAATGAAATCATCAGGGAATGCTAGAGGGGAAGGTTAATGTGTGATTCTACATTTTTAGGTGGTTAGTAAAGGGCTAGAAGTTTTATTTCTAGTAAAATTATGAATAGGGCACGGATTGTTTAATCAGCGTGCCACTTCTTTTCTCCCAGAATGCACACATAAGCCCACTTACAAGTTCTTTCCCAGATTCCCTTTGTTTCTGAACAAATTTTCTGGCAAAGCAGCTATGGATTCAACAGAGAGTGGTCTCTGTAGGTCCTGAATGGATGACCAGAGGCACATGTTGCAGGTAACTCCACCTGGAGGGTACCCTCAGTCACCAGGTCTTCGAGCCCCAGGTGAATGCAGCCACAGGGAAACAGGGATCCTTTCCCTACCTCACAGCAGCAGCGTTTACTCAGTGGCCCCTTTGTAAACTAGCCCCAGAACTTTTCTACCCATGCCAACTAGTTGTAGAAAACTCCATAGTAGGGCATGGGTGTCAATTGAGTGAATGGCATTGGTACAATAGCATGGGTAATGTTGGAGCTTGAGCAGTTGTTCATGCAGCTTATTTGTGCCTGATGCTCCCTAATCATGGTTGATCCCAGATCCTCAGACATTGCAGAGGGACTTGTGGGTGTGCCCACACGGCTACTCGAGTTGATTGATATATACTCACAACTAGCTCTTGATTCGAGAGTTCTGGTCCTATGGAAACTTGATGCCCTAAAGTCAGAGTTCAGCAATGATACAGCAGTCTGGTAGGAGGGCATTCTCAAGAGAATTTGTTCTAAAGTCCTGGAACTTTCTAGAAATTCCAAGAGAACTTTGCAGGTATCTTTACCATATACACTACTAGCACCTGCCATCACTGCTGTAGAGCTCCAAGTTGTTATGCATCTACTAGTCAGTAAGTTGAAGGAGTTCTGCCTAAATGGTAAGAATACCAAGATTCCATACTTGCTTTTTAAAAAAAAAATTGGCAAGATTTTTGGCATGCCATCAAAACTTCACCAATCCAGTAGATTCCTTAATCTTTGTAGAGTTTGTCATCCACTTTTATATGTATCATACATATCAGTACATCCAAATTACATGCCACTATTTGCTCAGAAGATCCAGCTACCATGATGTCATTCCCATAGCCAGCCGGCATGCTGCTCCTTGGGATGCATTAATGAAAGTTCTCTTCAGACAACCCAACGAAGACAGCAGAAGTGTCACTTGAAGCCCTGGCATTGAAGGTGAAATGGCAGTCAATATCTGACCCGAATTCACACTGCCTGGAATCTGCTTGTGTCTCTTCCCCAGAGGATGTAGAAGGGAATCCTGGGGATGTTGATTCTGGCTCACGAGGGCTGGACTCTTTGTAAATGAAGAATCCTCTTCTCTTCTGTGGCTCTCTTTTGGGTGTGACTGTCAGTACTAATTGGAAAGCAAGAGTTGAACCATTTGAGTTGGGTGGACCCCTCACTCTCTGCAACTCCTGGGGATAGGATCGTTCTAAATGTCAGGTTTTCTATGGAGACGGAACATTTATAATGGCACACCACACAAACATCAAGGCATAGTTATTGCAATATTCTAGAACATCCTCCAGAGGTGAAAAAATGCTTGCATTCTTTTTCTTCTCTAACCCATCTTACCAGCTCCATTTTATTTATCATCTCAGATAGGGTCTCCCTGGCTGCCAGAAACACTAATAAGCTTAAATTCGAGCAGAATTGAAGCCGCAAGTGTCTGCTGCCACTGGAGCCATTAAAAACCAAAGACCAAGCTGCCTTCTTATAATCCTTTCAGGCCTGTTTCCTTATCTTTTCTACCCATGGGGAGCTGCATCCTAAGATAGAAGGAAGTGCAAACAGAAAGTGTGTCCATGGCCAGGCACGAGGGAAGGGCAGGGAAACAAAAAGCTATTATCTCCAGCAAGAGACGCTTCTCATTCACACTGACAGGGACCCCAGCGGATGTGTTTCTCTCACCAGACAGCTTTAGGTAAGCAAATGCCTTTGTCCTGAACTTGTATCTAATCTTGGTGACTCAGCTTCAGGTTACGGCCAGTGTACAGACAGCCTTGGAGGGTTATTTATAGTGGATCAGATCTAGATGGTTGATGAATTTTATGAGCTTCTGTGTTCATCCTTTTGGGAACTCACCCAAAAACTATGCACAAGGGACTGGATTCTGAGAGGCACAGAGGACTCATATGAACAGACAAAATAGACTCTGCCTTAATGGAGCATTCTCTTCAGAAGTGAAGGAAGACAAAGCCGCAGGACTCGTCACATCCCATACGTACGTTGCTTTTGTAAAGAGCCCATCCAGGAGAAGTGGGCTTTTCAAGTGCTCTGTCTGGTTCGATTCAGCAACTTCCCAGGTATTCTAGGATACCCAGGTATTTCTAGTGGTGAGAAAGTGTCATTATGCTAATTCAATTGTTCTACTAGTCTGTCATGTTACCATCATAATTGTCTCCTCTGGAGACATAGCAGCTGTAATAATCAAAGAAAAAATAGCAAAAAACAGTGTTTGTGTCCTGACTGAGTGGAAGGCGATACAACTTTGGCTGAAATCAATTTTGCTGACATATGTGTGTCTTCGTTTTGAGTCCTTCAGAAGAGTTTAGTGGCCGTTCAAAGATTTTCTAATTCATTTTCGAGACATTCTCATATTTTTGAGTCAACTCCTCCTCTGCAAATTTTATTTTTTCTATGACATATTTCTTTCTGAGTTGGCCTTTTTTTGCATCTTTTTATAAAAACTTCCTATGACTTTATATCCCAGACTTTTAACAAACATCCAGAATACCATGCCTATCCTTCGCATTTAGTGGGTGTGTTCTATGCTAGGGTTTCTCATTTCTGGTCTTTTGTCTGGTTCTGTGGGTCTCACAGTTTTTGTTCTTCTGGATTAGTGTTTCTTCAGGCTGGATGTTTTTTGGGGGGTAGCTTTGAGATGGGGTTTCTCTGTGTAGTCTTTGTTGTTCTGGAAATTACTCTGTAGATGAGCCGGGCCTTGAACTCACAAAGATTCACTTGCCTCTGCCTTCAGAGTGCTGGGATTAAATGCAGGAACCACTACCTCCTGGCCAGGCCTCATCTATGACTGTGGCTCTAGATACCATTCCAGCTTCTCTCTTTATTCTACCCTCTAACTCTCAGCACTAAGTCCAGCCTCTTCCCTGCTTCCCTGACAGGATCAATACCCACAGGTCTCACTAAGAACAGAGGAGTTGAAAAAGTTTCAGTTGCACGTTTTTCTTATTTGTTAAAAGGTAGAATCAATCAATCCAATTTGCTCAAGCATTAAATGATTAGGACAGGCAGAGCATATAATCCAAGGATTAAGATCTACCTTTTAACAAGGTCTAATGCTTGACCTAAGAAAGCAATGAGCATCTTCTAGTTGAGTTTCTGACAATAAGACTAATTAATCGAGAGTCCAGGTTAGAGCAGAATACAAATGCAGATTTCACAACCTAACTGTCATAACTTTTTCACATAGAGTTGGCTTTAAAGGAGAGTTTCCAACCATGGATCTACCTTTCCCACAGCCTTGATCACCCAGATGTCCGGTTTATACCAAAGAACTCATCCACTCAAACAAACATTTTAACTAAGTGAGGTTGGAATATAGTGGGCATTGGTTCACAGACAGTTTAATAAGTATGGTTTTGTGTGGTGATTGGTTACTGTTTTTCTTTTTTGTGTGTGTGTATGTGTGTGCCAAGGAAAGGCAATAATGGAACTGAATATAATGACAAAACTTGATAGGTGTGCTTTACCTAAGTGTGATCATACTGATTTTCCTGCTGTTAGACCAAGTGGGCACTTGGACGAATGAGGGTGTATCCTCTATCTGTCTGTCTGTCTATCTATCTATCTATCTATCCATCCATCTACTATCCATTTATCTCTCCATCCATCCATCCATCCATCCATCCATCCATCCATCTACTATCTATCTATCTATCTATCTATCTATCTATCTATCTACCTACCTACCTACCTATCATCTAGGTATGTATGTATGTATGTATGTATGTATCTATATCTATCTCTCTCTATATATATATCTAGTTTCTCATCCTCTGAAATAGAGTCTGGCACTAGATCAGAATTTAGTAAATACGTGCAGTCTAAATGAGCTAAATAGTAGAAATATCCTAAGGTATTGTGGAACTAAATAAGCATCTAGCTTATATTTTACAATCTGCAGGAGGTATGCAGCTAATAAATAGTGTGCGACCGTCACAGCTTGATGGCAGATCAGAGATCAAACCAAAGGTTTTTCTGACTCCAAACCCAGGCCTTGTTATTTTTCTTCACCTTTTCTGGATCTGATGACTTTATAAAAAGTGGTTTGCCAAACCATTAATCGATGAACTGTGGTAAAGATTGACTTTCATTAATTAACCTCTACGAGCTTAAAATTTGGGAATTTTTAAAAGACATTGAAAACAGTGCAATATTTAAAATTGCTCACTTTCTTGTAACTGAGACATTTCCTGAGGGAAGTATGCTAGAAATCCTAGCATCTTCTGCCTAAATTGCTTCCTGGTACTGTTTTATATTGCTTCCTAAGCCCTGGAAGGTGGATTAATGGCCTCTGAGTGACTTGACTTTAACAGTTTTCTATGACCCACTTTTGTACAAAATGTCCCATTTAAGAGTGAAGGAAAAAACAGGAGAAGAGTGGAGGAAAATACCTAAATGGAGAAATCTATTAATGGGAAAAGAATGCTTGAGTTTCTTCATTTTAAAAGGTATTAGGGGAACTGCAAACCAAAATGATATGATGCATATAATATTCAGAGAAAAGGGCTGAATATAAATGAAAGTCACCTGAGAGGCATTCCATGCCTTCCCTGCTGGGTAGAGTGGCTTGGAATCATAGTCTGCTGATATTTTCTTGGGGGTAAACCTTTCTTCCCCTCATATGTGGATGGGCATATATGAGTGATTTACTGTGTACATATATCTGTGAAGGTGTGGGAGTGACTGAGGATTGGCGTGAGACTTTATTTTCAGGGTTGTTCTTTGAAAGATACTGTGATGTTGTGAAAGTTTTCCCCAGATCATTACATAACACTGTGAGGGTTAGCTGTATCCCAAAATTTGGGGGTTGAAACAAAAAATTTTCAAGCTATCAAGCAGGAAAATCTGGATGGGTGCTTCCTAAAACTTGCTTATTTGGCTCTCTGTGGTTGAGATAATCTCTTGGTATCTTTTTCTTCCTGTGTTAGGGATGGAACCCAGGACCTCATAGTGATAGGCAAATGACTCTATAACTGAGCTTAACTATAGCCTTTTCTTGTATTTCTGTTATTGCCATTGATTCATAATTAACTTAGATTCAAATGTGAGAATAGAAGAGACGAAAACAATTCTAATGTTATTTTCTTAAGGAATATAAAATATAAAAATTGACTTAGTATGGCAATACATGCCTGTAGTTTTAGCACCTCGGGGATACTGTGCTACTTTAGCTAAGGAGACAGGAATAAACATCTACTCACCCAAAAAGAGCATTGATGACAGACTGAAGAAATGATTCCACTCAAATCGATTGTGGTGAACCAGAGAGCTCTTTTTAGAGTTTACTTGCAGGAGTAAGGGGGTGGGGAGTTATTTAGAGGAACATGAGTAACTCAAAGGCAGCAGCATCACTGAAAAGCCTACTCTCTCATGCGTGGTGACTCATTCAATCAGAATCTTTGACTTGCCCTGCACAACTCAATACAGCCCAGTGGACCAGTTTCCTCCCTAGAGCTAGTACTGCTCACATGACTTTGGGGAGGAGCTGTGAGAATCTAGCAAGTTTCAGAACCGTCCTGAAACTCATGAGTTGTGTTCACTTCCTGAGTCTTAAGGAGACACCCTCCTCTTTCCAGGGATAATGTTTTGATTCAAAGGAAATAGATACACAACAGGAAACAAAGGTGTCCCAAAGAAGATCCAAGTTCAAGACCAGTATGGACTACGTGATACATTTAAGGCCACGCTATGCTATGTAGTGAGACCCTTTCTTTTCTCAGCAAATCCAGACTTAGTATATAATTCAATGGTAGAGTGCTGACCTAGCCCACACAGATCCTGGTACTGAAATACCTAGTACTTGATACCTAGTACTGAAAACAGAAAATTGTGAACTATTATTACTATTAATTGTTAATAATTTACATGGTCAGTCTATTTCATATTTCTTCTGATATATGGTTTTTTTTAAAAAATCAGATGAACTGAAAAACAATGTAATAATATTTTTTTTTATCCAGAACAACTTAGAGAGATCATTTTTCATCAGTACCTTAAAAATGAAGCTTTCCCTTTCTGTTCTTCCAAGTCCTGATGGCCAACTGAGGTTGTTCTCTGGCCTCCACATGCACCTGGACACACGAGTGAACCTGTGTTCCCTGCCACACAAGCAAATAACCTGGCTCCAGCCTGAGCTTAGTAAATATGGCTTTCTTGTTTACACAGGCTCTGATAAATCTAAGCCCAAATTAATTTATGGCCCAAATATAAAGACAAAAGACCCTAAGAGGCCAACTTTGTTTGCCTACGTTTCTTTTATTTTTCTCTTTAACATAAACATTATTTCAGGCCAAGCTATTGAAGACATACACCACAGGACAGAGGACTAGAAGGATAGTGACCAGAGTTCAACCCTGGGATGGAGTGAGAGATCAAACAAACAAGCCTTATATTTATACCCAAGGAAAGCCTTGGGTGATGGCTTTCAAGATACCAGCATGGACACCTCTCCTACTCAGAAGAAAGACCTTGCGAAAAAAGCCTGTACTAGTTCTTCTTCTAGAATACCCTAATGAAGATTATTTCCAACAAAGTTTTATCTCTTGATAGAGAAGGAAAAATGCAAGCCTGTAGTTCGGTCATATTTGTAACAATATAGGTTGAAAGGAGAACTATTCTATAGTCAGCCTGGAGTTAACTGGAACATTGGATTAGCATCTGGATTAATTAAAATTTTAGTAGAAGAGAGATGCTTATAACCAAATGGGCCATTTGAATACACAGTGGGGTTCAAAGCAGGATGTACTGCGTCCTGAATTTGAATATGAAACAGTCAGGCAGGTGCTGAGTATCAGAAGAACTTGTCATTGGGAAAGATTCTGGAAGGTACGAAATGGGGTACAGCATGATCATTAGACTCCAAAGAAGATCAATACTTAGGACAATATGCCAGGCACTGGCCAGTGTGAAAAATTCAGCGTCAGGCAGTGAGGTCGTATGGTTAAGGCTGATATATTTATTTTTAATCCCGAGTGAAGGACTTATTAGCTTTGGAGCTGGGCTGACAAAAGATTGAGTCATGCATCAACACAAACAGTACTCTAAACCTCAGAACTATCGTAGAGCTGAGCTTCTCCCTCAGGTGGGTGCTGAGCTTTGCTACTCTACATTTGCCTCTGGAACTCGCCAACCTTCTCTCCTATAAATCTGTACAAGGAAAAGCATGGCTGTCCTTACTGCATGTTCAAAAGATATAGGGTTGACATCCTTTGTTTCTCTAAAGTTTTGTAACGGTGCATAACCAATCCTAATTTGCATAGATTCTCTTTCATTTCAGCTGAATTGATCATGGTTTTAGGAAAGATATATACTTTTAGGAAAAAACTGAGGGAATGCAAAGTTGGTGTCTGTCTTAGTCATTGTTCTATTACTATGAAAAGACTGCATGGCCAAGACAAGTCTCAAAAAAGAAAGCATTTAATTGGGGCTTGCTTACAGTTTCAGAGGGTTAGTCCAGTGTCACCATGGCAGGGAGCATGGCAGCTTGCTGGCAGGTGTTGGAGCAGTATCTGAGTTCTACATTCTGTACCTCAGGCAGAGAGAGAACCTGGGCCTGGCATGGGCTTTGAAAACTCAAATCCCATCCAACAAGGCCACACCTCCTAATCCTATCAAAGACTAAGCATTTAAATATATGAACTTGTGGAGGCCATTCTTATTCAAACCACTGTATGAAAATGAGGATATGACCAGTGCTATATATGCTTAAGGAAAAGTATTTTATTGTAGATATGAGGAAGAGTACATTCAGAGTCATCGGGAAGGGTCCTAGCTGCACCATGCCATGGGGAGGGGCAAGAAGGAAGAGAAGACGACAGAGGGCAGGCAGACCAAGAGAGGAGACAAGGACGAAGAGGGCGAGGAGAGCATGTGGCTGAAACGGCAGGGTTAATAGGAAAGAGAAGCTGGGGGAAGAGAAGCTAAGCCGATGTGCTGAAGAGGGTTGGGGGGTGGGGTGAGAAGTGCTGGGAGGAGGCACAGGTACTGAGTGAGCTTTGTCCCAGGTTTCTTTGGGAGCTGACAACCACCACACTAACATTGACATGGTATTAAGAAGCCATTGTCTATTTTGATTGACAGATTAATATAAACAACCATTTCTCTACTGTGTATGTATTTTCCTGCAATGCATCTGATTTTAACCATATAAATGCCCATTTACATAGGCATGATGATAGACAGGGTATTTTCTCTGAAAGTTCACTTTGAGGACACAGTTCACATGCTATAACGCATATGCCCCAAACTTGATAAGGTTGGATCACCTTCCCTATTTTTATGGCCAGACATAGTGGCTGTACAAAGGCTAGATCTATGTTTGAAAAGCATTAAAGAAGGAGAAGCAGTACATTATTCAGAGAGCACTGTACATGCATCTCAATGTATGTTTCTCACTGTACATGTATCTCAAAGGTATGGGGTCTTTAAGTTGCTATTGAGTGCATTGTTTAGAGTAGGATACACAAATAAAGGTCCTAGACTACCAAGTACATTATTAGAAAAGGAGTTTGTGCATAGCCCAAATCAAGTGGAGTCCCAGGTTACTAAGCTATTCCCTATGCTAGCTAGATAGCTTTGTGGAAGGACAAGAGGGCCTGGGTCATAACAGTAGGCTTCAGGGTTATCATATTTGTGTCTCTGATGCATATTGTAGGGGCAGGACCTGGAAAATGGCAGCAGTTTTTTAGTACCTCTGAATGCAGAATTTATGTCATTACAGCTCACATGCAATTATTACTGGCACAAGGCCCTTGTTGTCTGTGTTATAGACAGTATCTGAAGTTCCATTTTGATTGCCAGCTCCCCAGGCATGCCTTAGTACAGAATATAGACACTTTCTCCCCATATTAAACTGTAGAGAAAAGCTCATTTGTCTCTGGTATAATTTTCATTGTTAAAAAAAATAAGATTCCTTTGTGCCATACAAGGATCACATTAAATGCCTTCAAAGACCTTTAATAAGCAATAAAAACCGGTCAGATTAGGGAAGGAAACTTAAATTTAGCATTTATAAAGCTCTTAAGTCTCGTCCTGAGAAGGTATTAGTAGTCAAAACACATAAGGGACCCATATCACTCAGTAGCACAAAAACAAATAACACCATTATGAAAAGCAGACCATGGGTCTGAATGGACACAGTTGTGAGCTAGTTTGTGAAAAGTGTCCGAAGTGTGGGCTTGGTTCCGTGTGGAACGTGTGCAAGAGGATTCAGTTCCCAGCCCAGGACAAAAAGGTTCTCAGAAGTGATAATCAGGCAAACAGATAGGACCACCTCACATCTATTTTTAAGATGGCCTTTTCCCCTAAATCTCAATGGAGGTGTGGATTAAAGGAAACCTGGGTACACTGCTGGTAGGAACGTGAATTGGTACAACTTTTATGGAAATAGTCTGGAAGTTCCTGTGGTCTAGCAACCCCACTGCCAGGTGTGTATCCAAAAGAACAGACGTGAGGATCCAGAAGAGATGCCATATTCCTATGTATATCACTGCAATACCAATATGTCACTGCATTAAAACATTATAAATGTTCAATGGAGGGATGAATAGCTACATAAAATGTCCTATCTACAGTCTTGGGTAAGTTAGAAAATCTTGTCATTTGTCACCATGGGCTAACCTGGAGGACATTATGCTCAGTGAAACAAACCATACACAGACAGTGGGACTTCTCATATATGGGAGAAGGCATTCTGAAGTCCTAACAGAGAATATGATGCCTAGAGTTAACAGCACTGCATTGTAGACATAAAAGCCAGTATGGGATGTTTAGTGAAATCCTGTCTCACAACAACAAAACTGTTGGGAAGATCATATATTTTATTCTTTTTTTTAATTTTATTTTTTAAAAAAACTATCTTCAAATTTTATAAACCAATCCCAGTTCCTGCAGAACACTTGCTGAGAAAAGCTACAGGCAGATGTGCTGAGAAAAGCTACAGGCAGATGTGTGGAGGAAAGCTACAGGCAGATGTGCGGAGGAAAAGCTACAGGCAGATGTGTGGAGGAAAGGTACAGGCAGATGTGTGGAGGAAAGGTACAGGCAGATGTGCGGAGGAAAGCTACAGGCAGATGTGCGGAGGAAAGCTACAGGCAGATGTGCGGAGGAAAGCTGCAGGACAGATGTGTGGAGGAAAGCTACAGGCAGATGTGCGGAGGAAAAGCTGCAGGCAGCAAAGCTCCAAGTCCTTTGGAGCCCAGATGATTCTATAACAAGTCCCAGATCCCCAGATTCACAAAATGGAAATTCAGGATTTGCTGTTTGCCGTTCTAGGTTAGGACTTAGTCTGATATTTCTTTTCTGTGTCCTCATTCCTCCACTTTGGAAAGAAAATGTTTATCCTATGCTATTGCATATTAGAGCTATGTAACTTCATTTTTATTATACAGGGGTTCACAATGAAGAGACTGCCTGAGTCTCAGAAGAGATGCTGCAATTCTGTTTTTAAGCAACGTGTTAAAACTCTGGGAACTTTAGAAATTGGATAAAGAAATTTTACATTGTGAGATGGCCCTGAACCTGTGGGATCAAGGGGCAGAAGATCATGGTTTAAAAGTGATATGCTTGGTGACGGGGGGAGGGGTGCATTGTGATGGTTGTATTCACCATCAACTTGGTCTAGAATCACTTTGGAGACAAATCTCTGGGTTTTCTGTGAGGGTTTTTCAACTAGGGGCTGGAGTACCAGACTGCGTTCATCATTCTCTGCTTCCTGACTGCAGCCTCAATGTGACCAGTAGCCTCACGCTCCTGAGGCTCTGTCCTCACTGACATGATGCTCCTGTCTCTGGGTCCAGATGTCCCTTTACTACCTAGACTTATGCAGTGATACTCTATCACAATGATTACCTTCATCTCTATTTCTAAATGAGGTCACAGTCACTGGGACCTGGGGAGGTTAAGGCATGAAAGTCAACACAATTCAACCCTAACAGGATAATGCGGTTTAGGAAGCTGGAAGGCAGTTGGTTGCGTGAGAACACCTATGAAAGATGGTTGTATCTATGCAAGATTCAGCCTGGATCAGGAACACCTGTTGAACCGTGAGCCAGACTAGACCTCTCTTTCCTTCAGTTGCTTTGGGTAGGTATTTTGTCACAGAAACAAGGGGAAAAAACTAATAGAGTATATGAATGTTTATATAATCGTTAGATTGTGTTCTGTATAGTCTACAGATGGCCCAAAGTACACAGGAGGATTTATGCAGGTTAATGCAAGCATCATGCAATTATATCTAAAAGACTTGAAAATCTGGAGACTTGGACCATAGAACTTTGTGAAACCGAGGAGCAGCTATATGCTGAGAATAAAGGGGCCTGTGAGGATTAATGGCATCTCCCATGAGTGATTTTTTTTTTGTGAGTCTGCTCTGAGGACAGGGATACCCTCAGTATATCAGGGAAGACTCAGTAGGTAGAATCCTCATCCTTGATACTATTAAAACAGCTTTAGTTACAGTGTTTTAAAAAAATTGATTAGCAATTAATTGAAGCCCTTTAGTTGGTTTTATTTTAATTGGTTTTTTTGTAAGCTTTTGTTAAGAGGAAAAGTGGTTCTATTGCTTGCAAAGTTATCGAATCCTCTGCATAACTTATTGACATGGCCCTTTCTCTGCCTCATCAACCAGTGTTCCTGCTCCAGGCTGATTTTTTACTATGGATACAGTCCTCTCCCATATGCATTCTGCATGCAACCAACTGCCTGTTAGTTCCCTAAACCACATTATCCTATTAGGGTTGAATTGTGTCTTCCCACAATACATTCATGCCCTAACCTCCCAGAGCCCCAGTGACTGTGACCTCATTTGGAAATAGAGGTGAAGATGATCATTGTAATGGAGCATCACTGTATTTGTGTAGTAAGGGGACATCTGGACTGAGAGGCAGACAGGCATGTTGGGAGAGCCCTATGAGAAGATAAAGGCAGAATTCAGAGCAATCCTGTCCCAAGTGAAGAGTATCAGTGACCATGAGCAACTGGCAGGTAGGCATGGCACCAACTTTCTCTGGCAGATCTTGGAACTTAACCCACTATTCTGACTCATCTATTTCATACCCTAGAACTGGACAATACATGCGGTGTGATGTGTAAGATACCTCCCCATTTGTGGCCTTTTTTTTTTTGCTAATCCCCTGAGAAAACTACCTGCACTGTATCCCTGAGATTAGTTCCAGACCTCAACTGCACACCAATGGCTTTAGTCTGTGATTATTTATTTTTTTAAACTGGCAATGATCTCATTCATCAAGGATGAGTTTTGTGTTTAATTAGATCCATTCCAATTAGCAGCCTCATTTCCAAACTCTTGTGGGGTTATAGAGTGCACATGTCATAGATTCTTCCTTGTAGTATTAACAAAGCCTCCTGTGTCATGGTCTGTTTATCTTTAAAATGATGAAGGGGAGAGTCAGTGAGAAAACCAAATGGCAAGCTCTCAGGGGCTAATAGAGAAAAACAAATAGTATCATCGTGGATACAGGCACCTGTCTAGATGGGTCCCCTTAGCCCTTTCTTTCTAGAAGATTTGATGATTACCAGCAAATCTCAGGAGTACAGGGATATCAGAGACTTCTTAATCATTTAATATCCTTGGTCTTAAACTAGGAAGAGAGTTAGGAAAATAGACCTTGACAGTAGGCAATGTTCGAATAAGTTAGTGCAAGAGTAACACATTTTTAATTACCAGTTTCCATACAGAAGTGGCTAAGACAATAAATGCTGGCCTGAGCTGCAGGCTCATTTTCATTGTTTTTATAGGACCTTTGGCAATTTAGAAAATCTTCCGATCACTTACTACACAAGAAATGTGTAGCCCCCTTTATGCTGGGACTCAAGAACTTCCTTTCATTCAGTCTTGACTCTCAGGGTATCCCAGTAAGTTCACAGTCAAGTCCAAGAAGCCCCCTCTAGGAATTCTTCCCAAGGACACATGGATTTTTATGCTGTGGTTGCCTGATATTTTGATTGACACTCCATCTGCCAAATTGATCATGGGCTAAGGAAGCAGCTTTGAAACTGCCCCATTTCTGTTTGCCAAGGTCTCACCGCTTGCTTTCATTTTTATACCCAGTGAGTTCTCCAGTCCACTTCTGACAGCTGCTATTATCTTCCATTATAGTGTCCCACTTATAGCGGAGCAATAGTGTTGTGACTGCACTCCCTTCCGTCCGCCCAGCCCATTCTGAGCCCCCTAACAATATAGCCAGAATAAACCGGGCTCCACACTACCTGCTTATGGACTCTTAACGCCACTTAAAATGTATGAAAGGAAAAGTTACAGCAGGTATAAATGCTAGGGAGAGATTCATGACTCTGGGATCTCATGTTAGATCATAGCAGGTGAACGGGTAGAGGTTACAAGAGACCACATGGTAGATGGAATGTTCTCTGAAAGCATCCTGGATGTGCCGGAGCCAGGCTTGTTGGAAGGAAGGACAGACAGCATGACTGGTCTCCATAGTAGGCAATGTGTGAAACCAAGTATTTGGTCATGTGAAGGCTTTCGAGCTCCGTCTGAGAAGGGATGAGAAGACTGTGAGAGACAGTTTTCTAGGAGAGTGTTCCTGGTGCATACAGAACAGTAGGAATCTGATAGTGTTTGACTCTGGAAGAGATCTGCCTGCTTGGTAGAGCATTTAAAAAATAGTGTCTGTCACTTGTAGCTCTCATAAAATCAGACATATAGCTGGGACTAAGGACGAGAGGAGGTGGCGGATAGGGGTTTTCAGTTTATTGCCAGCTTTGTGCTCGGTGCCATCCTTCATACTGTAGCCTTTGGCTTTTGTTCTTGGTGGTTCTGGCCATAGGAAGGCAGCCTTGTGGTAGAATTTAGAACCACCTTCAGCGGCGTCTTTCAAGGGTTTGACAGTCACAAACCAGTTTGAATCAAAGATTTAGGTAAGTATATTTTGTTAAGGATCATCACAAATTTGGCATACAGTTAACATATAATATTTGAAATTTAAAACCAAGTAACATTAAAACAATTAATAAATATTCATGTACATTGGTAATGACCATGGTTCCAACTTTTATATCATTAAGTCTTTTTAGCTTGAAGGCAGATAACTCAGGCCCAGGTTAGAGTCCATGTCGACCTTTCCGGCTTTTTATTTCTACCCAACTAGAATTTCCTAATTCACAGTTACATGTTATCTAGAACAGACACAAGCGTCTTGTGACTCTCTCAATTCTCAGAACTAAACACAAGGAAATTCTAGAAATTCAAACGCATTCTTTGTGATATAGCAGGGAATGGGTTACTAATTAATTCTGTTGGATGCTTTCCTGGACACTCAAATTGTTTTGTTCATGTATTAAGACAAACTTGATTTGACTTTTTTCCATATTCTTGACTAATTTTTTTTCCTCCAATGAGTGAAATATCAGATACTACCCAGAGCTGAATTTTTATCTGTGCAATTATTGAATTCATTATATGAGCTTCTTATAAGTCTGAGGAGCATCTTGATTCTTGGGTGCTTTCTTATGGGAACTCCTTCAGCAAATAGCCATTAAAATACTGGTCCACTTTGGGCATGGTCTCATGTACTATAAATGCAGATATAAAGCGTGTGTGGGCTTCTTGGCTGCTGGATTTGGTTCTGGTTCCCAGTGCATGCAGAGAACTGCGAATCACTATCCTTTCTGTGAGTTTATCCCCAAACAAATAAATCTTTGTTATACTCCATTCTGGGCTATTGTGGGACTGTGTGGTACAACAACAGGTCCTGATGTGGTAAGTCCGGGTAATTTAGAATTTTGTATGTGTTTTGGAGTCAATTTGTACAACAAAGTGATCAGAGACCATAGAAGCAGTCTTCACTACCATTGTCTTGCTGTCAGAATGCTTTCCCCTTTCTTCTCATGGTGGAGAAGCTCACAGAAGCATTTCATGGCCATTTTTCATCAGGAGTCAGCACGTTCTTGTTCTTGTTGTCTATTTCTTTCCCGACACATTCCAGTGTGCACCAGAGGAAAACCAAGTGCTCCAATTGTTCTATTTTCTTTGACATTGGTTCAAGGTCAAGGGATAAATTATTGATCATCTTCTACTACATGTTTGGAAAGCAGACTAGGAATTGAGATTTGGTGACAGCTTCTATTTAGAAGGCTTACCCATCCTTGTTGGTTACTGAGGCTCTACTTTTCAATATAAAAACAAATCCATTAATTGTTATAATTCTAATAAGATTGAATTTTAATAGACAGTTGAATTGCCTTGTTTTCTGTAGCACACACTTGCCAAGTGCTGATTTGGGCTTGGCACTTGAATGATATCATTCATCTCCTTGGCAAAGTGATTTTTTTACACTTATGATAGTGTCTCTTTCCCCCATGCTAAAGATCATTTCATTGCTCAAGTTTTCATTTCAGGAAAAAAAAAATGTGCCTATAGCAATTTGATTGTGTTTGGCATTCTTTTTGGACATCTTTTCACAAGCTTTACTCTTATCTCATGACTCCTGGCAATCACAACCCTTGCCCCACCTGCGCTTATCACAAAAATGCAACTTTGAGTGCTGGCTGGTTGGCTCGGTCTCTGCTTTTGGGGAGGGAACTCATTACTTTGCTGTGGAGGAACGTCCTTATACAGTCATTTCAGGACATTTTCATTGGCTTTGAGTTAGGAGAGTGTTTTAGAAGATGATGCAAAAATTCTCCAGTAGTTTTCTGCCAATATTTGGCAAAGCATAACAGACAATATGCCAGAAATAAATATCTAACATATACTGTCTTCATAGATTCACGATTCTGCTTCCTGCTCACATGTTTTATTATTAGCTGTTGCAGAATCTCCAGTTGTCTCAAAATACCCACTTCATTGGAATTCTTGCCCCTTTACGTGTACTTTGCTATTTTGAGTTATACTTATGTTCTATTTTCATCACTGTTTTTGTGCATCAATGCACCATGTTGGAGCCACTGATGCCTGTGATGTATCCAGATGAGGATGAGGTAAGAGTATAAATTAAACAACCTAAAATATTGTATCCTTGGAGCTGGAGAGACAGCTCAACAATTATGAATATGTACAACTTTGGCAGAAGACCAAAGTTGGGTTCCCAGCACCTATGTTGGGTGGCTTTTAACTGCCTGTAAATCCAGCTCCAGGGATCCAGTTTTCTCTTTTGGCCTCCATGGGCACTTAGACTCATAGCACATACTCATACACAGATGCACAAATACACAAAGCCAACATAAAGAATTTTTTAAAAATCACCTTTGTTTGGTGGTGGCATAGGAATATATTAGCTAAGATGCCTTGAACCTAGCGATGGAATGCTAATCAAGATAATTTAATTTACATATTACTTTAAGTAGTTACATAGAGATATACAACTTAAGAATACTATCACTATTAAAAATATAATCAATTTTGTTAATATTCCAGTTATCTTGACATTTAAATGTAACATAGTTGTGGATATGATGGCTATTTTTACCATCCTGACTACATCTGGAACAAACTAAAAGCCAAGTGACTGGTACACCTGTGAGGGATTTATCTTAACTGAATCATTTGAAGTGGAAAGACTCATCTTAGATCCAGATATTTTGAGGTGGGATGATCTCCCTTAAATCTGGGCCATGCCTTCTGCTGGTATAAAGGACACCAAAGAAGGAACAAAGAGCATAAGTTCAAAGCCAGCCTTGCGTACAAAATGAAAAACAATAAAACAGAAATAACCACATTAAAAACAGACACAATAACCTTTAAAACAAAAAAACCCTTATTTTTTAAAGAATCATTTTAGGTTAACTATAGAGAACTTGATTCACAGCTATAGAGAATGCTCCTGTTCCCTCCCCACAGCTTATGCACATGTTTTTCATTGTGTACCATCTTTGTATACTTGTTACAGTGCTGTACTGTGTTGGTATACTTGTTACAGTGCTGTACTGTGTTGGTATACTTGTTACAGTGCTGTACTGTGTTGGTATACTTGTTACAGTGCTGTACTGTGTTGGAGGAGGCTGCTTGTTGGTTCCTGGCTGCTCAGCCTTGAAATAATCACACAGAAACTATGTTATTGAAATCACTGCTTGGCCCATTAGCTCCAGCTTCTTACTGGCTAACTCTTACATCTTAATTTAACCCATTTCTATTAATCTGTGTATCGCCACGAGACTGTGGCTTGCTGGGAAAAGTTCCAGTGTTTATCTCTGGCGGGGCTACGTGGCTTCTCCCTGACTCTGCCTCCTTCTCTCAGCATGCCTTTTAGTTTTCCCTGCCTACCTCTATTCCCTGCACAGGCCCAAGACAGTTTCTTTATTAACCAATGGTATTCACAGTATACAGAGGGGAATCCGACATCAGTACTGTAGTTCACAATTTAGGCTATGTTCACCTCTGTGAACTTTGAAAGTTTTACAATGGTAAATCTATTGGTTTAAGCATCAAACAATTTTTGGACGCTGAACATTTGCTTCTACCACTTCCCAAAGCATTGTCATTAGCTCACAGGTAAACAGTCTTCTGGTTTCAATCACAATCCATTGATTTCACTGTTTTGACCATTATATAAATGAAATGATTCATGTTAGATTACATGCATGTGGATAGCCCAATGTTATTGACTTTTGCCCATCTTCCGTCTATGGGAATCATCTACTCTGACACAGTAGTTCTTCTGTGTAGTTTGTTTCATGGCTGCACATCAATCCGTTGGATAATGTATCACATATTTTCCATTATCCTGTTGATGGACGCATGGATTGTTTAATGTTTGTTTTGCTTTGTCAAGGTTAGCTTTTATGAACATTCTTTAGATAGATGTATGCACTCTTTTTCTAGGTTACATCTCAAGGGACAGATGAGATATATTTTGAGCTTTGGTAGGCACTGGAAAAGATTTTCACAAAGCCAGTTCCAATTGACAATGACCATTTTTGAAAGTGCTAACTGCTTTGCAAACTCCCCAGTGACATTTTCTTTTTCAGTTTAGCAATTGTGATGGTGAGGCATAGTATATCATGATAATTTTTATTTGCATTTCCCAAAAGAAAACTTAAATTTAAACATTTTATATGTTTATTTACTATTTGTATATTCTTCTTTTTTGTTAAGTGTCTATCCAAATATTTTCCTATTTTTAAAAATTGCTTTGATTGTAATTTTTATAAGTACCCCATTTATCATGCATTTTGCATTTCTTAGCCAGTATCAGAAATGAACTGGAAAGAGGGCTCTCTCTCTCTCTCTCTCTCTCTCTCTCTCTCTCTCTCTCATCTGAAAGAGCTTGCATAGAGTTGGAATCATTTCTTCCCTGTAGGCTTGATAAAACTCTCCTGTGAAGCCAACTGAGCTTGGAGTTTTCTTTGTGAGAGGGTTTTAAACATTTGATTTAATTCTTCAACAGATGCAACACAATCCTTATTTTCCATTATTCCTTGTATTAAATTTAACAATTTGTGTTTTTTAAATTGTTCATTTCACTTAATTAGTCCAACTTATTGGCATAAAATTATTCATATTCTTTTTTACTTTTCTGGCTAAAAGATTTGTAGGGAGTTGCTGAATTTTATTATTGCTTCTTTTATCTTTTTTTCCTTGGTAAGTCTTATTGGAGCTATGTTAATTGAGGTCTTTCTTCTGCTTTCTTTACATCGTTTTTGCTCTTATTACTTAATCTTTCCCTTCTATTTTCCTTGGGCTTGATTTACTATTTTTTCCTTGCTACTTAGACTGATAAAAGCCTTTATCTTTGATTTTAAACCCCATTGCATTTTTAGATACAAGATTAAAACTCCATGTTTTACTTTGTGCACTATCTTGCTTCCCACTAGTTTCATACACCGACCTTCCATTTGCAGATATTTTACAACATTTTCCAATTTTCTCTGCAAATTATCCTCATGTATGGGTTCTCGTTAGGGATTTTTGTTTTATTTTTATATACCTGGGATTTTAGTTATTCTTCTGATATTGATATTTAATTAATTTCCATTCTGGTCATGAACCTTCCCTGTGAAATTTTCATCCTTTCAAACCTGTTGAGATTTTCTTTATGAATTAAATCAAAAAGAATATTTTGTTTTTAATTATATATGGATGAAGTGGATGGTGTTCATAGGGGCCTGAGGACAGAGGCCTGTGACCTCCTGTGCTAGAGTCACAGGTGGTTATGAGCTGACTGATGTGGGTGCTGGGAACTGTCTTTGGCAACTTTTTATCAATTTTGTGGTATGTTATTGTTGAACATAGTGTTTTATGAATGTCTGATATGTCAACTTGGTTATCTTTCCTTCTAAGATCTTCTGGGTCCATACTGCTATTTTGTCTGTGTCTTCTATGAGCCCTTTAGTAAGTAATATTTATATTTTCAGCAATGAGTTTGAATTTGCTTCACTCTATTTCCATTTGTTGTCAAGTTTCACTTTATGTATTTTGCATCAATTTTGCTATGTGCCTAAGGCTTTAAGATTGCAGTTTTGTTGACACCTCACTCCCTAGAACCTCCACAGTGGGACAAATCCCCATGCCCCTCCCCCAACTCCCTCAGCTTTTCTAGCCAGCCAGCAAGGAGTTTTCTGTGGGTAGGCTTCCCTAAAACCCAACAACATCCACTGGAGCCACCAAGCTACTAGTGACACCCCACCTATAAGCTCAGAGCTTGCTACAACACTGAGGGGACCAAGAGAGCACCAAGAGAGTGAACCAGGAGAGAAGACCAAGAGAGCAGGCTTATAGAGACCTCAGAGGTTCTCTGAGACAGACATTGACAGTACAGAGTAGACCAAGAAAAACTCCCAAACACTTAGACAGCCACTGCAAGGATTGAACCAAGATGCAAAGACACTGCTGGCCTCATTTGTAGGAAGAGATGGGTAGGCGCCAATGCAAGAATTCCTCTAACAACCTAAAGAGCAACATGGTAACACCAGAACCCAGTGGTCACACAACAGAAAGATTTGATCATCCTAACCCAGAAGAAGCAGAAGAAAACGACTTTAAACATAACTTTATGAAAATGATGGATGTTGTATGAGGAGGAGTGGGCTGTGTTTTGTTGTTTAGTTTTGGTTGCGGGCCTGTTTTTGGTTTTGGTTAGCTGGGCATCAATCTGTAGTAGGAGGTGAGGGTTGTATTTTTGGTCATACGGTTAGTTTATATTTGAAATAATTACATAGAAACTATATTTATTTAAAACATTGTTTGGTTTATTATATTTAGTTTTTTTGGTTAACTTTTATATATTGATTTAGTCCATTTTTAATAATCTATATTCACTATGAGGATGTGGCTTACCAGCATGAGTCTAACCACTGTCCATCTTGGGCCGGAGAAGCATGGCATCTGTCACATTTTCCTTTCTCCCAGCATTTTATTCTGTTTATTCCACCTACCTGATTTCTGTCCTATCAAAAGGCCAAGGCAGTTTTTTTTATTTAACCAATAAAAGTAATACAAATAAAAAACACCTCCTACACCAGATGGAGACTTTAAAGAGGAAATAATAAACTCCCTTAAAAAGATGAAGGAAAAGATGAACAAAAAATTGGAAGAAATTAATAAATCCCTCAAAGAAACCCAAGAAAACCAAGAAAAAACAACAAACAGGTGAAGCAAACAGTTCAAGACTTGAAGACTGAAATAGAGGTAATAAAGAAAACACAAACAGGGAATTCTGGAAAATATGGGTAAGTGAACAGGAACTACAGACACAAGTATAACCAATAGAATACAAGAGATAGAAGAAAGAATCTCAGGTGCTGAAGATACTATAGAGGAAATAGACTCATTGGTCAAAGAAAACTTTAAATCCAACAAATTCTTACCACAAAGCACCTGGGAAATCTGGGACACTATGAAAAGATTGAACCTAAGAATAATGGGGTAGAAGAAGGAGAAGGACTCCAGCTCAAAGGCATAGAAAATATATTCAACAAAATCATAGAAGAAAACTTTTCCAACCTAAAGAAGGATATTTCTATGAAGGTACAAAAAGCCAAATACACTGTATCAAAAAAATAAGTTCCCTTGCCACATAATAATCAAAACACAAAACATACAGAATAAAGAAAGACTATTAAGAGCTGCAAAGGAAAAAGGTCAAGTAACATATAAAGATAAACCTATCAGAATTATGCCACCTCCTCAGTGGAAGCCATGAAAGCCAGAAGGTCCTGGATAGATGCGCTGCAGACACTAAGAGACCATGGATGCAAGCCCAGACTACTATACCCAGCAAAGCTTTCATTCACCATCTGTGGAGAAAACAAGATATTCCATGACAAAACAGGTTTAAACAATATGTATCCACAAACCTAGCCCTACAGAAAGTACTAGAAGGAAAACCCCAACCCAAGGAAGCTAACCGGACTCACAAAACACAGACAACTGATAACTCCCTCCCCAGCATAACCCAAAGAACAAACACTACTACCAAAAAATAACTGGAATTGACAACCACTGGTCATTGATATCACTTAATATCAATGGACTCAATTCACCTATAAAAAGACACAGGCTAAGAGAATGGATACAAAAACAGGATCCAGCTTTCTGCTGTATACAAGAAACACAGATCAACCTCAAAGACAGACACTTCCTTAGAGTAAAGGGTTGGGAAAAGGTTTTCCAATCAAATGGACCTAAGAAACAAGTGGGTCTAGCTATCCTAATATCTAACAAAATTTATTTCAAACTAAAATCAATCAGAAGAGATGGAGAAGGACCCTTTATACTCATAACAGGAACAATCCATCAAGATGTAGTCTCAATCCTGAACATCTATGCCCCTACTACAAGAGCACCCACATATGTAAAAGAAACATTATTAAAACTTAAATTGCATATCAAACCCCACACACTAATAGTAGAAGACATCAACACTTCACTCTCACCAGTGGACAGGACAACCAGACAGAAACTTAACAGAGAAATAAGAGAACTAAGAGATGTAATGAATCAAATGGACTTAACAGACATCTATAGAACATTCCACCCAAACAGAAAAGAATATATCTTCTTCTCAGTACCTCATGGAACATTCTCTAAAATTGATCACATACTTGGTAACAAAGCAAGCCTCTATAGATACAAAAAAATTGGAGTAATCGCCTGTGTCTTATCATATCACCAGGGATTAAAGTTAGAATTTAACAATAATACTGCTCTCAGAAATCCTACTGATGTGGGATTCCCCTCTGTATGCTGTAAATACCATTGATTAATAAAGAATTTTCTTGGGCCTGCACAGGGAATAGAGGTAGGCAGGGAAAACTAAACTGAATGCTGGGAGAAAGAAGGAGGAATTAGGAAAAGCCATGGAGTTGCTAGCAGAGACAGACATGCTGAAACTTTGCTGGTAGGCCACCACCTCATGGTGATGCACAGATTAATGGAGATGGATTTAATTAAGATGTAAGAGTTAGCCAATAAGAAGGTAGAGCTCATGGGCCAAGCAGTGATTTAAATAATACAGCTTCTGTGTGATTATGTTGGGTCTGAGCTGCCGAGCAGTGGGGAACCAACAAGCGGCCTCCTTAAACAGCCTACAAACTCCTGGAAATTGAACAGTGACCTACTAAACCACCCCTGTGTCAAGGAAGAAATAAAGAAAGAAATTAAAGACTTCCTTGAATTCAACAAAAATGAAGGCACAATGTATCCAAACCTATGGGACACTATGAAAGCAGTGCTACGAGGAAAGTTCATAGCACTAAGTGCCCACATAAAGAAAATGGAGAAAACTCATATTAGTGACTTAACAGCACACATAAAAGCTCTAGACTAAAAAGAAGCAGACTCACCCAGGAGGAGTAGAAGACAGGAAATAATCAAATTGAGGGCTGAAATCAACAAAATAGAAACAAAGAAAACAATACAAAGAATCAATGAAACAAAGAGCTGATTCTTTGATAAAATCAACAAGATAAACAATCCCTTATCTAAACTAATCAAAAGACAGGGAGAGAACAATCAAATTAACAAAATCAGAAATAAAAAGGGGGACATAACAACAGATACGGAGGAAATTCAGAGAATCATTAGGTCATACTACAAAAACCTGTACTCCAAAAAATTGGAAATTGTAAAAGAAATGGATAATTTTTTAGATAGATACCATATACCAAAATTAAATCAAGACCAGGTGACCAATGTTAATAGACCTATAAACTGCAAGAAAATAGAAGCTGTCATCAAAAATCTCCTAACAAAAAAAGTCCAGGGCTGGATGGTTTTAGTGCAGGATTCTACCAGAACTTCCAAGAAGAGCTAATTCATATACTTCTCAAAGTGTTCCACATAATAGAAAAAGAAGGAACATTTCCAAACTTTTTACGAGGCTACAGTTACCCTGATACCAAAACCACATGAAGACTCAACTTGGAAACAGAATTACAGACCAATTTCACTCATGAACATGGATGTAAAAATACTCAATAAAATACTGGCAAATCAAATCCAAGAACACATAAAAAAAATCATTTACCATGATCAAGTTGGCTTCATCCCAGAGATGCAGGGCTGGTTCAACATAGGAAGATCTATCAGTGTAATCTATTATATAAATAAATTGAAAGAAAAAAAACCATATGATCATTTCATTAGATGCTGAAAGAGCATTTGACAAACTCCAACACCCCTTTATATAAAGGGCCTGAAGAGATCAGGGATACAAGGAACATACCTAAATATAATAAAAGCAATATACAGCAAGCTGACAGCCAACATCAAATTAAATGGAGAGAAACTCAAAGCGATTCCACTAAAATCAAGAACAAGACAAGGCTGTCCACTCTCTCCATATCTCTTCAACATAGTTCTTGAAGTTTTGGCAATAGCAATAAGAAAACAAAAGGAGATCAAGGGGATTCCAATTGTAAAGGATGAACTCAAACTTTCATTATTTGTAGATGATATGATAGTATATATAAATGACCCCCAATACTCTACCAAAGAACTCCTTCAGCTGATAAATACCTTCAGTGATGTGGCAGGATACAAGATCAAATAAAAAAAATCAGTAGCCCTCTTATACACAAATGATAAAGAAGCTGAGAGGGAAATCAGAGAAACAACACCTTTCACAATAGCCACAAATAACAAAAAATATCTTGCGGTAACACTAACCAAAGAAGTTAAAGACCTATTTGACAAGAACTTTAAGTTTTTGAAACAACCTAAATGCCCCTCTACTGAAGAATGGATAAAGAAAATGTGGCACATTTACACATTAGAGTACTACTCAGTGGTAAAACAAACAAACAAACAAACAAACCAATGACATCTTGAATTTTGCATGCAAATGGATGGAATTAGAAAACACTATTCTGAGTGAGGTAACTCAGACCCAAAAAAGATGAATATGGTATGTACTCACTCATAAGTGGATACTAGCTATAAACAAAGGACATTTAACCTATAGCTCATGATCCTAGAGAAGCTAAGCAATAAGGTGAACCCAAAGAAAAACATATATAGACTCACCTGGGAATTGGAAACAGAGAAGATTGCCTGACAAAATTGGGAGAATGGGGGTGGGGGTAAAAGGAAGGGGAGAAGGGGAGGGTTGAGGAGAACTTGAGGGAAATGGGATAGTCGAGATGGAGGAAGGACAGAGATGAGAGCAAGGAAAGAGATATCTTGATTGAGGGCGTTATGTGGTTAGCAAGAAACCTGGCTCTAGAAAAATTCCCAGGAATCCACACAGCTGACTCCAGCTAAGATCCTAAGCAATAAAGAAGAGGGGGCCCGATCTTGATTTGCCTTGTAGTCAGACTAATGAATATTTTAAATATTGCTATAGAACTTTCATCCAGCAACTGATGGAAACAGAGGCAGAGACACACATTGGAGCACTGGACTGAGCTGCCAACTGGGAAGAATGAGAATATGTGCCAAGAGGTCAAGACCATGATGGATTCACCCACTGAAACAGTCTACCTGAGCTAATAGGAGCTCACCAACTCCTGCTGGACTGGGAAGAAACAAGCATAGGATCAAACTAATCCCTCTGAATGTAGTTGACAGTTGCATGGCTGGGGCAGACTGAGGGGCCACTGGCAGTGGCACCAGGATTTATCCCTACTACATGTACTGGCTTTTTGGGAACCCATTCTCTTGGAGGGGAGGAAGTGGGAACTTGGAATGGTATTTTTAAAAAATCTAATAAATTAAAAAAAGATTACAGTTTCGTGTCATGATCCTGTCTATCATTGTGACCCAACCTTCTTTCTGATGCTCTTCCTGACTGAAAGTCGTCTTTGTTCACAGAGTAGTCCCACTGTCTGTATTTTAGCCACCATGGTTTATTCTTGTATCAAAATATCTTTTTCATTCAATTAATTTAATGGCATCCCATAAACAGAATGTAATTGTGTCTTGATTTCTTGACCAGTACCCCAATTTTTGCTTATTTTAATTGCTGTCATGGTTATATTATGGTTCACCATATTGCTATGTTGCTTTTGCTCTTTGTCCCATTTATTCTTTTCTCTTTATTGTCTTTTATGTAATCAACAAGCATTTTCTTTATTTGCATTTTCTTTTGTTGCATTTTACATAATACTTTTTGTATTATGTTGACCAGCTGCGTAGATTACTGTCTGCATCTTTGACATAATTTCATAAGCTCTCAGTTGCTGTATTTCACTACTTCCTTCATAATATAGAATTCCTACTATAGTTAAATCCTATTTATCATCTCTTTGTGTTGTTACTGTCCTGGCTCACATAAATGGAAGTCTATTTTTCCAAATACCAACCTGAGTGCACCCAACCCTCTACTGTGATTTATTTGCATTTTTCCAACATCTTTTTGGGTCAGTTCAAGACACAGCAATTAGTGCAGGTAGCTGGACACAGTGCTAGTTCAATAAGATGGGCAAAAACATCACAGACAGGTTGGCTTAAAGAAACAACATGTGTTTCTTCACAATTCCACGAGTAAGAAGTCAGACCAAGATACCAGCAGGGCAGGGTCTTCTGGAGGCCCTGACTTGCACATGACCATTTTCTCCCTGTGTCTTTGTGTGGTTTTTCTGTGCCTGTGTCTTAATTTCCTCTTCTAAAGATATCTGTTATATGAGCTTGAATCTCACCTTTAAGCTTTATATGTTGCTGGGTATGGTGACACATGCTCAGAACCCTAGCACTTGGGTCGGTGAGGCCAGAGGTTCCAAAGGTCTGGGCCAGCTGGGGCTATAGAGTGAATTCTAGGCCAGCCTTGGGTTATATAGAGATATCTTGTTTGCAAATCAAGCAAGCAAGCAAACAAACAAAAAATTATCTTGACAATGATAGAGATTTCCAAACACAATTAGGTTCTGAAGTAATAGGTATAGGCATTCAACATATGGATCCAAGGGGGAGACACAAGCTTATAAAGGATACTTGCTGCTTTTGATAGATGCTTTTGCATAATAACAGATAACCTCCATGAGAAAGGATCTAGAAATGGTACTCATATTAAATAATTGTGTCCTATTTCTGGTGTGTAGTAAACCAGAAAATAACAAAGGCAAGACATTAAAACCAGTATATTCTGGTCCCAAGTGCTGAACTGTGATTCGCACATCCACCACGTTCCACCTGAGTGATGTTGGCAAGCTATGTACTTCCTGTGAACTGGGATTGCTCTGAAATTGGAAAACTTTCCTTGTCTGTAACAGGAGGCTAACAACATTTCCTATATTATGACATTGCATTATTTTGAAAATGAAATGAACAGTGTTTGTCATGTGTGTAGTATGCGTTGTGAAAAGAAAGCACAGTGTTCCTTTCTAAGTGTTTGAACCTTGGCTTCACTCTATGAAGGCACATTCAGTTTCCTCTTGCCTCGCTCTCCAGTGTGGGGCTATACTCATACCACAGCGACCTGTCTCTTCTTTTTATCCTTGAATCTGCCACTTCCTTCTGTATTATTTCTCAGTGCTGTTTGACTTGGATCTTTCTGGGATCCCTTTCTTGGATAGCCAGCATTCTGACCCCTATTCTCATTAAGTCTGCGATGTGATGTAATCCAGCCTCAGTCTCCCTTCTCTTGGAATAACTGAGAATACAGAATCACTGACCATGCCTTTGATTTCTACCCATTAGGACTTCTCATAATTGCTTCTATTTTTTTTTTGTTCCCAGTTTGGATCCTCTGTTTAGAGGAAAGGCAGTGGAAGAACCACAACTTGTGTCCCATAGCTCTGAAGACCTCGGGTTCCAGTGCTGTCTTGGCTGCTAAGACAATGGAGGAGGCCGAGGCTCCTCAAGCTTGCTTCATTTCCTACCTCTTACATGGAAGAGTTAGCCCTGCCTTCTCTCCATGAGGACATTTTCTTTTTTGAGGACAGTTTTTATAATTCATTTTTGCCCAACTGGCAGGTTCACATGAATTAATATTTGCTACCCAGAGGGGGCAAGGCTGCCAGGAAAATGCCCCATTTTGTGAACAATGGAGGCTTAATATCCCAATGTCATTTCCATTTGTCTTCTCTGAGACAAAAAAAAACCCTGAAAAACAAAAAACTAAGGGCTAGGCTTCCAGGCAAGAGGATTCTGACCTTGAATTCCAGATCTATGTGACCTTGAGCAATTTCTTGTCCTTGTGAGCTCCAGCACTTTCCTTGTAAAGTAGAGCCAGTCCCAGCCATTGGAAAGGCTTGTTTGTGTGCTGACACAGTGCTCCGAGCATGCCCAGACTGTGAGAATGTCCCCATAAATGTTAGTGGTTGCCATGATCACTCAGCACGTTGTTGCTATGAACGCCTGTGTTTCACAGAAAGCCGTCACATGATTTCATTCTCAACTTTCCCCCCTGCCTCCTTAGTCTTCTGTGCCTTGCTTAGATTTTGAAATAGAGTCGTGCAAGGAAGAGCTCACTCCTTGGATGTCTCATGGGTATGATGTCATAGGATTTAGGAAAGACTCATGTGCCTCTGGCCAGGCAGGTGATGTAGGCTTTGACATGAAAAAAGCTTCCAGATGATTCTGATTCCTTTCTTCAATGTGGCTGAGTGATCAGCTAAAGAGTTCGTTGGAGCCTGGTGCCACTCACGCTTACTTTGACGAGAGTTACATCCTCTAAATTCTCGAATTCAAGTTTCCACAGCTGCTAGTTCCCATCTTTGTACTCTTCTCAAGAGTTGGAAGAAACTTTTGGTATCTTTCTCTAGTTTCACTCTTAATATAAGAAATAGATGGTGTCAAATAAGAATTTCAATTACTTTTATATCAAGGTTGATAAATGTTATCAACTTGCCTTCATTAGTCATGAGAAATTGGTGTCCTGTGTTGAAGAAGAGTTTTGGGCATTGAATCCTGGTGGGAAAGAGGATTTGCCCCATTGTCAGTGTCTATTCAGAAGCGAGAATGAAGTGGGACTCAGTAATGGGTGTTCACTGGCTTTCTCATTTTCCGAGCCTGTCTCTTTTGTCGTAGCAGTGTGGGCTGCATCAGCCATCCTAATCGTCTTCTCTCTGCCTGACTGTGGATGCCAGGGGTGATACATCTGAGATAAGGGAGGCATGGATAAAGAGTCATTGCTTCAGGTTGAGGAGGGCTGAGACATAAAAGAACCTATAATCAATAAAGTTAGATGTAAGTTGACAAGACACCCCCCTCAAAAAAAAACATTTTTAGGACACCAAATAATTTTTGTGGCCGAATTTTGTCTCTTCCAATGTCATTAGTGTCACACTGATATGTATCCATGTCTCCTTATTTCATGTTTTTGGAAAGGAATGGAGAAACTGAAACGTTAGTGTTGTTAACACTTTGCATGGTTTATAGGGACAGAGGGTGGCTCAGCACTACCCTCTACTCCACCTTGCTGTTGACACCAAATGCAATGCTGTCAACTCCATTTTCATTCACCTACATAACATTTTCCTGGCTCCATCAAGCTCTCTCATACATTGTCCTCTCTCTCTCTCTCCATCCCTATCTATTTATCTGGGATAGTGTTTCAGTGAATTCCATGCTGGCCTCAAACTCTCTATGTAACCAAGAGTGGTTTTGAACTTCTGATCCTCCTTCCTCTACCTCCCAAGTGCTATGATTACAGGCTTCCATACCACATCCAACTTTATGCAGTGCTGAGAATCAAACCCAGGGCTTTCTGCATGCTAGCCAAGCATTCTACCCACTGAGATTCACCCAGTTTCCACTGTGCCATCTTTCCTTTCTCCCCTCTTACTGCGTATAATTATTAGGTATGTGAAACCATCTCTATTTCAATAAGAGCAAAACATGGTTCATTTCTCTAGGTCTCATGTTCTTCCAAGTGGAATATACACCTTTGTTGTCCATAGAGAGAAAGCATCAAATCCAGGTCTTTCATAGGCCACCGATAAGCAAGGCAGGGACCAGAACTCAGGGTTCTTACCTCAGACCTGACCTTGTGGAGTAAGGGTCTAAAACATAGCCAGAAGCTGAACTTCCACTGAAACCACCACCTGACATCAATGCATAGGAGAATGTTCATTTTGGGATTATAGTTGGAGGAAATGATTTATCCAAATTCTGTAAGAAAACTCAAAAGTATCAAGCATTTGTTAGCTATAAACCACAGAGAGCCCCCAACATGGGTGGGCTTGTTTCACACGAGCTGCTGTCAGCAGGGTCCATACCTGAGCATCTGTTTTCCAGGAAGCTCTAGGGATCCCTGTTTATGAAAGCTTGTCCTGATGTTCCTTCCAGGCACCTCATCAAGCGAATCAGAATGTCTCTCTATTTATTAGGTGCATAAATATTTATGTCACTAAGTGTCAGAGCCTCAGGGGTCTTGTCATTTGTCACCCTTGTGATGCCTGTGCTGCACCTTTTTTTGGGGGGGATACTCAGATGGGTGAGGTGTGGAGGTGGGGGTGTAGAGTTAGGGATGGTCTCTGGGCATTTGGGAAAAGGGCTCAGTGTGTGCATGGTGGAAGTTGGAAACTAAACAGGAGGGATTTGTGCAAACATCTGTTTGTCGCTCAGCACCTCCCAGTCAAGTAGCAACTTTTACAAGTTTTACCCCCTCAAGACTATACTCTCTGTTTTCACAGTTCTTAGATTTCTAAAGGTTGTGTGAAAGTTAGGCTCAATTACTCCATTCTACTCTAGAGAAATTTAGGTGAGTGACTGGGTTTATTGTTCTATGAATTAAACAGCCAGGCCATAGCCTACCTGCTCAGAGTGCTTAGCAGGTACTACAAGGGCCCATTGTAGGGTTGAAGGCACAGCTCTGTGGCAGGGCACTTGCTTGGTGTTTGTCAAGCTTCCTTCCCAGTACAAGAGAAAGAAAATAAAGGAAAAAGAGAGAAAGGAAGAGGAGGAAGAAGAAGAGGAGGAAGAGGAGGAGGAAGAAGAGGAGGAGGAGAAAAGAGAATATCTGTAACCAATACTGGCTGACCCAGCTTTGTGATTTTTCCCCTCCTGATAATTCACATTTTCAAGAGTTCCATGTCTATATTTGTAGACATCACCAACAATTATAAAACATTTAGAATATCTCCAAATATTCTACAGTTTACCTTTTAAAATTAAACATTAACTAAAATTAAAAAAAAATCTCTTCAAACGTTCCCCATTTATCCAACTCCCAGTGCCTACAAGTAAAGTGTCCCTAGGATCCACCCATTCAAAGTTCCCCTGACCAACTGACCTGGGCTTCTCTTCCACTTTGCTCAGAGAAGCTTCTTTTTGCAATGGGCAGCACTCAGTGGAGAGATGAATAACTGGTCAAAGTGCTGAGAGTAAGAGACTCAATAGTCAGACCTAAAAAGGACATCTGTACTAATTCTGTTACCACCACATCACAGACAGCAAGAATGAAGAGGCAGACAGTGGGGAGGTGAGCTGTGAAATACTGTCTCTGGGACACAGTGTAGCTATTGCAATTATAGACTCACAGCAGCTGTGGTTACCTGCTCAAGATCAAGCCAGCAAAGATTCTGGTATAGATAAGTTAGATCTCCAGACTCTACTCCTAGCTAAGGAGCTGCTGGCAGTGGGATAGTTGCTGGGGAGTGGGGAATCGTTTTCTTTGGGGAACACTGCTAGGTTTCCCATACTCCAGTGGTTGACTACACACCTAT
Source organism: Ondatra zibethicus (assembly GCA_004026605.1). Classification (NCBI taxonomy): domain Eukaryota; kingdom Metazoa; phylum Chordata; class Mammalia; order Rodentia; family Cricetidae; genus Ondatra; species Ondatra zibethicus. The sequence continues at coordinate 38,472 of PVIU01001733.1, forward strand.
GCCCAATATCAACAGCATTGACAGGACTTACCAGATTATTAAAAAAAATATGAAGTCAAGAAGGGGTGTGTTTGAGAAAACAAGAGGAACTGGAAGGAGGAAATGGGCGTATATGTACATGTATTGTATACATGTATGAGATTCTCAAAAATAAAGAAAAATTCAAAATACATCATTTTTTGGAGAAGTTACCATTTTTTTCTTCCCCTCCCCTGTTAAAACCTAAGCCTGACAGAGTACATGTAAATATCACCACATCAGGAGAGGCTAAGTGCTACTCTCCTTAATTCATGGATTGGCTTTCTCCTCCTTCTTTCTCTTCTCTCCTTCTCCCTGCCCCCTTTCCCTTCTCTTCTTCCTCCCCTTCTGCTTCTTCAAACTTCCTCTAAGTCTGTTTGATAAAGTCAGATTTTTAGAGATTAGAATCTCTCACAGGAGGTCAGCTTGGGACCAAGGAGGGAGGAACTATTAAAATAATCTCTGATTTTTTAAAGGCATTCAAGAGACGAGGGAGGAGGACTTGACCCTACAGCAAATTGAATATGCCTTGTGCAGCGTTCCATTCCTGAAAGAAATGGTAGGACTACTGCTTTAGCTCATTTTCTATTGATAATGACATCATAGGACCCAGTAGAAAACAAATATTGTCGCTCATGGTTTAGTCCAAGACCAAGGGACCACACGTGGTTGTGACTTTCCTTTTGGCAGTCCTCAGGTGGCACAGTAGGTCACATGACCAGAAGCAGGGGATGCTCCAAGGCCCTTGCCAAGCTGCTTTTCATGTCAGACCCACATTGAAATAACCTGTTTATCACATGAAAGGACTGGTCTATGTGTGAAGGTAGAGCCCTAGTTACCTCTTTGAGGCTCATATGGTCCCACCTTCTTAATTTCTCATAAGGAAGACTACATTTCAACATGATTTTGGAGTGGAAAAAGAAACTCAAGCCATAACAACTGCACAGAGACTATCTAGATATTGTCCGAGTGGGTAGAGAACCGAGACCGAGACCCTGAATGAGAAGAAGTGTGTACCTAAGGAAGAGTCTGCTTTACACATATTTTCTCAAGGCCTTTGTCTGCTTGCAAAAGCTTACAGTTAATATTTTGGTATTGATTTAGGAACTCTAAGCCAAACCTCCTTAAATAAAATAGAGAACTTAGTGGTTCATGTAATGGGACAGATGTAGATTTCAGCAACGGCTGAATCCTTCACTCAAAAACTATAGACCCAAGCCTCCCTTTCCTCCCTCTTTTCCCTGTTTCTTTTGCTGGTTTTACTCCAGGTTCAGTGCAGGCTTTTTTCATGGTGGCACTCTTGCGTCTTCCAGCAGTTTTGGAAGATTTCTTATCTTGATACCATACAGAGGTACACAAGTATCCTGTGATTGAATCTAAACGTTTATTTGGCCTTCATTGAGTCACATGGTAAGTCCAGAGACAATCACTTTTGTTAAGCTAAAGGGACCATGAAGGTTGTGTTAAATGAACCAGAACCTGGGTGTAAATGCAGGGCATTGAGGGTCAGCTACTCTTAAGCTGGGTATATTTTATACTTTATTGTGGCAAAAGTTCTAGTCTTTGTAGTAAAAAATATCCTGATTCTAAATCCAGCCACATCACTTAATCTCTGATAAGTTTAGGAAACTCTTGAATTTGAAGATCTTTGGCTTCCTTGTGTTTTCTTAAGCAGGGGTGATAATAACTGTTATAGAAAGACTATTGTCAGGTTTACATCTTGAAAACCATTGTAAAGCTCTCAGCAGGGTTTTACACATTGTAGATTTCACCAGACACCTGGCTTCCGGTCCCTTCATTGCCCCTGTGAACCACTTGGAAGACAGCAAGGTATCTTATAGTTGGAAAGTTGGAGAGGTTGTTAGGTTTCTGATAGAAATCTAGACCTTAGCATGATTTGGTTATAGACTTTACAAGAAATTTCCTGTGATGTCTGAGGCTGATAATGTCTTACCCACCTTCTACACTGGACAATACAGTCTGGTCTGTACAGGCACTCCTAGAGCTTGGATCTTCCTAATCTCAACTCTTCTTACCATATTTCAAGTTGGCTAGAAATGAAATGAACAGCCTCCACCAACAATTGGTGTGCCAATGTGGTCTAAAACGTTTGGGGTTGGTGCCTGCCACCCACTTCAGGTCTGGATGCTTATGTGCCCACATGGGGTTAGCAAGAAAGTAGCTGAGGCTATGCCCATGGCTCAGTGACTGCCACCTGGGCAAGCAGCAGGATTGGGTCTCCTAGGCGTGCACAGGCAGGAAAGCATGGCTGATTCCTGCCACCGTACACAGAGATATTTTCAGGCTGCACAGTGTGCTGTGTGGCAGATTTAGCTATTACTCAGATAAAAAGAGGCTATGTGCTGCACACTCCTTCTCAGAGTTAAAGTGATGAGCATGGCTCCCAGAGCTGGTGGTAATGGTAGTTCCACAGCATTGAGAGGTGGAAAGAGGTGGAGCCAGCATCCAGAGCCACTGCAGCCAAGCTGCTTACCATTTTAAGAAGCCATTCTGGTCAGAAAAGGATTACAGATATTCAATAACGACAGATTCAGATGGAAAAGACCTGTAAATGGGTCACAGTGTTCGATAAATGTATGTAGGCTTGAGAGAGAGGAAAAAGTATAGACAGTTATAATATAAAAGAGTACAGATAGTCATAGATTAAAGGAGTAAAAAGAAAAATAAGCCATATAAAGATGGAAAATACACAGTCTCGATTTTGTATATTATTGTGTTTACTTTGAATTTTTTGACTGTGAAGGAGCTAAGTGCAGAGAGACATTTCATTGTATGGGCTGCTAAGCTAAATCAACACTTATATTTTAAAGGTATCATGACTTCAAAATTTGGGTCTAAGGATTTGTTGCTTTGGAAAAGAGGTTCTTCTTTTGTTTCCACAGAAGATGAGAACCTGTAGATTTCTTCCAGACTAATGTGGTTTAATGAACCAGAACCCCTGAAAGGTCACTGTGACTACCCCCCCCCAAATTATTTCACCCAGCAAAAATCAGAAATCAGTTTGGAGAGAACTATGCCCACATTCCCAAATATTGTTTATAAATGTTTGTTTACGTTTAAAAGGGAATACATTATAGAGATTTGCAGTGGTATGGATCTTCGTTTGTTGATGCAAATTTAAGGTCAATTTTGTTATATATATATATTTCTGATCTTGATTAAGGTATTGTATTTGTGCAGCTCATTTAAAAATGTAATGTATAATTAAGAAATACATGTTAGTAGATAGCCATCTATAATAGTTAAACTTGTAGTCATGTCAGTTAGGTTTTTCTAGATATATAGGGATATATTTCAGTTAGATAGGTATTCTTTAAATCTTTCAAAGACCTTCATAATATGGCATTTAAAAATCTTTTAATAACTTAGGACTTTTCATGACAATGACACACATCTGTTCCTGGTAGCACCAATCTACTTCAAGGGGATAATGGGCATCCAAGAGGCTCCTCATGAAGTTTGTTAGCCATTTGGGCAAGAAACTGCTCTTGCCTGGACTGCTTGATGGTATGCTGTGTGAACTGGAGATTCAGGACCCACAAAAAAATGACTGCTGAACTTGCCTAAAGGTGAGATGGTCCTTTGGGGTTCCTGCTTCATGAAAGAGTCTGCCAGACATTCTGCAGGACATAGAAGAAAGTGACTGACAAACTGCCAATATAGGTAGAATGGTCTTTAATATTTCCTGCTTCATGGGAAAGTCTGCCAGATACTATAGGCCAGTAGGCTGAAGATGGGTACCCATAAAGTTACAGAAGATCTTTGGGTGACTGTCTAGGCAGCAAGATGTCTCTGTCAATTCTAGAGTTTTGGAAATTGATTATAATGTACTTCCTGTTTACTTAGGTAATATTATATCCTTCTGGAGTCTTTGATGGAGTTGAAGAATAGATAGTTTAGTTATAGTTTTCCCTAGTTATGACAAAAGATAAAGTAGATATAAATGCTGTAATTGTAATTTTTGATTGATGCCTGTTTTGTTATATGTAATTTTACTATGTTAAAATTAAAACCTTCTTTTTATTTAAACAGAAAAGGAGAAATGATGTGGGAAGTCCTTCTGTATATGTGTTTCTTTTATTGGTTAATGAATAAAGAAGCTTCCTTGGCCTGTGACAGAGCAGAGTAGAGCTAGGCAGGGAAAACTAAACTTGAACGCTGGGAGAAAGTAGGCAGAGTCAGTGAAAAGCTATGTAGCCCTGCCAGAGACAGATGCTGGGCAGAACTTTACCTGGTAAGCCACAGCCATGGGGCAATACATAAATTAATAGAAATGGGTTAACCAAAGATGTAAAAGCTAGCCAATAAGAAGCTGGAGCTAATAGGCTAAGCAATGATTTAATTAATACAGTTTCTGCATGATTATTTCAGGTCTGAGTAGCTGGGAAACGAATGAGCAACCTCCCCAAACATGTTCCATTAATAGTCCCCTCCATTACTCTGGTCTTACTGTTATTCTTGTGGCTAGGGGAAATGAAGGACTTACCGCCTAAGAGGACTTACCCTCCCCTCCTAAGAGGATCTGTAAATCTTAACCTTTACTGAGATGAAACCTACCTGAGGACTCCCTGAATCCACCACCCCAAACATTTCTATCTCTGAAAATCTGAACTGTGTGACAATCTCACAAATTTTCAAGTTCTCTTTAGTTAATTTTCCACCCTATCTGCTCTTCAAGTTCTTACCGATATCAATTCTATACTGCTTCTCCTTTTTTCTACTTAGTAAATGCCCTTTTCTGCATCCAGTGGCTAATCCAGTCATTTTCTCATCTCTTTGATCACTATCCTGGGCTTTATCTTCAATCCTGAGGATAAAGCTACCCCATTGTCTTTTCTGCTCCTACACCCACATTGCTAAGAATTTTTGAGCAAAATTCACATCATTCTTTAAGTGGATGACATTATGATTTCATTGTCTCTGGTCACAGATGAACTCTCATCAATGCCTTCCAACCTACACTATTATTTATACAATCTGTTGAAAATATTCATCATTCTTTGAAATCTGTCTTTCTACTCATTCCTTCTGACTTGGATCAGATGCATACTTCATTGAAAATTACACTGTACATTCCTGATCATTTCTTTAAAGTGCATTCTTGAACCTACATCCATAATCCATCATTCCCTTCCCTGAGCTAAGACAAGTTTCATCTGGATCTTTATCTTCCCACATCAGCACCCTCTATCCTTTAATGTTGGCTCCTTCTCCTATTTTATTTCCATCAGCAGTATCTATATCTTTCTTAGATAATAGCCATTGTCTATTAGCAGCCACAATTCCCATTTTCATTTAGTTTTAGGGATTCACAGTTATTCAGTTAGAGTTATTTCTTTAAAAACCATTTATTGACTTATTTATTTTTAAATGTATATGTGTTTTGCTTGCATGTATGTTTGTGCACAAAGTGAGTGTCTGGTACCTGGAGAGGCCAGAAGAGGGTCTTAGATCCTCTGTAGTTGGTGTTATTGGAGAGTGTCAGACAACCAGTATGAGTGCTAGACTCAGGTCCTCTGTAAGCACTTAACTCCTGAGCCATCTCTCTAGCCCATCCACCTTGTTCTTGATGCAGGGTCTCTCGCTGGGACCTGGTGTATATTGATTTGACTAGGCTGAATGGCCATCAAGTACCAAGTAAGGTCCTGTTTCCATCTTTCTGGAGCAGAGTTTGCAAATGCATGCCACTGTACCTGGCTTTAAGCCTGGCTTTTCCTGTGGCTGTTGGAGATCTAACTCGGGTCCTCATGCTTATGCAGGAAGCACCTCGTGGGCTAAGCTATCTATTTCCTAGGTCCTCAGTGCTCATTTTAAGCTCTTTGTGACATTTAGCCATGCTACATTATTTCTCATTTTGACCTGGTCCTCCAGTTTCAATGTATTGATCCCCATCTCCCACCCCCATTTGGATTTTTATTAGTCAGTGCACGATTAAAAGTTTATTAAATTGGAACACTTCGGATAAAACTAGTTTCCTTTTCTATTAGTTTAAGTGTACAAAAATGTATACAGTAGTTCATAAACTTTCATAAAATGTATTTGAAAACATTTCAGGTGAAACTTCATATGGCAAACAATACTCATTCATTAATTCATTTATATGTCCATTCATTTATCAAGTGTTTAGTCAATAGATACTTAATATCCTGATTAATAATTAAATTATTAAAAAATAGTCACATATTTCCCTCTTGTCATGTATGTGAAATGCAAATTATATACATCAAACACATATGCATGTCTGTTTCATACATATCTGTTTCAAGGTCTCAGGATAAGCTTTCTATTCCTTTTCCTCTTTTTATCTAAACTAATTATCTGGATGTTCTCATCCAACCTCGTGAACCTCGTGACTTTAAATGATACCTACATACCGAGGACATCTCAATTTCCATCTCTAGTTCAGACCTCTCCTTGAACTCTAGAATCAAGTATCCATTTGCACATTAGATACAGCTCTTTAAATGCATAAGAACATCTCAGATTTAACAAGTTGGAAGTCAAGCTTCTGAGTGTGTCCCATACGTCTGTGACTCCCGTGGTCAGTGTCACTGTAGTCAACAGTAACTCTGAACTTGTGTCCATTACACCAACCTCTTTCTCAGGTCTTTCTCCCCATCTGCCACCCCCTTTAATCAATGAATCTTGTGGTTCATCCACTTACACTGTTTTGCTATCAGGCTTCTACAAAGGACAATCCTTTTTTGCTTAGGTAATTGTAAAAGGTTCTATATACTACCTTTGGTTCCCCTACTGCCTCTTATGGTGTATTCCCAGCCCAGCAGTTAGAATGATCTGTTCAAACGCAGTAGCAGCATGCCACTCATGTGCCCACAACTCCTCCAGTGCTTCTTGACTCACTCAGGGCAAGAGGTCAAACCCTTTCATTCCCACAGATTCTCATCTTCACTCCTCACTTACTCTAGGCATACACACAGGAGGACCCTTCTCTAGGACCTTTTCACTGGATGATAATTCTGTGTGGACTGCTCTTGAACTTGACACTTTATAACCAATCCTTTACTTTCAGAACGGTTTGTTCAATGATAGTTTCTTAGTGAGGCTTGTCCTGACCACATTACTTAAACCATCATCTCTCTCTCTCTCTTTCTCTCTCTCTCTCTCTCTCTATCTATCCATCTGCATCTGTCTATTTATTTTATCCATCCATCCATCTGTCCATTCATCCATCTAGCCATCCATCCACCTATCTATCTATCTATCTATCTATCTATCTATCTATCTATCTATCTATCTATCTATCTATCCATCTATCTATCTATCTGTCATCTATATCTACCATTTCTTCATCCACCCACCTTTCTTGCAAATATAATTTTTCTACTTCTCTCCTCTCTCACTAGAAGTAATTTTCTTAAGGCAGGGCTTTTGTTTTGGCTACTGATGACTTCCAAGAGGTTAATATCCAATAGGTTCTCAATATCTTACACTGTGACAATGTTTACATTTTTAAGCTTATTCACCCAGTTTCTTATGGATATCCTATTTTTGCTGTTACCATGCTTTTATGATATTGTTACATTTTTCTCATGGATTGTGGTGTAAATTGGTTATAATTTTTCACTCTACAGAATTATCTGGATTTAACTCTTTCAGAAAAAAGATTCTGAAATATAATATACATGTAGGTTATTTAAGTAGGGAGTGCCCTTTGAAACATACTTTGAATAGAGAAATTCATCTTTGATGTCATTGCTAAAGAAACTTCTGCTCTAGCACTCAGAGAACCCCTTCAATTTAATCTCTCTCTCTCTCTCTCTCTCTCTCTCTCTCTCTCACACACACACACACACACACATACACACACACACACATACACACACACTCTCGCCATCCTGTTGGATATTGGCTGACTCTAGGATCTATTTATTTATGGATGAGCCGCTCTTTTTAGAAACAGCAATTTCCTGAAAGAAAAAAAATCAGTGCTTGTGTCCTGAGGGAGAGAGTCTGAGGTCTGAGTGGTGATTCTAGTGCCAATAGTCAAACTCAAGAGGACCATACTGGAGAGTTGAGTGTACACATCTTCAGCTTCAGAAAATTTTGTCAAATGAGTTTTCAAAGTGGTGTTTTTCAATTGGTCATTTTTTTTGTAATGAGACATGAGTGGTTTTGATATGTTCATAAATCAGAAAATTCCACCCCAGCACTGTGAGTCAGTAGGATAGTTTGAGGACTATGTTTATGTGCTCCCAACACTGCTGCATCTAAAACTGAAGCTTAATATATTGGCCTGTGATGGCTGTACACACAGAGATGAGCACTGAATTGCAATAGGTCAAGCACTTTGTTTCAGAAATGAGAGATTAGCCCACAGAGGTACATTTTTCTCCCACAGGGTTTCACTGAAAGCATATTAGACCACCTGGATGTTCTTCACAGTTTAGCTCTTTATACCTTGTCTTTGCTTCGAGTTCATAGCTCATATTCTGTTTGCTATAGATCATTTATACTCAGTTAATCTGCCACCAATTTTGATGGATTGGGCAAGGTGTTCTGGAGAAGGGAACATGAACACCTATAAATCTAAACTCTTGAGGTATTGAGATGTCAGACACCAAACGTATTTGTCCTTACCAGGGTTAGGACAGAGTTTGTTCTGTTTTTGCATCACTAACCTTACCTTTCTCTTCTCAATACTGAATAGACTCTGGTGAAAGGAAGAAGGTCAGTAACTTGAAGGTGACTTTGAACTGTTGAGGACTTACAGAGTTCCAGGCACTGGACTTAGTGCTTCATGCATCTTATTTCATTTGTGTTCATTTTTGTAAGGATATGAGTGGGTTCACTAGAGATGGGGAGGGGAGGCTTAGAAGGCGTATGCCTTCCAAAGTATCAAGGGGGGCTTGGCAGGAAAGTGACATGGTTAAGAAGAATGGTTCTAGACTTGGCCCTTCTGGATTCCAAACTTTGCTTGGACATTTGGTGTGGGATTATGGGCAAGAAATGAAATCTCTGTCTCACTTTTGGCCTCATAGTTACTGCAGGAATTTACTAAGTCTGCAGACCACCCTGACTAGTGCCTGGATATTGAAAGTACTCCTTAGAGCACAGAAATTCCAGCACAGGGAAAGGGCTGCAAATCCAAATTTATTTGGTTTCATTTCTCATATTCTTCCCCATTTTGTTTGTCTCCACTCGAACTTTTTGTGTGTATGTGCATATGTGTGGGTGTGTGTGCATGCGTGTGTGTAGCTATGTGTGCACATGTGTTTGTGTCCCCATTGAGACCAGAGATCAACATCAGGTGTCTTTCCCACTTGATATCCTCTTTATTTTTTTTGAGGATACATTTTTCACTTAATTTGGAGCTCATCATTTCTGTCAAATTAACCGGGACCAGAAAGCCCCAGGTACTTCATGTCTCTAGTTCCTTAATACTAGGAATACAGAACATACCTCCACACTTAGCTTTTTGCATGGATGTTTGGAATCCAAAAGTATTTATTCTTAAGGGGCAAGCATTTTACAAGCTGAGCCAACATCTTTGCTCTTGGGTCTAACAATTTTTTTTTAAAAGGAAACAATATAAACTTGGTGCCATCTCTTGTTTCATTTTTGTCCAATTATTCCAGAGAAATAAAAATTACATTCACACAAAAAACTGTCCATACATGTTAAAATCAGCTTTATTAAATACAGGAATTAGAAATAGCTCCTTCGAGCAGGAGGATGGATAATCAAACTATTATGCATATCTGTAAAATTCAGCAATAAAATCCAGCAATAAGAAAGAGCAATAATTTGATGGCCACACTTTTTTGAATCTCCAGAAAATTATGATGAATGGGAAAAAGTACAAACATTAGAAGTCAGATATTATATAATTCCATTTGTAGAACATTCTTGAAATGACTGAAGATTCTTCTCCATTTTTTTTTGCAAATGGAGAAGAGATTGGTCGTTGCACAGGATTAGGTATGGGGAACATGGGTCAAGGGAGATGAGTTTAGTTGTTAAAGAGCATCATGGGGGATCTTTACAATGTTGTGGTGGACTGCACATGTAGGAAGAGGCTAGTATCTGATTCTCTCTGTGTTGTCTTGTTGCCTCTGTCTGTCTGTCTGTCTCTATGCCTCTGTTCCTCTCATACACAGTCACCTTATATATTAATATATAAGGAAAACTATATAAATATAAATAAGATCAGCAAGTCATCTCAGTGTAATTATGATACTCTATTATGCAAAATTTCCTATTAGAGGTGTGATGGTTTGAATGAGAATGACCCCTATAGATTCATATATTTGAGTGCTTGGTCCCCAGTTAGTGGAACTGTTTGGGAAGGCTTAGGAGTTGTAGTCTCATTGGAATTGGTGTTGCCTTGTTGGGGATATATATCATCGGGAGTAGTTTTGAGGTCTCCAAAGCCCATATCAGTCTCAGTCTCTCTCTGTGCCTGCTGCCTATGGATCAGGATGTAAAGCTCTCAGTCACCACTGGAGCTCCATGCTTATCTGCATCCCATCATGATGTTCAGGGACTAACTCTCTAAAACTAGAGGCAACCCCCCAATTCAACGCTTTCTTTTATAGAAGTTGCCCTGGTCATGTTTTCTCTTCACAACAGTAGAACAGAGACTGAGACAGGGAAACTGGAATCTGAATATGTATCTCTAACGTGTTTTAAACACGTTCCTTAATGATCTAGGTGAAGTTTAGAGTAAAGCTGGGAAGGAGATTATCTTCTCGTCCATCTTTCTTCTATCTACCTCTCTTTCTAGAGAGAAAATCTTCCATGGGAATTCTCAGGGAAAACTGTTGTAATTTTGGTTTCTTCTCTCATCCTCACCAGACAACACCTGGTGCAAACAACTTGAGTGAGAAAGGATTTATTCTGGTTCAGTTTCAGAGGAGTTACACCATCACCACTTGGCCCCACATGCTTAAGTGAAATGTCATTGCCATGGCAGTGGGAATGTGTCTCGGAAGACAGCTGCATTCCTCACTGTAACAGAAAGCAGACAGAGAGCTAGGGACTAGTGGTCACTAACTTCCTTCAATGTCACATTCACAGTGCCCTACTCCCAGCTAGGCTCCGTCTTCTAGACCATCCATCCACCATCTTCCCAAATAACACTGTTAGTCAGGGACTAGGTGCCAGGCATGCAAGCCTAGTAAGGGTGCATTTTACATTGATATTCACAGCAAAGCAGTGGTGCTTGTCTGTAAGCCAGAGGTCACAGAGGCCAAGGAAGGTGAAGCTCAGACACAGTAGTAATGGAGGGAAGATATCCTTCATCTTAACAACTGTAGAGTATTTCATGATGCATACATTCTGCAATTCTTCTTCTCTTCTAATGATAAACATCTACTTGCTCTCAGTTTATCTATCACACGTGTAGAAGGACTTTTGGCTCCCAGCAAAACTCACTTTCTCACCACCACTAGTTACACCTGCCCAAAGCTGCTGATTTGTGACTGTGCACATGGCTGATCTGTGGCTGTGGACATGGCTGATCTGTGGCTGTGAACTTGGATAGCTATCCTGTAACATCAAGACATTGATTTGCTTTCTATTCTTAGAAGTAATACACAAACACCAGAACAGGTTTAAATCTGCATAATCAAAAATGATAGGTGTGTAGCTGAGAAAACAAGCAAACATCAGAATTGGTTTCAAATCCCTCTGCTAAGTCAATGGAAACTCATATCAGTAAATAACCCTCTGGTAGCTGTCAATCATTGACAGCTTCATCCTTCCAATGGCAGCCTGTCCAATCAGGCTCATTCCAAGTAATGCATTTCTAAGGCTGATGTCAACCTAATATTTCTCTATAAGAAGCCATTTTTCCTAGAAGAACACCATCTTGACCCTGCACTATGCTGTCACTAGACAGGAGCCTTTTCCCAAAGACATTTGGTATGAGATGAGGGGCTGGCTTTGCTTAATAAGATACCTGGCCACACCCAGTCCCTTGCTTTAGAAACAACATGCCCATCTTGGTTTTAGACAGAGAGTGGTAGTTTTCTCTTTTAACATTAACTTCCTTTAGTCAGATATGTATAAATATGTAAGATATGTAGTCATTTTGTCCCGTCCAGAGCAGAAGGGTTAATCATAAGTCAGTCTCTGTGATTCTTCCCTTTTTCCTCCTTTGAAATGAACTCAGTGAGAATCTTGGTTTGTGAATATCTCTTATCAGGCAAGTAAATGAATTATTGGCTAGTCTAGTGGTCATTATCTTTTCATGTAAATGATCTTGCAGTGAATGTTCATTCCCATATCTTCCTCAGTTGGAGAAGGATCACAGCGAGGAGAGATTCCTTCCGGAAACTGCACCTGCCCTTCTTGATTTCTAGATGCCCCATGAGTGGGACTGTCATCATCAGAACTAGGTGAGGCATAGGGTTTTGTTAGTCTAAGGGGCAGGAAACAGTAACTTCACATTTTAACTCAGATTTCCCAGTTCCTGTTGATTCCCTTGGCTGTTCTTCACAGCTGTAATTTGGGTGCTTCTCGGGCAAGGTCCATATACAAAGGCTTAGTCCCTAGGCATCAGGGTTGGTTAATAGGTGCTGTGGAGCTCACAGAGATGTGGTTTGACGGAAAGCCCTGGATTACTGTAGATATGCTCCTAGGGGAATTGTGGGACCCCGATTTCTCTCTCTCCCTCTTGCTCTTATTCTTGCTCTTGATTTTCCTCTGTCTCCTTCCTTGTTTGATAGGAGAGCACTTGCCATGGTTTGAACTCTTGCCACAATGTATTAACTAAACCCAAAGCCCAGGGCAATAGAGTCACTAGATCTCCATCTTGCATTTCCAAAACTCATGAGCCAAACTAAACTACACTTTCCTTTACAAGTAACTTATGCCAGATATTTTATTATAGTGACAGAAAACTGGCTAATACAATAATTAATTTATTGTTTTCCTATATGAGTTAGCTGTTCTAAACTAGCTTTCCAGCTAATTTTCTTCTAAGTTCTTTATAAATTATGTATAGTAATGTTTTGCTATAAACTATCTACAACTATTACTGCCTCTTGTCACTTTTATTTTTCTTACAATCTTTGTTGAAAACCAGATTTGGAGGTTCATGTCTTGATACCAATAGTTGGAAGGTGGAGGTAAGAGGGTCAGAAGTTCAAGGCCGGCTTTGGCTATCAAGTGAGCTAGAGATCACCATGAGACTCTTCACTGGGAATGTATATGTGAAAGGCAGCTTCTTGGCTTTACTACCCAACAATTTCCAAATCTTTAGGATATCCCCTGATTCCATCTTTGTAGGGCAGATATCATTGATAAGATATTTTTAGAATTAGTGATAAACCTGAGAATTTTCAATCTCTCCGCAGTTCTAATGACTTGCCTCTTAAGAAAGAGGGATACTTTCACTATTGTCCTTTCACTTGGGCAAGATTTTGACTGACAAATGCTTTGATGTTGAACTGAACAGAAGAAAAAGAAACAAGCTGCTGGGTGTCCTTTTGTTTAGGTTTCTGTCTTCATTAGACTTCACAGCTACCCTGACTTGTACGCTCTCTATTCTGATGTATTGCTCACTGTGTTGGCAAGTCAGTACTTAATTGAACTTAGACAACCCCTTATTGCTAATTATTTTTTGCCTAAGGAAGAGACCCATTATTTTCTTATCATTCCTAGGGTTGCTGTCAGAGAACATCCTATTTAACCAATTTTTAGCCATTAGCCAGAACTTATTTGCTAAAACGATGAAGCTAATGATGCTGGGGTTGATGACTTACTGCCTACAGGACAGCATGCGCTGGGTAATTAGGGGATGGCAACCCACTCCTTGGGCTATCTCTACCCCTAATTAGCACCTCATTATTTGCTAAGTTGTACCTCAAAAAAGTGATGCTTAATGAAAACTTTTTTGTTTTGTTTTGTTTGTTTTTAAAGGGTCTTTTTTTGCTTTTGTTTTTTGGTTTGGTTTTTTTTTTTTTTGAGACAGTGTTTTCTCTGTGTAGCTTTGGAATCTGTACTGGAACTTATTCTATAGACTAGGCTGGCCTCGAACTCACAGAGATCCACCTACTTCTGCCTAATGAGTGCTGGGATTAAAAGTGTGTGCCAAAAGCACCCATTAATGAAAATTTATAATGCAGTGTAAAACCCAATACTAGGTAATCCAAGAGCCATATTATTATTTGTCCTTTTATATTGACTAACAAACTCTGAATTGTACTGCTTTTTCTTCCAAGGGAAGTGGCAGTCATATGAGGTTCTAGGTGGATTTGTCAGGCCTCAGCTGATGCTATGGTCAAGTCAGGTTAGTCATGGCCCCATTACCATCGTCTACACTGGAGAGTAGCAGTAGGAACCAAGGGTTAAAGTGCATTCACCTTTTCCCCAAATGTTTCAAAAACACAGAACTGACATTTGGATTGCAGCTAAGGGATGAGTAGATAATTAAAAATAATTAAAGGAATTTATTGCCAGGTGGGTAAACAATGTCAACAACTTTGTGAGCAATGTGACGTGATTCATTTCCTGGGACTAACGCAGAATTCTTGAAGGTAATATGGTAATATGGAGGGGCTGAAGGGAGAGACTGGGGGTTCCAGACAATGGTGAAGAACTTTGTACATGAAGGAGCTAAGACCTGATGTCAGTAACAATAGGAGACCACAGGAAGTTCTAAAGCAGGACTTGGAGTGATGTGAGTTGTTATTTACATGCAGGTTTTTATTTGTTTGTTTTTTTGTTTTGTTTTGTTTTCTGCATCATAGAGGCAAGCTGGCATGAGGAGAATCGAATCTAATGGTAGAACAGAGTGTGGCAGATGATCCTGCTCTCCCAGAGGGAGACAGTGAGGGCCTGAAGCCAGGCAATAACACTCACAGAGAGAGCAGGAGGCCAGGAAACAACCACATTGTCAATGCTGAAGATTCGATGTCTGCCTGCATGCAGGGCTCAGGGACAGAGGTACATTTTTCAGATCATGGCTTTGAGTGATGGTGACACAAACCAAGGTGGGACCTCAAAGAACTTAGCAGCAAGTCCAGCATAATCATGACTGGCTGATTGGCACCAGGGAACAGCTTCACTTCTCCCAGTATGTTTTTCATTAATTAACTTAAATCTTTTGAAATTAAAATATAATTACAGCGTTTTCCCTTTCCCAGTCCTCCCAGTCCTCCTTCAACCACTTCCATAGACCCCCAAGCTTGATCTCTCCCAAATCCACGGTTTCCTTTTCTTTAATTGTTACACGTACGGAAGCATGAACTCTACAGGATGGGAATTGGTAAAGTGTTTACTATGCTGGTATGGGGAGCTGAGCTCAGATTCCCAGTGCTCTTGTAAACAGCTGCGTCTTGTGGTGTGCACCCATAAACCCAGCACTGGGGAGACAGAGACAGGCAGATCCCAGGGTGGGAGGAGACATGGGGAAGTCACAGGCTCAGTCTAGCCAGTCAGCTGACTTTAGATTCAATGAGGAACCTTGTTTTGAGAAAGACAACTGATAGCAACTTCTGGCCTCTACACGCATGCACATACATACCCCATATTTACACACACATAAGTGCACACATATATACACTAATACATATACAAATCCATGTTTACACACATGTAAGTGCATACACATCCACACTAATAAATAAAACAAAGTAGCTAATTTTAAAATTCCAAGTTTTTTCCCCACTAAAAGATTCAGTTATTCTAAGATTCTCCCCCTATCTATTTTTTTTAATACTCCTGAACTCAGTGGTACATGAAAACTCTGGGATTTTTCTTTAAAGCGCGCGCGCGCGCGCGCGCGCGCGCGCACACACGCACGCACACACACACACACACACACACACACACACACACACACACACACACACCACATTGCCTCACTTATGGCATTTGAACTTGATAAAACAGAGCTTCATAAACAGACTCAAGGGGAGTCTATGAGTGGAACTCAGCAGTCAGGAAATACGCACAGGGAAGTGGATTAATAGCCAAAAACTTTCTCTCACTCACTGCATTTGTTAAAAGCTCATGGCTATAGAAAACATTGAACTTCAATGATTGAACAAAGTACATAGTGAAGCCAATCGATTTTAAAAACGTTTTTAGCTACGTGGTCATTCAACACATTCCCGATCACCAAGAGCATCTAGAAAATTCTATTCTTTGAGTGGGTAGTTTATAAAATCTTTAAACTGTAGCAAAGTTTCCAAGCCTGCTACAGTAAAAATGACCACAAACCACAGATTTAATGGGAATTATCAGCAATAAAAGTCACAGCCCTTCCCTGCTAAACACTTTATGTCCATGTGCAAACACTCCTTTTGTTCCCTTTCATTTTTGTGAAGCAGCCTGAGACAATTTCATGACACATTGTAAACGTTTTCTCCCATGGATACTGAATAACCAAATCTGTCTTAGCTTCCTGGAAAGCACATTCATTTACTGATAAAGCAATTAATTTTGCAAGTTTCATATCATTTAAACTTTACTCGGGTAAGGAAATATTTTTCCCTCAAGAGGAAGAATGCAGAGTGAGTGGAATCTGGCCTTTTGCCTTTTAATTATTTTTCGAAGTGGAATATTAATGGCATATGTCACTTCAACTCTTAAAGACAAAATACAATGGAAAAAATGGAATGTTTCACCTATGGACCTCAGCTTTTACCCTTTAATATCCTCATAACTGGCCATGGACGGGAGACAAATAGGAAATGAATTCAGAGACAGCAACCTACCTTCAAGTTTCAAACACACACTTTCCAACCACACAGCCCTAACGAGCTGAATGAGGGAGCATGTTTCCTGCAGTTTCACACAGAAGCAGCTAGAAATTACCAGGGCTGTGCGATAGCTGTCAATTTTATTTGGTCTAGAATTTGATTACGAAGAGGTCAAATACAGTGGGATACGCACTTGGGGATGAGCTATCTATAAATATTAAAATGTTGCCTAGACTAGTCTCAAACTCTGGGCTTGTGTTTACCTTAGCCTTCCAAGTAGCTGGGACTTTTTAAGCATGAATGTGGACGATCATGCCTCACTAGGGAAAACTGTTTAATTCATTCGTGTACTTATTCATTCAGTAGTGTTTGCTGAACCTAGTGTTTTATAGGCACTGCTGGAGCTAGATGGATGGATAATATGAAGAATGCCTATATAATTGAAATATATCTCTATATATCTAGAAAATCTAACTAACATGACTACAAGCTTGACTATTATTGATGATTATCCATTAACAATCTATATTTTCTAATTATACATTACATTTTCAAATGAACTACATAATCACAATACCTTAATCAAGAGCAGAAATATATATATATAGTATATATATATAACACAAAATTGACCTTAAACTTGTATCAATAAAACAAAATCCATACCAATGCAAATTATTTATATCTATATCAATCTAGTTAATTAATATTTCTTTGTGGCACTTAACTCTATTTAAAGAAGTCTTTCCCTGCACCTAGTTCATAAGAAAAACCTTGGCTTTTATTTTTTCAAGCTTCATGCAAATATGGGAAAACCTGTATCCTATTTTTAAAAAGGATTGATACAGGCTTTCCCATGGACTCTCCCCAGCCCACCCTTTGCCCATTGGTTTTGGTGATAAAGAATTGCTCCCAATATTTGCAGTCCACTTACTTCCCCCTAGCTTTCCTCCTGCTCTTTGTATGTATGATGGCCTATTTTTAATGTCAACTTGACACAAATTGCAGAATAGGAAAAAGTTTTTACTAGCTATACATTTGATAGAGGACTAATATACAAAGATATATAAAGAACTAAAAAAATATTAGAAATCAAGAAAACAAATAACCCAGCTTAACATGGGGTACAAATCTAAACAGAATTCTCAAAAGAGGAAACACAAATGTCTGGGAAATACTCAAAGAAATGCTCAACATCCTTAGCCATCAGGGAAATGCAAATCAAAACTATGTGAGATTTTATCTTATCCACCCCTCCCATCAGAACAGCCAAGATCAATACAAGTGACAGCGCCTGCTGGCAAGGATGTGGAGTAAGGGGAACACTCAGCCATTTCTAGCAGGACTGCAAACCTGTATAACCACAAGTGTCAATTTATTTTTATTTTATTTATATATTGTCTCTTTTTTATCCTATAGGTCATTTAGGTATAAATTATGGCTTCTAGTTTAGTGTTTTTATTTATATGATTCCTGAGTGTGGGGAAAAGTGCATTTCTGTATCTATATCCATTTCTTGTGTCTTTTCTTAGGCTCTTTCTGTTAGTTTTGTCCTATTTCTATATGTTATTTTTTGTCTTATCATGTTATATTTTATTATAATCCATTAGAAGCCTGTTTTCTTTTTTTCTAATGAGAGATGATGAGGATAGATCCGGATGAGAGAAGGGAGATGGGGAGGAAATGGGAGGAGTAGAAGCAGGAGAAACCATAATCAGGATATATTAAGTGAGAAAAAAAATCTACTTTTTAATTAAATAAAAACAGGATTCAAAGCACATGCAGATAGATTTTTAAATCCCCCTTCACACCCTAGTTTGTGAATATGGAGCCAGACAAACAGAAATATTAAGCAACAAACCCATCTCCACCTCCGAGTTCAGACCCTGGTTCTTGAGTTCATTCAAGTCACTTTGATGCTTGTTGAGTTTTCCAGAGACTTGTTCTGATGAGTGAATTGATAATATTAAAAACGTTCTATTGGTTAGACTTTTCAACATCTGTTTATTAAACTGTCTGTTTGAGGTAACAATGACTTGGATAGGTGTTTTTAATTTTTTACCAGTTCTTTGAGAGCTTTCCGCAATTTCCTATTCACTGCCCACATCTTCCCAACTCTGCCCCTTTCCCTATAGACTCAACTTTGTTTCCATTTTAAAACTCTCTTAGGTGGATGTTTTTAAATTATTAAAAATATGAAAGAGTTAAGAAGGCATTGGTTAATGAATGGGAAGAGAGCTCTGCAGGTAAAGCATTTGCTGAAGACCCGAGTTCAGATCCCCAGAACCCACATAAAAATCTGGGTACAGTAACACAGGTGCATGTAAACTGAAGGATGCCTCTCCTAGAGGAATTGGGGGCAGAAACAAGAGAACTACCAGAACTCTAGGACCATCTTGCTCGGTGTAGGCAGGAGCATGAGCAAGACAGATTCTGTCACAAACAAGATGGCGGGTGAGAACTGACACTCCAGGTTGTCGTCTCTGGTCCCCACATGTGCATGGTGGCACAGTTCCATTTCCATTCACACATGCACACATGTGCACACAAATGCACATATGTGCACACATATGCATACATACATATGTCCACATGTATGCTCACACACCTGAAGTCACTGAGTTTTTTGCCGACAAAGCTGATTCTGAATAAACTTAAAAGTTAGCATGTCATCTGTTCCTGAGGGGATTTGGATGAGGACTTAGTAATGATATTAGTTTCCGTGGATGGACATTTCATCCATTGTTTATGTTCAGAGAAAGGTGAGCAGGTGAATTAATTCTTTATCTACAGTCTTGCTTAGAATTCTGGGTAGCAAAGTTTTTTCCAAAGTAAGCACACACTTAGTGCTTTATCTAAGATATCTTGTTAATGCAGCAGATACAGGGAGGTCATTGAAAACCGTCATGACAGTGTCATATTTCACAGGATGTGAAACATATGATCAGAATGCTGGTTGCTGGCATAGTTAGAGCCTAAGGAGACCTACCAGTAAGAGTGCTAGGTTTTAATCACTTGCTTTTTTCTTAGTTTATTAGATTTTCCTGGTCAGAGGTACCCTCTGAGCTTGCGATTCTCAAACTAGTGTATTCCTCAGCTTAGCTAATGCTAAGTAGGGGTGTATATAATTGGCAATATGTTATAGAAGGAACGAAGAGTCCCAAGGCTCTTGCCCCAGCAGTCTGGTTGTACTTTCACAGTCTTGGCCTTGGGGAGGCTTGTGGAGTATTTCTTACCCCTGCTCTTTGGTAGCAACCACACAATTTACTTTTACCAAAGGGAGATATGGATTTACTCTTTTGTTTTTCTGCCTTTGTAGTGGGGAGTACAGACCCCAGATAGCACAGAAGATGCAGAAGCGTAAGAAGCCAGTGGATCAAAGCTACCCTAGTCCATCTGTGAACAACAAAGAATATGTCTTGTTTTCACATGGTACTGAGTTTGCTGAAGTTAGCATTAGGGCTGGGAAAATAGCTCAGTTGGTAAGTGCTTGCTTCCTTGCAAATCTGAGGACTTGAGTTTAGGTCCCCATAAAAAGCATTCTGGGAGCAGTGACACTTGTAATCACAGCACGAGGGAGGCAGAGACATGTAGATTCCTGAAGCTTGCTGGCCAGCTAGTCTTGTATATTTGAGGAACTTCCAGGCCAGTGAGTGATCCTGTCTCAAAGAAAAGGTGGAAGGCACTTAAGGAATGCAAAAATGAGATTGCTTTATGACCTTCACACGCCTGTAGGTATGTGTGCATGGATGTGCATGCACGTGCACACACACATACACACACAGAGCCAAGTACAAAAAGTTGTATTATAATCATTCAATAATAAAAATGGTGTCTTATTTTATCCACCAAATATCTGATTTATAATAAAGGCTATTCATTTGAATTTAGTCTCATTGACTACAAAAATCAGAATTCTAATTTTTCTTGCTTTTCTTGATATTCTAGAAAGTTCATCACTGGCTTGCTGCCATCTGGAGGTGTGTGCTCCACTGTGGGGGAGTGTCAGCGTACATGTGTTGCATATGAATCAAAGTTCTTTCATGTCTTTTCTTGTGTCTCACAATGCCATTTGGGTAGACCCCATGCTTCATGACATTCCCTTTTTATAAGTCAGGAGCAAGCAGCATCACTTGTATTTGAAATAAAGTTTCCGAGAGCCAAGGCAGGTTGTCATGGCCAGGTGGATCATGCAAGGGGACGCGTTACCTCTAAAGGGAGTGGGTAATTCCCTTTCTGCATGGAGGTTCCGGCTGCTGCCACTCTCGTGTCTCTGCCCACCTCTGCCCCACCTCTGCCCACCTCTGCCCACCTCTGCCCACCTCTGCCCAGTGATCTTCACTGAAAGCTGCCGTGTCAGCCTGGCTCAAACAGGTGAAGCAGGACTTGTTTTCTGCACATTGCTTTCTTTTCTTATTTTTAGCAACATTCTTCACGAAGATAATCATCCAGGAGATTGAATATCGAATTGAGAATAACAGGCTGCAGAATATAAATTATAGATCCAGAGAGAGAATTCAACTTTTCCTCTCGTAATAAAGCATGAAGATGCCTATTGACACAGGAAATCGCAGCCTGGGGACAAGAAAAATACAGAAAATTCAAGCTAAAGACCTTCACCAGTCAAGCAGAAAGCTGAGTTATCTAGGTGAGTCAAGCTCCAAACCTGTTGGTTTCTACCAGTGTGGTACCTCACAGTGTTCATTTGGCCAGGTACAAGGCAGGAGACCACCCCTGGCTGGACAAACAGGCTGCCATTAGGTACATTTAGACTTTGAATGTCCTTAGATAATTTTACATCTATCTATCTATCTATCTATCTATCTATCTATCTATCTATCTATCTATCTATCTATCTACCTACCTACCTATCTATCTATCTATCTATCTATCTATCTATCTATCTATCTATCTATCTACCTATCTATCTATCTCCCTGTATGTATAGTGTTTGTGTGTGTGTGTGCACATGCACACATACTCATGTTCATGTAGATTTATGTGTGTGCACATGCATGCATGTACATAAATGTTTATAGACCTTAGGTCAACATTGGACACCATTCTCCAGATGCTGCCCTCCTTCTTTAGGAGGAACAAGATCTCACACTTGGTCTGGAAATTGCTGATTAGCCTAGGCTGGCCTGAGTCCTGGGAGCATCCTGTTTCCACTTCCTCAGCACTATAGTTACAAGTACACGCGACTGTGCTTGGCTTTTTCATGTGGGTTCTCCTCTGGCTTGTGTGATAGACACTTTACTGACTGTACTATCTCCCTACCCCCTACTTTTGATTTTTGTTCTTGAAATTTTAAAAAAAAACTGTGGCTACATCTATACATGAACGCATGTGTGATGGCGGGAAATGAAGGATGGGCTGAGTGTTATTGTTCTTTTCTTATCTGCTACCAACACAAAAGCTTCCTGGTTTTGACATGATAATTATGCTTGACAAATTTAGCAAATAAAAATACAAAGTATTTTGTTTCTTAAACTTTAGAGAAGCAGCAAGTAATTTTAAGACATATTTGTACTAGAATTATTTGTTGTGTGAAATTCAAATTTAACTGACTATCTTGTATTTTATCTGATAACTCTAATTGGGCTGTAGCTTTTTTACCATGTGGCAATTAGAAGAAGTTGAGTGAAGAATACATGGGACTCTATGTACTAGTTTTGCAATTTTCCCACAACAAGGCAATTATTTTAAAATACAAAGTTCTTGGAAAATGATTCTCCCTTCTGTTCACTGTGCACCTGAGATTATGGGACGATGAGCATCCTCAGCTCACCTGGAGAGGAGACAGGGCTGCTGTCTTGGTGATTTGTATGTTATTTATTTGTCTACAGTGATTTGGAGAGGCTAGGTTTTTTGGGGGGGGCTGTGGAAAATAACCAGATCAGACAATTGTCTAAGACAAATTGTGTGTGGCAAGATTTCCCTTCCATTCAGCTCAAGCTTGGACTGCATCCTGGTGCCAGGCAGCAAACAGAATTTGTATCTGAATTTGAAGGTGGGTTGTCTTCAGTGTCTTATGTCAATGACAAACTGTCATGCTTTCCATGGACTTTAAGGACAAAGATTAGGCCCAGCTGAAATTAAGACAAATTTCTGTTTCTTATTTAGGGAAACTGTCTCCAACAGCTAAATATGTTATGGTGTCTAGGACACTGTATCATTCACTTCTGGGGTCTTTGGGGCTCAGTGCCAAGGTTACAGGTCAAGCCCACCCGTTCTCCACCTGCCCACACATAGACCCTGCTCCCTTCGTGGTCTTCTGGCTCCTCTGTGGTTTGATAGTGAGATTTTCAGAGATTCTCAGCCCTTTTCTTCTTTTTTCATGGAACCAGTTTCCAGTTACCAAAGCCCAAATGCCCTTCCCCAAGTATCTGTGGAAGAGTGAGTGGAGTTCAGCAGAAGAGAGGTGGCATGCTTTGCCCAAACGGTGCCCATGGGTTTCCTCTCTTTATCTTCCTGGACTGGTACTCAAGCCTTCAGTCAACACAGATGACTCAGAATTGCGCATGCCCCAAGCATCTCTCTCTTAGTCTGTATTTACTGATCACTTTAGAAGAGATGAAATTTTCCTCTAGCAAGCCTAATTTTAAAAAAATTAAAAATAGTATTAATAATACAGAAAAAATTCTTTAAGAGCCCCAATCACTATCGGCAAGATCATGGTCATGTTTGGTTTGGTTTGGTTTTTCTTTTTTGGAATTACTGTTGGATTTGAAATAAAATAATCTATAGAATTTCTTTCAAATATAATCCAGAGATTTCTGGTTGAATGATTGTTCTTAAGTACTCTGACCAGATGTTGAAGAATACGTGCCAATGTAGATGCTAAAGGAGTGTCCCTGGGTACCAGTCACACTGAATAGCTAGTAAAAATAAAAAACAAACAAAAAAACTACACTTGGAAATGATTGCCAAAATTATAAATATAGTCTATTAAAGGCAGACTCAATGATCCTCAGTTCCATTTTTTTAATGTTTGCAAAATTGATGTGGAAAACTTACCACCATTTTTATTTGTATTTAGAATTCTAATGGGGGATAAACTTTTTAAATCATATATTGGTTCTTTCATCAGGCATAGCATGAGTAACAAAAACCCAGATGCAGATATTGGGGTTCAACCTGAAGATCAGAAAAGCAAAGCAGCCAAGCCACTAGGGAGCTCTTACCTCTAAAGAAATCCTCAGGCTGAAAGATAGTGAGTTCCTATCTCATCTCGGCTTTATATTCCCTCTAGTGCTAGGATTAAAGGCGTTCACCACTACTTCCCGGCTTCTATGGTGAACTAGTGTGGTTACTGGGATTAAAGGTGTGTGCCACCACTGCCTGGTCTTTATGGCTGACCAATGTGACTGTTTTACTCTCTGATCTTCAGACAAGCTTTATTCAGTAAAATACAAATGAAATATTACTATAATCAGGTAGTAGTAAATTTCCTGTTTACATCCTTTTCCAACTTATGCTTTGTATATGCCAAAAGATTTTTCTCTATTTGCATAGTAATGTTTTTTTTTGGTGCTGTTTGCTTCAGAGAAAAATTTTAATTTTTTTATAATTAAATATATAAATCTTGACTTTTATAGTTTCTGCCTTTGGTTTCTTGTTAGAAAATCTTCCTCCCCTATAAGACTGAAATATTGACCAGACATTAGTAACAATGAGAATGGTTATATCAGCCATTACAGCTGTTTACTGTTTACTTATTTACTAGAGAAATTATGAGTGGCTAAACTTGATAGAATTTTACTTAATTCCCTTAGTGACCCAGCAGCCTTGGTGGCCTCACCTTGTAGATGAGGAAACTGAGACTTGGGGAAACTTTCATGTCTTCCTGAAGGACACGATGGTCTGAATTCCTCTCAATGTCTGTTAACTGTTGGTAGGACCATGGAGGGGGCAGTGCCAAGGAGATGAGCCAAGTAGACTGCCAAGCGACTTGGAGGGGTGTGTGTGGTCCACTTGTGAGCCACAGCAGAGCCTGGGGACATCTCAAGGGGAGAGTGATCCATCTTTCAGGCTGGCCACAGTGGGACAGGGATGTGCACCCATCCCAAGTCAACTTGTACGGAGCATCCTCTCCCAGTGTGTTTGAGATGAGAAGGGAATTGAAGAACACATGAGAGACTCACAGCCGAGAACATCATAAAGAAGCAAAAAAAAAAAAGGAACAAAAATTGTGGTGCCCAGGAAATAGGATATATTGTTTGCTTAGTTCATGATGCCTCTTCTGTGCAAAATAACCCCTACTAAAAGCAAAGAAACATGAATATGCACACATACACACATATACACACGTTTATGCACATATGGACAGATGCAAATGCATGCACACACACACACATGCAAACATACCACCACCACCACTATAAGCTACATTATGGGAAAGGTTGGATATTGTTTTTAAAGCTATGTGTGTGAGAATAAGAAAATACTTAAGGTGAATTTCCCACGAAACAAGGAACTGACTGAAGAGAAAAGACAAGGAAAGAGAGGGGCATATTTTCTTTTTTCTCTGAGTTTTCTTAAATTTTGCATGAGGATTTATTGCTATTTGACCATAAGACTGAAATAGTCCATCATCCTTTTCACTTTTATCTCATTTAATTACTTTTTTAAAAATTGTATTTCAGATATTTACATAGCTTGCATCTCTCATCACAACAATGTCCGTTTGGGCAGCTTTGTTTTTCTTCATGGCAACAAGCACAGTAAAGGAAAACTGCAACCACATCCAGGGGTCTGGTGGGCCTGAAACTAAAAGCAAGAAAATACACGGACGGGGGAAAAGCATGCACGTGTGTGAATGTGGGTTTCAAGTGATGAGAAAGCAGTTTCAGAAATGATGACCCAGAGAAATGTGGGGACTGCATCTTAAGCTTGTGCTTGATTGACCGTGGGCAGAAGGGGATATGCTATGCTTCAATAGCAATTAATTAGAGGGAGGAAAATGCAAGGCCTGTGTGCTCGGATCCCTCTTAGTGTCTCTGTGTCTTCCTGCCCTTTTCATGGGCATAGGACATGGCACCTGTCACATGAGGGCCTTTAAAGGGAGAAGGGGGAGAGGAGGTCAGAGACACCATCTTGCTTCTACTATTTTCCCAGATGACAAGATGTCATATTTGGGGGCAGTGTGTCCTGAACCCTGCCAATGGTGTCGTTCAACTGAATTATGGCCCTGACTTCAGATATAGCTCAAGTCAGTCATGAGCAACATGGCTGGATGTCAGAGTTGCCTACTCCCCTGCCTACCTTGATGTATCTCTTCAGACCCAAGTCTATAGCTGCTTGCATTAGTTCTACTAAACTGATTCAACCGTATGCTGAGTGCATTAGCTGCAACTTCTGATTGCTGCAGTGTCATTACTAAAACAAACGCAGAATTGTGACTGGGGTTCTAGAGAATTGCAAAGACAAACATGGGGTTGGGGAGCCATCCCAAGGCTTCTGTAACCCTTTGCGTGGCAGCCACCCACTTGGCTGGCTGTTGAAGTCATTGCCACTTAAGTGCTTTAAGAACAGAATCGTATCTTCAGATTCAAAGTGCAATCCCAGGAACCACTGCCTAAAACTGAAAAGTCAAACTGGACCAATGAAACTCATCTCATCACAGAGTGAGATAACAGACAAGAATCAGCAGAATGGAGGAAGGATTATTTTGGCATATGGTTCCATGGCTGGGAAGCCACAATGGCTGGTGCTCACCTGCAATGACAGGAACTTTCAGTGTGCCATCAGCAGAGAGGTTGGAATGGTGTGGAACAGGGACCAAACTGGAACACCCTATCCCTGTATCCATGGCCTTTACTCCTCAACCAACTGGGCTCCATGTCTGAAAGGTGCCACAATCACTCAAGGCAGCACCATCAGCTGTGGGGCCAAGAGTTTAAACACACCATGGGGAGGGAGGGCAGTTCACATGGAGCACTCGTTAGCTGAGCCTCCACTGTACGTGAGTGCAGCTTGGGACTCTGGTTCTCTGCCTCAGTCAGACTGGCAGTCGTTTAGATGTTTTTTCTTTTTAATATTTCTCTTTTGCTTGCAGAAGTTGGGATTTTCATAGCAAAGCAAAGTTGACAGTTGTTGGTTCCTAATTTATTGACCAATAAATATCTCAGTGAGATGAAATGCCGTATGTATCAGCCACACCTGTTCTTTTCTGTATGACTTTGACATCTGGAGCCTGAAGAGATTACCCTCTCCTGGGCTGACTGATTAGTTGACTAAAACAACTCAGATCTGAGTGTACTTTGCAACTACTCTAGAATCCATGTCTTCAGCCCCTCTGGTGTAGGAGGTGCTTCTTCATTTGTATTGCTTTCATTGGTTGAATAAAAAAACCTGCCTTGGCCTTTTGATAGGACAGAAATCAGGTAGGCGGAGTAGACATGATAGAATGCTGGGAGGAAGGGAAGTGTGGCAGACGCCATGCTTCTCCGGCCCAAGATGGACACTGGTTAGACTCATGCTGGTAAGCCACATCCTCGTGGTGAATACAGATTATTAAAAATGAACTGAATCAGATGTAAGAATTAGCCAATAAGAGGCTAGAACTAATGGGCCAGGCAGAGTTTAAATGAATACAGTTTCTGTGTAATTATTTCAGGTATAAGCTAGCCGGGACCAAAAGCAGGCCAGCGGCTGGGATCTGGGCAACAGGACACAACCCGCTCCTCCTCATGCAACAGTTTGGTGCCTCAACGTGATGGGCTAAATCCATTTAAAAACCCATATTCCCAAATATTGTTTATAAATGTTCTTTTACATTTAAAGGGGGATATGATATAGATATGAATAATTTACATTGATATTAGGTCAATCTTGTTATATGTATATTTCTGCTCTTGATTAAGGTATTGTGATTGTATAGTTCATTTAAAAATGTAATGTATAATTAGAAAGTATAGGTTGTTAATGGATAATCATCTATAATAGTCAAGTTTGTAGACATGTTAGTTAGATTTTCTACATGTGCATAGATATATTTCACATGGATAGGCATTCTTCATATCTTTCAAAGACTACAGAATATGGCATTTAATGTTTTAATAACTTAGGACTTTTCATGACAATGAGACACGTCTGCTCCTGGCAGCACCAATCTACTTCAAGAGGAAGATGGGCATCGAAGAGACTCCTTATAGAGTTTGTTAGCCATTTGGGCAAGAAACTGCTCTTGCCTAGACTGTTGCATAACCTGGACACAAAGGACCCACAGAGAGAGGACTACTAAACTTGCCTAAAGGTGAGATGATCCTTCGCGGTTCCTGCTTCATAAAAGAATATGCAAGTCATTCTGCAGGATACAAAAAAAAGTAACTAAACTGTCTTTAAAATTTCCTGCTTCATAAAAATGTTTGCTGGATACTATGGGCCTGTAGACTAAAGATGGATGCCCCAACGGTACAAAAAAACTTTGGGTGACTGTCCAGGCAGCGAGATGTCTCTGTTATTTCTAGAGTTTGGAAGTTGCTTATTTCTTGTTTACTTAGGTAATATTTTATCCTTCTGTAGACTTTGATGGAGTTGAAGAATAGATAGTTATAGTAATAATTTTTCATTGTTATGATAAAAGATAAATTAGATCTAAATATTGTAACTGTAATTCTTACTTGATAACTGTTTTGTTATATGTAATTTTACTATGTTAAAATGAAAGCCTTTCTTTTTTTGTTTAAACAGAAAAGGGAATATGGTGTAGGAGGTGCTTCTTCATTTGTATTGCTTTCACTGGTTGAATAAAAAAAAAACTGCCTTGGCCTTTTGATAGACAGAAATCAGGTAGGTGGAGTAGACTGGATGGAATGCTGGGAGGAAGGGAAGTGTGGCAGACCCCCTCCCTTTATGGGGCTGTCACAATCTAAGCATCCTCTAGGCCTTGTCTGCACCCAACCTGTCTGCATTTTTAGCTGGGTTCATGCACATTTCCTTGCTAAACTGTGCATTTTTCATGGGTCCTAAGAGGAATGAGCATAACCACCATCCATAGGCTTCATCCCATCAACACTAATGTCTCTCAGTTCTTGGTTGACTGTAACCTTGAACCATGGCTTCGTCTTCTGTCTGGTACACTGGCTTGATGTTTTTTCCCAGCCTCTGCATCTAGATAATAATTCTCCAATCTCATCTTCATCCCTTATTGGTAGGATAGTGGGATCTGAAGGCTAAGTATCAATGCTTCACTCCGAGGTTGATGAGAAATAGGAATCCAGTTTCTTTCTTGGGCGTGTGACTCCCCCTTTGCTCAGCTCCACTTCTTGATGAGACCGACCTTTCTCCAATGTGTCCTTAGTACCTTCATGGAAAATCAGTTGATTGCGACAAACAGGGTTATTTGGGGTACTCAGTTCTCTTTCACTGGTCTGTGTACCTCTTTCTGCCAAGGCCACGCAATTTAATCACTCTGCTTTGAAGTCAGGTAGCACAACTTCTCTGGTTTTTCTTTTTTCCAAGATTGCTTTGGTTATTTTGGGTTGTCTCTGCTTTCATATGATTTAAACATTATACAGTGTATATATACCTCAAAAGCTTACATGGCACTCCATTAATAAGTATCATTTTTATGTTTCCATGTACTTTAATCTTAAGAATGCTTTTCTCTGCATGTATCTAAAATTTTATTTGGCATATATTTATTTAATATGCTTTGACCTCTCTTATGGAATGAAGGTCACTTATAAATTGAATTTCTTCCAAAACTCCAAATGGAAAAGTAGATACAGCACCATACATAATTTTATCTTGACTTCTTTATTGTTCCCTTTGCCTGACCACAGGTGATCTCGGGGTACTGTTCATCAGGTTTTCTCCATTGCACATCTTTCTGACTCCAGGTCAGAAATAAAAAGATATTTAACCTTCATGAAAGCTTTGCATATTTTTCTTATCAAAAGAATCGTAACTATATTTGTAAGCCAGAAAATCACTCTATATTTTTTTTCTCTTTTTGCAAAATCATTTTATAATCTCTATCATCTATCATAATAAATCACCTCTATCTCCACTTGGCTGTTAACATTTAAAGATCATTTATTTGTTAAATGACTCACAAAACTGTACAGTTTGAAGGTCAGTGTTATAGTGGCAAATACTTTTGGTTTTGCCTTGTCCTGGGGACTTAGCGAGGCGACCAGGGCGCACAGGACATTAGGTAGTAGGGCTGCTAGGTTGTAGCTGCCACAGATGCACCGTTATGAAATCACTGCTAGTGCTTTGTCATTACATGGTGATATATTCACATGCTTGAGGAAAACCCCTTCTGTTGAAAGATCCCTAAGATGGTCTCCAATTCCTGGGATCAATTATTTTTTCTTCTCTAAACCTAAGCTTCTAGAGTAGTGGAGACTACAGGCACATTCCACTCTACTAAACTAACACTCTTCTTCTCCAAAATGAATGAACATTGACTTTTAAGAAGTGCTTGGGGGTTCTGGTAATATGGTTTCTTACCTCTCATCTATCGATGTAAGTAAATATATTTCTAGAGCCGCTGTGAATTTCTCCAGTGGTAAAAGCAATAGAAACTAACCGTGGACTAGAAATAAAGGCAGGGTGGTGGGGAGAGCTGGGATACTCTAAAGAAACAGAATAAGAGCCAAGTGGTTTGGGAAAACAAAATCCAGTAGTGCTGAGGAATGAGGCAAAGGCAGGAAAGGTGCGGGGGGGGCAGCTCTGCCACCTGTGCATCCCTGTAATTTATCCCCCATTTGGTCAGTGATGGTATTTCAAAAATGTTCAGAGAGCTGTGCTGAGAAAGAAAAATGTAAGCAGGAAAATCCGAGTACATCAGCCACCCCTGAGTCCCCTTCCTTCCCTAAACATCACGGATGTGGAGGGGATGCTAGATAGTGGTTTGACACCACATCTCCCTGCTAATGAGAGGCAAGCCTGTGGAAGCTGGTAGCTGAGTTTTACAAGTGGCGCCGGTTCAGTTTCCCCAGGGATCCACTGTTCTCATACCTTTCTTCATACTTATGCTTCTCCATCACGGCCAGGAAACAGGTTAGAATATTGGCTGTCTCAGGCTTCTCCAGAATTAGTTTCATTCTCTTTGTCAGAATTCTCAGATGGAGCCACATATCAGCCATTAAATCTGGGGGTTGGCATGGCTCTTATGGGCAACCTGTCCTACACTTTAATCACTCTGGGGTAAGAAGAGAGTTTGCTCTCTCAGTCATATCTGGGAAATTCTTAGGCTAAGCCTTTGTTTCCTGCTCCTGGGCCATAGCCTCAAATGTCCATATAGAAGAAGGCAGCTTACCTGATACCCCATCCAGATATAAATAACTCTTAAGATCACTTATCTGTGTTATCTGACCCCACAGCCATGGTGCTATGACTTAATCCAGGCAATCCTTCTCCCCTGGACACTCACCAGCCATAGATTTAGCATCAGCAATTTCAGCATGGTCTTTAAATGCTTGGGAAATGGTTTAACTTGTAATCTTGCTGGGACATTAACTTGAGTAATGCTTTCTGTAAGGCTGACACATAGAATTGAGTCACTTAACTTGGATGTGAATCTCTACAGAAGGGTCACTGTTCACTTTTAAATTTTTTTGTCTTCTTTTTGTGTTTACAGTAACCCCTCCAAAAGGAGCAAACTGCCATATAAATGATTTTCATCCCTAATTGATGATTTATAAAGGATCCAAAAAGAGCCATTAAAGTTTTCAGCTATATTTATTCTATTTCATGAGAGAATAGATGCCCTTAGAGGTATTATGCATTGGCTATTTGAAGGCCTTGTGGGGTATTTCTAATGAATGCCAATGACCTGCTCACTTCCCCCTGGACATTTTCCTGAAGAGTTCTGAGCATTTCCTAAGCAAAGCTTTATTACTAGGAAGGAGATATGAATAAGGAGATATATTAGAGCCCATAAAGATTTCAACTCGTCAAAAATCAAATAAAGTAATACCGCAGAGAAAAAAATATAAGGGATGTGACTGGGATGATTAGCACATAAGGAAGCAAGCCAGTGGTGTGCCACGATTGGTGTGTGCCCCTAAGATGAATATCTGTGTGGAAACTTATGTGAGAGAGATTTGATGTGTAGCAGCTGTTCTTCACCAAGTAAAATGATCGCTGCATTGTTTTCTGTGTGTCCCCCTTTGCTCCAAAATTGACCTGAGCTAGCTTCTGAGGCTGTTGAGTTGTTTGATGGCAGAGTATGAATTAAAGGTAGTAACGATGCAGGCAATGACCCCCAAGTGTGTCTCACTGGCACACAAGAAAAATGTATTCATACATGTCTGTCAGTGTTGGCAAGCTGTAGCCCATGGGTCACATCCAGTCCTATTTACTCATAATCTTCAAGCTAAGAACTGTTTCCCTACATGTTGAAATAGCTTTTAACAAAAAATGGTAAAATCAGAATATTTTGTGACAGGGTAAGATCGTGTTAAAATCCAGCTTTTAGAGCCTTCCATAAAACTTTATTAGGACGCTCACCACAGTCATTGACCTACAATTCACCCGCATAAGTCAGCTTTCAGTTATTCCAACAAAGAGCTGAGCACATAAAAGAAAAGTTTATTTTGGTTTGCCATTTCAGAGGCTTGTTTTGGCTTATGGTTTTGGAGGTTTGTTTTGCCTTATGGTTTCAGAAGTTTTGGTCCATGACTGGTTGTCCTTCTTCGTTTGAAACTGGCACATGGTAGACAAAACCTGCTATTCCATGGCTGGAAAGCAAACAAGAGAAAGAAGGCTGGTGTCTCGCCATATGAGCCTAGGGTATGTTCTCAATTACCTGGAGTTTCCACCAGTCCCCACCTCTTAAAGTTTCTACCGCACCAGATAGTGCCATGCTGCAGCCAAGCCTTAACCAAGCCTTAACCACAGGCTTTAACTTTGAAAAACAGTTTGGATCCAAAGTACAGGGTTGACTCTGTGATACGCATGCCACACACTATACGCGAGTAGATGGTTGAAGACTGGATGACCCGCAATGCCAGGAGTCCTGGCTCTTTACAAGCGGACAGTTGGTGATTCATGGCATAGATCAGGGCTTCTTCAACTTTTGCCACTCATGACCATTTTTTGCCTGAGAAACTTTTATGTGGATCTGGGTATCTGGGTATATGAAACAGGTATTTACTGACAGTAAATCAGAAAGAATTTTTATTGTAAAAGATGTGTTTGGTGCACATATAATTTTACCAGTTAATAATGATGAAAGGAAGTTCATTTTCTAATGAGGTGAATGCACTTGTTTATTTTTACATAAAGAATTAACTCTTGGTTTGATATTTGGTACATTAGGGTGTAGTGGATCAGTAATGCTTTTTTCAGAGTTGATCGATGTTTTAATTTTATACTCACACCATAATGCACACAAGTATGTAGTATAAATTAGCAGAAATATGTTTAGGGACATTTCAGAAATGATTAGAAATCATGTGCTAATTTTAAAACAAAATTCATTTAATGATTTTTTTAAAAAGTGAAATGCAAATCAAAAACTCGAACAACAGTTTTTAATTCTGACGTGGCACATGCCAGACATATACTAACTCGCTGCATACGTGCTTAGAAATGGTGATGGGAAAGTATCAACAGTCTTTGTTCTCTGCAATTAAGCGACCATGTTCCTATAAGGGCAGCAAGCTTTGCATGTGCAGCAAAAGCCCTGCAATTCTCAACGCACATTGTCTTGAGCCTGAGCCCGGGTGTTTTCAGAAGTGTGCATAGGCATTACCTGGCTTGATGGCACGTGAAATGGCAAGTGTGCATGCTGTGGGTTCAGAAACAAGGC
Organism: Ondatra zibethicus; assembly: GCA_004026605.1. NCBI lineage: Eukaryota > Metazoa > Chordata > Mammalia > Rodentia > Cricetidae > Ondatra > Ondatra zibethicus. Next base: position 71,952 of record PVIU01001733.1, read on the forward strand.
TGCAGTGACATCACTCAATGCAGCATAGGTGAGTGCTTCCGGAGATGCCCTAGATTCATTCATTTCTGTCATGTGTTCTGGAAACCTTTACTATTGCTGAGTTTTTCATGACCCACTTCAAACACACAATTTGAGATACAGCACGCTCTAAAACAGCTTCTACATGAGGAAGGATATGAAGAAGGGGGGCCCAGATAAGCACCGGCTCCCTGGCACCATGTACCCTTCAGCTTCATTGGTTCTGAGCTGTTCTGGTGGTTGGTGGCAACATGATAGACAAGGCTTAGCTATTTTAGTAGAGGAATGGGCCAGAAAGGTGAGAGAACCTGAACAGTAGAGTGTCCTGAAGCCAGGCCATATTTACTATCTAGAAAATGCAGAGCAAGCTCAGAGGGCTCTACCCGGCATGCCGCTGCTAGTCCTGGAACTTGGACTTGAGAGAGCTAAGAGTGAAGAGAAACAGAGATGGGAAGGAGAGTTGTCGGGGGGGGGGAGTGAAGAAGAAAGACTTGAATGTGAGAGGTGAGGGAGATTGTGTTTTCCTAATCACCCCTACATTTCAAGGAAAGGACTGGTCAGACTGGGGTAGAAGAAAGCAACTACAATGACTCCATTGTCAACGGTTGCTGTTTGGACTGACTCATCCAAATGACTAACTAGCACACAGTCAGATGAACTGATCACAATGGAAGGAATAATGTCAGCCTTTGAAAATGCTTCACAATAGTAAGAGTAGAGAAGCTGGAATGCCCATAGCGAAGCTAGCTTATAATTGTGCTCCATCCTACCCCTACTTTACCTGACCCACTTTAGCCATAGACAATCTGCTGCATCAGTTACATTCAGGGCACAGAAGGCCAATGAGAATAGGAGCACAGTACCAGACCCTGGATTTCTAGTACTTGTGGGAAGTCTGGGTTAAGGGGTGATGTTTAAGTGGGGTAGCATCAGTAAATACTATTTACCTTGCCCTAACCCTAAGTGGTAACTTTGGGGTATTTCCTGGAGAAGTCCTATAGTAGAGGGAGCTATTACCCATCATCAGCTTGTGTGTATGTTTATATGTATACATGAACATTTGGACCGTCTCACCCAAAACTTGAGGGCAGGTTCCAACTTTGTTAACATGCTCTCATTTTAAAAAGAAATTAATCCCAACTCAGAGAAAGGACGAGACAGCTGCTTGACATGCTCCACTGAGGTGGGCCTGGCTCAATTTTCCCACTGACATAAACATGCACAGAAGATGCAGGAGGTGCGTGGCTCACATGGTCGCTAATGCTTTATGACCCCGCAAAATAGGGGAAGGCTTTCACTTAGTTAAATCAGCTGCATATCCTTTTCTGAAGATTTGTGGTTTAGGAAGAGAGGGAAGCAAAGAAAAGGGAGACTATCAGGCTCCTTACAGCAAACACCCCTTGGTTTTTATGTTTACAAAGCAAAAGGACGAAGCATTCACAAGCAGGGCAGCATCTTGCTTAAAATTTTGCATTTCACTACTTACAAATGAACACAGTGGTTTGAAATTCACTCCCTTCCTGTTTGGCACAGAATCTTCTCTCAAATGTTGCTGATTAAAGGCTTGATGGAGAGCAACATGACCCCAGATTATCTCCTAAATCTCACTCGGATGAGTGGGTGAGTTCCCAAAGGGCACACCACACAGACGCAGTCGCACCGACCTGTTGGGGTCTTTACAATCCAGGATCTCAAGGGATTGCTTCAGAATGTGTCTCAGAAAGTATAGGCCCCACCACCGCTTTTTCCATTGTTTAGTAAATGGCTGTAACAGTATGGGTTATATTTGGCTGCAATAAAAAAAATAAGAGGAGCTTAAATAAGTTAGAGGAATACAGAAGAACTCCTGAGATAGGCTCTTCAGGCTAGTATGCTGACTCCACATCATCTGGGATGATGTATAATGCTGTCCCATCATCGGCTCACCTTTTCTAACTTTACCCTCTCTTCATTTTCCAAAGTGGCTGCTGGGACAGCAATCATCAAGCTTCCTGTCTGTGACGAAAGGCTGTACCTTTCTTGGGAGTCACCTTCCTTTTTGTTCATGGTATTTTATTTTGTTTAGAGACAGGGTCTTATTCTGTATCCCAGGCTGGCCTAGAACTCACCATGTAGCTTAGGCTAGCCTCCCACTTGCTGGGATTACAGGTGTGTGTCCCCGTAACTGGTGGTGAGCCTGCTGTCTTTAAGCAGTCCTGTATTGCTACTTGTTGGTTCTCATGGATCAGAACTTGATGAAATGGCTTCGGTGATGCACAGAAACCCAAACAAAACAGTCTCCCCCCTCTGAGTCGCTGCTGTCCCATCTGTTGCTTTTTCTTGAAAACAAGAAGGTTGGATTTCAGCTGAGAGGCATCCTTTGCTCCCAATGAAGATGTTGCATTCCTATCTGCTTCTGGTCCAGGCACAAACAGACTTAGGGAGAATGTTCTCAGTGTGGTAGAGGCTTCTCCAGTTGCCAAGTGAATTCTCACCTAGAAAAGGACATGGTTGAAGGGAGGTCGCTTGTTGGTTCCCGGCCACCTGGCTAGCTTAGACCAAAAATAACCACACAGTAACTGTATTAATTAAAGCATTGCTTGGCCCATTAGCTCTAGCTTCTTATTGGCTAACTCTTATATTAATTTAACCCCTTTCTATTAATCTGTATATCACCACATGGCTGTGGCTTACTGGGTAAAGTTCCCAGTGTCTGTCTCCCACAGCTCCATGGCTTCTCTCTGACTTCGCCCTTCTTTCTCCCAGCATACAGCCTAGCTTTCCCTGCCTAGTTCTGTTCTTCCCTGCCATAGGCTCAAAGAAGTTCTTTATGCATTAACCAATAAAAGCAACACATAGACAGAAGGACCTCCCACACTAGGACATTCCTAAGCTTCAGCTGAAGCTTGGCTTCCATTTGTTACCAGGAACATGTTTGAGTATATTTCCTTACTTAAAAATTAAGGATGTCGGGCTGGAGAGATGGCTCAGAGGTTAAGATCACTGATTGCTCTTCTAAAGGTCCTGAGTTCAATTCCCAGCAACCACATGGTGGCTCACAACCATCTGTAATGAAATCTGATGCCCTCTTCTGGCTGGCAGGTGTATGTGCAGGCAGAACACTGTACTCATAATAAATAATAAAGAATAAAAAAGCAGAGGAGACTCAGTCAGTCACAATGTGTGCCACTACCGCCTGGCTTATACTTACTTCTCTAAAAAAATAATTAAGGATGTCATGTGATTCCTGTAGTATCTGCAAGGCTCAAATAGGCAATGAATTAACATTTCCTGAGCCCTCACTATATGAACTAAATGTTTTATATTTAAGGCTTCATATTTCAGAGAGCTGGATCCACACACAAGAGCTTAAGTGTTTACCTTGAGCACACCAGTCATCAGGACTCAAGCCTAGTTTGGTAGTGTACATCTAAATTCCAGCTGCTCAGCAGACTGGGGCATAACTGTAAGGTCAAGGCTACCCTGAACTGTATAATGAGTTCAAGGCCAACCTGGGCAATTCAACAATGCCCTGTCTCAAGCTAAAACTTTTTCAGAAGTGACTGGGGGTGTAGCTGAGTGGTTGAACACTTGCCTAGCCTGCACAAGGCTGTGGGTCTCATCCTCTGCTGAAGGTGTAGGGTGGAGAGGAAGAGATCTGAATTCGGTGACAAATCAAGTAGTATTCTCCTTCTCCCCAAGTTACCTTTTGTCACTTTGCCAAATACTAAGACACATTGCAGAAAGAAAATGTTCCAATGGGGTAGGGCCATGCCATGTCTTGGGAGGCCTTAAGGAAGATACGTGATTGCCAGTAAAGACTTGAGGGTGACTTTATTGGGAGATACACAGAGGATTCTGGAGGAAGGTGAATTAAAAAACTGGGGCAAACGTTCCTTCCACAAATGGGACATTATAGGTGAAAAGTCACAAGAGAAGAGACAAGGACAATGATTCATGCAGGAATGAGGAGAGACTACACAGCTTCTGCTCTGGAATGGGGCAGTGCTTCGAATCGCTGTCTCCCCTGTTACACACACACACACACACACACACACACACACACACACACCCTTCCCATACAGAAATGAATAATTGTAAAGACTTTGGTTTATCTGTAATTATTTTTATAGACAAATGAAATCTTTTCAGTCTGAGCCAGTGCTACCCTGCCAAAATCCCAGTGAAGCTGAACTAATGATTGTTCTGAGATGTAGCACCTTGAACCTGTCTTCGCTGTAATCAAAACGCCAAGAGGCTCTGCATTGTGTAGATTTGGATGGTGCCCAGGACCTGGGTTCATCTTAGTTTTCTTTTATTCGTGAGGCCAGAGCCCAGCAGAGATCATTTTCAGGAAATACACCGCTCTGCCAACTGCTAACTTCCCATTGTCAGCAAAATCCACGGTTGACTCATTCAAACTTCTGTCTCAGCCGAGAAGAGATGGAAGGAAGAATTGGAGTTGAAAGGGAAGCCAAGAAAAATACCACTGTCCTTTGCTTATGGATGGCTTTATTGCCATATCTGATGGGAAATATTTTAACTTGATTTTTTTCTGAAAGTTGAAATTTTTCTAGGGCGTAAACTCTTTGGTTAGCTCTTCACGGTGCTGCAGACACTTAGTGTGGAGTCCTTTCCCCAGACTGCAGTGTGCACCAGAAGCTCACGTATCAAATCTTAATGTATGTTTCTGTTTTTTTCTACTATCTGTAGTTAACAGTCAAAATTGCATGTATTTGTCATGAGCAGCATGATGCCTTGAAGTGCACGGAACTGTTGAATGATTTTATCCAGCTAATTGGCATGGGCATCACCCCCTCTCCATAGCACTCAGGATGGAGCAGAGGGTCTTGCTTGTGCTAGGCAACTGTTATACTGCTGCTATGTTCCTAGCCATGCCTGGCCCTCATGTCTGTGGGATGATTCATTGCCACAGACCGGCTCAGGGGAGCCCCTCAGACCGTGGGAGAATCAGGGTCTTTGTACCAGGAAGGCACAAGTTTGGCAAATGACAGACAGACACAACACACAAGGGAGTGGTTGGAATCTGCTGCAACTTTACTGAATTCATGTCATTATATAGTATTCAAACAAAGAACAAACCAGAAGGTCATGTATCATTACTTGGCACAGTATGAAAACTTCTTTTAGTCACACCATTGATGAGCACATCCTTGGAAGGGGAACTCTTGTCCTTGGGAACATAAACCTCAAACAAGTGGTTTCATTTTATCTAGGAATAGAAAGTTTCTGTCTCATATTTGCTATCATGGCCCTTCCTTTTTCTCACCCTTTCTTTATCTCCTCTAGTGACCAAATATGCCTAATCAGTTCTCTGCACCTGCTGCAATATACTTCTTTGTACTTTCTCATGTAGCAAACACCATGGGGGTTAGTATCTAGGAAGCCTATTCATAAATGGTAGAGCTAAATAATTCTGCTTTTGTCCCTCAAATATCATATACTTATGACTATCATCCTCATATCTTCCTGTGTATGGAATGGGGTCATCTGGTGACTCAGTTGTACTCCTGGGTGGTTCCCACCATATATCCCTGATCCTAAACTTTATTAACCCATGAGCTTTATGTGTTAGAATACTCAATCTTGCAAGGGAATTTTCCTAGTTTCTTTATTCCCAGAATGGGGGTTTCCTAACAACATCTGGATTTTAACCTATGTTTCCCCCAAATCATCAGTCCTATTTAGGAAAAGTTCCTGCTGCTGTAACTCATCCATAATACCCCCCACTGATCTCTATTGCTATCATCCAGAATTTGCACAAGGGCTTGAAACACTGGAGGCATCTCGAGCACTGTTTTAGTATCACATATCAGAATTATCAATCCCAGGAACATCAAGGGGTTCTCTGGTAAAATTATATATTTTGGCCAAGTATAGCAAAGAACATTATCAGGAAACAGGAAAGAATAGCAGAGACAGCTAACCATCTATGACAGCGGTGAGTATATAATCTTTCATTAGAGTTCATGACCTGAGGTGATTGCTAAAGAACCGCTGGAGGCCTATCTGTGAATGGCACGAACCCCCAAGCCTGTGTCCTCCGGACCAGAGGCATCGTTGTCACACAGGCGACACCGCTGTGGGTGTGGCAATTCATTGCTTAAGTTCTCTTAGCAGCTTGTCAAAAAAACAATATAACATTAACTATAGTCATCATGTATTATGGTAGATCGCCTGTATTTATTCCTTTTATCTAACTGAATATTTGTTCCCTTTGATTAACCCATCTCTAGAACACTTTCCCCACAATACCCACTTCCCTAGCCTTTTGGAAGCTGCTGTTTGACAATGTCTATGAAAGTCTCTTTTTTAGATTATGGATGTGAGTGAGACCATGCAGCATCTGTCTTTGTCTTATATCACTTGACACCAGGTTCATTCATATTATCCCAAGTGACTGACTTCCCTTCTTTTTAATGGTTGAATATTATCCAATTGTGTATGTCAGTTACTTTTAAAATTCACTCACCTGTTTCTTTTTAATGGTATCCTATTATACATATATATGTATATGCATATATATAACAATTTTGTTTTAATTCACTCACTTGTTGATGCATACTGAAATTTATTTCATAGCTTGACTCCTGCGAGTTGTGATATAATAAAAAAGAAAGCATATATTCTGTCAACGTGATAAGTACATTTCCCTTAGCTACATCTCCTGTAGTGGGAATGGGATTGTATTATATAGTGGATATATCTTTAATGTCTCAATGGAACTCTGTATTGTTTTCTGCAGTGTATTCACCAGTCTACATTTTTACCCAAATACCAAGGCTTCCCTTTTTTGAACACATTTGCCAACACATCTTTTTCCTGTGTAGACCAGACTGGACTTGAACTCACGAAGATCCACCTGTCTCTGCCTTCCAAGTGCTGGGATTAAAGGTGTGTGCTGCTACACCCAGCATGATGATGATGACGATGATGATGATGATTTTTTTATTTTAAATTTCTCAACAATTAATGATGCTGAGCGTTATTGTGCTACTCATTAACATCCCATTCTTTGAGCTTGAGTGTTTCCTTTAGCATTTCTTATGGAACCAGTCTGGTAGTGACGAAATCCTCCAGCTTTTGCTTGTATGGGGGGAATTCCTTATTACCCGTTTCTTTTCCCACTGTCTCTTCCTTTCTCTTGTAACTCTGGGGATGGACCCACCCAAGGAGCTCATGGATGGTAGGCTTGTGCTCTACTATTGAGCTACAGCCTCAGTCCTGCTTCATTTTAAAGAACAGCATAGCTGTTTTATTTGAGTTTTAGTAGACTTTCTTAATTCAGCCCTTCAAATGTAACATCTGTTCTTCTATGGCCCTAATCCTTCTTTGCTGAGAATTCTTCAGCTAGCCATATTGAAAATCCCTTTTATATGACTTTCTCTTTATGTGCTGCTTGACCAATTCTATTGTTGATACTTACATTGCATTTTTTTTTCTATTGCAGTTTTCAGCTTTAGGATTTCTGTTTGACCTTTTAATTTCATTTTATTAGAAACTGTTATTCTAGTTCCTTACTTTCTCATCTCATTGAATTACCTATTTGTATTTTATTGAGGCTTTACTGATTTTCAAGTTATTCTGGTTTCTTTGGCAGACAGTTTTTTTTATGAAGAGTTTAAATTTTTATTTACTCGCTGTGTATGTGCTCATACATGTGTATGAAGGTATGTGAACACACATGTGTGTAGGGGTGTACCATTATGCATATGCAGAAGTCAGAGAATCACTCTCAGGAGCCAGTTTCTCCTTCCGCCTAACTGACATGGGTCCCTCTTGTTTCTGCTGCTGTGCTGCATACTCCTGCCTGACTGTCCCATGAGCCTCTGGGTGATTGCCAGCTCTCACTCTCCCATCTCACTGTAGGAGTACTGGCATTACAGATGTATGCCATCACATACAACTTTAATGAAAGACTGATATGGGTTCTAAGATTAACATTGCCAGGATTGCGCACATGGTGCCTCTACCCTCTGAGTCATCATCCCAGACCAAGTCCTCATTTCTTTAGAATCAGCCACATTTCCTGGATTGTCCCTCCTCCGCATGGCCATGCCTCGGTGTTGGATAAGTAGCTGTATTTCTCGATGTGTTGTGGCGACAGAGTAAGACGGTTGGGCTAAGCTGCCTGCATAGAAGTTGATTAGTGAGGATTAAAGCTCCACTCATTGTCATCACTGAGCTTTGAAGCTGCTATGCCACACCCCTCCTATAGCTACCCCTCTTGTAACCAGTTGATTGTGGCACTGGTGGGCAATGTTTTATGATATAATTAGACTCTACTTTGCTTCCAGTTTCATCCTGACCTTTTGCACTTAGCTCAATCCTGCTTAGTATTTAAACAGGAAGTTATAAGAAACCTATTATATGATATATATGTATATATATGATATATACATATATGATATATGGTTTCCTGGCACCTCCCAGTGTCTATGAAACCTGCACATAAGCCAGCTGCTCCACTAAACAGATCAACCCTCCAGGATGAGATTGTGTAGTCCCAGGTTAATGTCTTTTCCTTGCTTTGACTCATGTTTTAATGATCTCCCTGTCAAAGAGGCAGATAAAATACACCTTCCATTTTTCTAGCAGGTCTCATTATCTTAGGGAAATTCATTGACCTGGGACTAAATTCCATCTCTAACCTGGTCCTGGCTTCTCAGGATACACCTCTCAGGCATCATGGGCCTCTCTATCAAGTACAATCCCTGTCTGATGGGAGCTTTGGGAGGTCCCTACTCAGTTAGAGGTGGAAAACTTTAGTCTATTACAGAATCACTAAAGGCTGGTAATAACATTTCACCACCTCTCACTTGTAACCTATCTGGAAATCGGAGAAAAACAAAATATCATTTCAGCTCTCTGATGCGGATTCTTGGATAGAAAACAACAGCAAAAGAGCCTTATTTTAGTGTTGAAAAAAAAAAGATGTAATGTCTAGAGTCAGGAATTCATGGTTTAAGTTGCCATTTAGCAATTATGTGGTCACAAATAATTAATAAGGTCCCTGCATGCCTGTTTATTCATCAGCTAAAGCAAGAACAAGAAAAATGACAATGGCAGAAAATGGAGGGAAACTGCCTCCTATTTCCATGGCAGAAATGAATGGCAAAGACTAAAAACAGAGCAAAGCAAACCAGCATCAAGCGCCCCTCCCTGCTTCACAGCTTCCTTCCTTCCTTTGCCCTGCGCCTTTCTCCTGAGGCCACGTGACACCAGAGATTTGTCCCTTACCAGACATCATTAACAGATGTGATTTTCCAAAGGATTAAGAATGAATAAGTCAAGTGCAAATTAGGGTAAAAGTGTCTTTTCCGTGTGTCCTAGAAAATACCAGGAAAGAGTGTGAATTCAAAAGAACTACAAATTGTACAACTCAAGTACACAAAACTTCTTAATTTCATAGGGAAAGGATATATGAATATATAATATATGTATACACACATAATTCTATAGAATGCATATGTGTATATATAATAGTATATATACCATTCAGCATATACTATATGGTCTATACACTATATAGAAGTATATAGGTATATGTATATAATAGTAGATATACTATTCAGTATATACTATATAATATATACTATATAGAAATATATATCATGTTCCTATGAAATTAAGTAGTTTTTGCAATATATGTGTATGTATGTATGTATGTATATGCTTCTAAATTAGCTTTAAAAAGAGCATATGGTCTTGAAGCCTTGGTGGACTGCCTTCATTTCAATATGGGAGATAGAATATGTATGCTTCTGCATTTGAGCAGGCTTGTCCTTCTCTCTATGACCAGCATTTCTAGGGTTGGATGGACTTGTGTATAAGTAGAAGTAGTTGACGATGACAACAATTTTGGTGGAAGAAGAGAAACTGTTCTTTCTGGCTCTGTCGTCTTACGATGCTCTCCACACTAGTCCTGGCGTGACTGGCTTTTGGCATCATTGGCTCTCAGATTGCTTAAGTTATGACTTAATTTTCAAGTAAACTAGTAAACTTAAGATAAGCATGTGATTCAAGTTTAATATGCATGGAGGATACTATTGATGTCATTTGGACCTTGAACCCCCCCCCCAATGTGCTACAGTCTTGACCTCCAGTGTGGCACCAGGGCAGAGATTTTGGAGACCAAGAGTTTGAGCCTGTAGAGGTCCTTAGTCATTAAGACTATCTCTTGGAAGGGCACATGGGACCCTGACCTCTTCCTCTTCCATTTCTCTATGTTCTCTGACGGCTGAGAAGAACATTGTATATCTTATTCTCTTTCCGCAATGTGCTACCTCTCCTCAGATCTAAAACATGGACATGGGACAATTAGTCATGAGCTGAAGCCTCCAAAACTGTGAGCCCAAATAACATTTTCCTCCTTATAAGTTGATTTTGCAGGCATTTTGACAAGACAAGTGTCTCATATACTGGTAATTTTGTTGTTGTCGTTATGTCTCTTGCTGATTAAACCTTTCCTAGTGCCTGGAATGCAGACCTCGCTATCCCTAGCCACCTCGACGTCTGAAATAGTTCCCTCTTTTGAACTGAGTTTTCCTCCCAGACACTTGTTTTGGGCTGCCTTCTTTACAACTCTGAAACCTGGACAATCAAATGCTCTGCTCCTCACAACAGCAGCTGAATGTGTTTGAGATGGCATGTCTCAGGAGGCTTCTAGACGTCACACAAAGAGATAGGCTGCGCGACGATGCCATTAAGAAACATTTCCATGTACAGAAGGAAGTAAACTATAGGATACAACAATGGCACTTGAGATACTTGTTATGAGAGTGACATGAGAATGAATGATGGCAGATACTCAAAGAGAGCACTGCTTGAAGGAGTGCACAGGATAAAGCAAAGAGGAAGGGCCCTAAAATGCTGAATAGGCAACATAAAGGAAGACTGCGGAACCTTGGGTATGACAGTAACACAAGCATCTAGGACTGCCCAGGGTAGAGACAACTGGAGAACCACCATACATGGGCTGCCCCTGCATGCTTGATGATGCGGGCATGTTGCTATGGTGGCAGAAAGCTGACTAACATGGAAGACATGGAGTAAAGTCTACTTAGTGTCCCCAGAAAATATTAAGATCAAGGGTTAAGTTCATGTCGAAACCAGTGCACTCTAAAGGGCTAGATAATGGTTAATAGTGTTGATGTGTCTGATGAAGAGTGGTGTGGGCAGAATGGAGGCCGTTCCTCCACAGAGGGAAGCTGGAACACTGGGTCCTTACAAAAGCCCATAGTGTCTGTGGCTTGGATGCTTTCCCTTGAATGGATTGTTAAAGGGCTTTTCTTTCACCACATTCCACATCAACCACAATACATGATCACAATAGCAGACACCTCATAAACAAGTTTCTAAAAAGCAACTATGTTACGTTGAGAAGGTTTTCTTGTGCTTACATGAATTTTAACAGAAATGTTGGATTTCTTCTTGAAATAACTACTTCCTCAAAACAAAGAATAAACTGGTAACGGATTTATTTGTAATGGACATGGCTTTAAAAAGTAGGTCCAAATTGCAGATCAGTCTCAAAATCTGTTTTCTTTTCATTTGCATGATAAATTTTTACATAGAATGTTATAGATACATGTACATCTGTGAAAATTCACCATGCTGTACACCTGAGAGTTGCACACTGCTGTAAAGGACAAGCAATGTGGGAAATAACAAACACTGGAAGGACAAAGATGGCAAGCAGCAATCTCTATTTCATTCTCTAGTTTGCCAGCCTTCTCCGTGCTGCCGAGGGCCCCTCCTTCTGCATGAACACATCTGTTCCTCTTTAGGAAGCATACATCCTGACTTCTATGCCTGTCTTCTTCATGTATATAACTATTCTGTACTTGCAATCATGCTAAACAGCATTATTTGCCTTGAGCCTGTGGTGAGCTTTTCATAGGACTGCACACTCCACTCTGCAACAGTTTCCACATGACTGCCCACTCCACTCTGCAACAGTTTCTCTTGCCCCCCCCCCCCCCCGCCAATGTGAGAGTCACTCATTTTGACCTGTGGCACTGCCATCCTTTGCTATGGAATATGGAACCCTCCTGTCACACTAGAGTGAAGGAGTTAGATTACTTGTCGCTGGAGTTGATTTCTCCTGGGGTCTTGAATACTCGTAGGCCACTTTCGAAAGTTCTGAGGGCCAGACTGGCAAGCTGGCTAAGCGGGTAAAAACACCTACCACCAAGCCTGATGACCGGAGTTCAGCCTCTGCGGCCCACATGGTCACAGGAGAGAACGGACTCTCCCAAGCTGTCCTCTGACCTGCATATGTGTGCTGTGCATGTGTACCCCCCCCAACTTCAGCAGAGATGTCTATGCTTGAGTGAGCATGCAAGATGCAGTGATGGTTTTGTTTATTTCATAGGGTGTGTGGAGGATTTATTAGTATCAAGTAAAGTTAATGTAATAATGGGAAGGTCTCTTTACAGACCACTTCATGGCATTCCGTGACATGTTTTTAGCTTGGGATTTTGTGTTGTACGAAGGTTTGAAATTATTTTGCTTGGCTCATTTTGGGTTACAGCTGTAGTTCATGCAAGCTTCCTGTTTTGTCTCCTTCATCTTGACAGGTAATCTTTTCTGTGAATTTATACTGATTATTGTTCTTCTAAGCCATTCATATTCTTGTTTTCCACTCTTGGATGGCTTTTTAAAAAATGAACTTTACTTTAAAGAAAAAAAAACAACCCTTGCAAATAAATAAAAATCACACATCAAAATTAATCAGATCAAAGTCTATAGAACTTAATGAACTTACATACAGTTAGACTTGGCATTCAAAATGGAAACAGCAAATTCACATTAAATTTATACTTTCAGTAGTGAATTTATTTTTAAGTAGACTTATTTATTTTATTTTAAGCATGGAAATGTTTTGTTTGCTTGCACGTCTGGGTAGCACATGCATGCCTAGTGCCTGTGGAATTCAGAAGAGGGTGTCTGATCCCCTGGGACTGGGGTTACAGATGACTGTGAGCTGCCATGGCAGTGCTTGGAATCGAATCTGGTTCTTCTGCAAGAACAAAAGTTGCTCTTAACTGCTGAGGCTTCTGTCCAGACCCAGTATGGAGTATATTTTATGTACTTATCTATGACCAAAGCCAAAATAAATAAATAATTCAGGCAGATTTGGAACTAGAAAACCAATTAACTTTATATCTTCATTCAAAACTCATGTCCATCACCTGCCTTCAGTCTCTCCTCATCTCTTTGTATTTAGTCTTCATTGTTCTCTTCCCTTCATGTCATTCCATACCCACATGTACATTTATTTACATAGGTACATATGTTACTAGCTAGATTCCACATATGAGAACATGTGGTTCATTTCTTTCTCAGACTGTAGACCCCACTTAATCTGGATGGTTTTATATTCCATCCTCCTTCCATGACACAAATTGTTCATTTTACCAGAGATTTGCTTATTAGTTTTTCTTTATTTTATTAAAAAAAATACTTTTCATTTTACATACCAACACCAGTTCCCACTCCCTCCCTTCCGCCTCAACCTTCTCCCTTCCTATACCCTATCTACTCCTTAGAGGGGGTAATGCCTTCCTTGGAGAGTCAACAAGGTCTGGGATACCAACTTGAGGCAGAACCAAGCCTTTCTCTCTCCCCACCCCCTTATCAAGGCCGAACAAGGTATCCCAGCATAGGGAATGGGCTCCAAAAAGCCAGTTCATGCACCTGAGATAGGTTCTGTGCAGTTGCCAGCCTCCCCAACAGATCAAGCCACATAACTGTCACCCACATTCAGAGGGTCTAGTTCTGTCCCATGCAGGTCCCCCAGCTGTCAGTCCAGAGTCCTTGAGCTCCCACTAGCTTGGGTCAGCTGTCTGTGGTTTTCCCATCATGCTCTTGACTCCCCTTGTTCATGTGATCTTCAGCTTTTCAGTATTTTTCTTTGTATTGTATTTTTATATTCAAGTTTATAACATCTGCTTTAGTCCTTGTAATTCCTTCCACATTCTCCTGGTGACTCTTTGGTACAGTTAAGACGGTGCTCTGCCTGCAGGCTTTGAGCTTTCCTTCTCTGTTCTAGTGGATAAAGCTGTGATTTCCGTGTATCTCGTGCCTTATCCAGATCACAAGCCTTGATACGAAACTAAAATTGAGTTCTAACTTCCAATTTTAATCAAATTTCTTCTTGAACTTTAAGTGATTTAAAAATATGTTTTAAATGTGAGGGCTGTAAGATGTCTTTTATTAGTCATTTGTAAGCTGACAGTATTATAGCCAGAAAAGTCAGACTATATTACCCCAATTTAAAAAGACCAGAGCTTCATTTATAGTTTAGCATACAACTAAAGTTTATGAATGCTATATGTAAGCTTGAAAACAATATTATTACACATTTCTTTGGTAATAATTTCTTTTTTTAACTTAATGTACAAAGTACTATAGGCTTTATTATAGTGTTTTCATAGTATATACCCCTATGCTTTGCTTTTATTTAACCATCTTCTTTATTGGTCCCTGAGACTTGTGAGCAGTAGACCGCCATCTGTCTGTTTCTCTCTATGTGCATGTATATGTTTGAATGTGTTCCTGCCTCTGTGTGTGTCTATACAACTATATATACCTATTTGTGTGTATACAGGTACACAGTCCTGTGTGTGTGTGTGTGTGTGTGAATGTGTGGCTAACAGGTCTTTCTCTGGTCTGTGAGCTCCCGAATAATGACACAGAGATGTCTTATTAATTATGAAAGCTTGGTCTTAGCTTAGGCTTGTTCCCAACTAGCTCTTAAAACTTAACCCATTTATATTAATCTACATTCTACTACATGACTTGTTACCTCTCCTCAGCACTGTATATCTGACTTCCTCTGTATCTGGCTGGCAAATCTCTTGCACCTCTGGTTGCTCCCCAGAGTTCCTATCTCTTGCTGGAAGTCCTACCTATCCTCTCTTGCCTAGCTATTGGCTATTCTGCTCTTTATTAAACCAGTCAGAAGATGTCCTAGGGAGGTGAGGATAAACAGAGATACATTTTTACACAGTGTACAAAGAGATTATCCCAACATGTGTGCTTGCTTCTGTGTATGTACATACAAGTGTACACACCTGTGCATGTGTGTACAGGTATATAATCCTGTGAGTGTGTGTGTGTACAGGGTACACACCTATGTATATGCCTGTATATGTATTATGTACCACTTGTGTCTGTATACAGGAGTACACACGTTTGTGTGTGTGTGTGTGTGTGTGTGTGTTTATGTGCAACAGAATAAAACATTAAGTGTCTGGTTCAAAATACAAAAATCTGTTAATGTAATCCACCATATAAACAATCTGATAGAAAAAAACCACATGATCATTTCATTAGATGCTGAAAAAGCATTCAAAAAAATTCAACAGCCCTCGCAGAGTTGTTTTGATTTGCATTTCCCTGATAGCTAAGGAAGTTGAACATGTCCTTAAGTATCTTTTGGCAATTTGAAATCCTTCTGTTGAGAATTCTTTGTTTAGTTCAGTACACCATTTTTAATTGGGTTATTTAGAATTTTAGTGTCTAATTTCTTGAGTTCTTTATATATTTTGGAGATCAGTCCTTTGTCTGTTGTGGGGCTGGTGAAGATCTTTTCCCATTCAGTAGGCTGTCTTTTTGTCTTATTGACTGTGTCCTTTGCTTTACAGAAGCTTCTCAGTTTCAGGAGGTCCCATTTATTTACTGTTGCTCTTAGTGTCTGTGCTACTGGGGTTATATTTAGGGAGTGGTCTCCTATGCCCATGCATTGAAGGGTACTTCCCACTTTTCGATCAGGCTCAGTGTGGTCAGATTTATATTGAGGTCTTTAGTCCATTTGGACTTGAGTTTTGTACATGGCAATGGATATGGATCTATTTTCATTCTTCTACAGGTTGACATCCAGTTATGTCAGCACCATTTGTTGAAAATGTTTTCTTTTTTCCATTGTATAATTTTAGCTTCTTTGTAAAAAATCAGGTGTTCATAGGTGTGTGGATTAATAACCAGGTCTTCAATTCGATTCCATTGGTCAATCTCTCTGTTTTTATGCCAATATCAAGCTGTTTTGATTACTGTAGCTCTGTAATAGAGCTTAATGTCAGGGGTGGTAATGCCTCCAGAAGTTCCTTTATTGTATAGGATTGCTTTAGCTATCCTGGGTTTTTTGTTTTCCATATGAAGTTGATTATTGTTCTTTCAAGGTCTGTGAAGAATTGTGTTGGAATTTTGATGGGGATTGCATTGAATCTATAGATTGCTTTTGGTAGGATTGCTATTTTTACTATGTTGATCCTACCTATCCAAGAGCATAGGAGATCTTTCCATTTTCTGGTATCTTCTTCAATTTCTTTCTTCAATGACTTAAAGTTCTTGTCAAATAGATCTTTCACTTCCTTGATTAGTGTTACACCAAGATATTTTATGTTATTTGTGGCTATTGTGAAAGGCGATGTTTCTCTGATTTCCCTCTCAGCTTCTTTATCTTTTGTGTATAGGAGGGCTACTGATTTTTTTAGTTGATTTTGTATCCTGCCACATCACTGAAGATATTTATCAGCTTTAGGAGTTCTCTGGTAGAGTTTTTGGGGTCACTTATGTACACTATCATATCATCTGCAAAAAATGAGAGTTTGACTTTATCCTTTCCAATTTGAATCCCCTTGATCTCCTTATGTTGTCTTATTGCTATTGCTGAAACTTCAAGAACTATGTTGAAGAGATATGGAGAGAGTGGACAGCCCTGTCTTGTTCCTGATTTTAGTGGAATTGCTTTGAGTTTTTCTCTATTTAATTTGATGTTGGCTTTCAGCTTGCTGGATATTGCTTTTATTCTATTTAGATATGATCCTTGTATCCCTAATCTCTCCAAGACCTTTATCATTAAGGGGTGTTGGATTTTGTCAAATGCTTTTTTCAGCATCTAATAAAATGATCATATGTTTTTTCTTTCAGTTTATTTATATGATAGATTACATTGATAGATTTTCATATGTTGAACCAGCCCTGCATCTCTGGGATGAAGCCTACTTGATCATGATGGATGATTTTTTGATGTGCTCTTGGATTCGGTTTGCCAGTATTTTATTGAGAATTTTTGCATCCATGTTCATGAGTGAGATTGGTCTGTAATTCTCTTTCTTGGTGCAGTTTTTGTAAGAATGGCTAAGATCAAAAACACCAATGATAGCTTATGCTGGAGAGGATGTGGAGTAAGGGGAACACTCATCCATTGCTGGTGGGAATGCAAACTTGTACAACCACTTTGGAAATCAGTATGGTGGTTTCTCAGAAAATTGGGAATCAATCTACCTCAGGATACAGCAATACCACTCTTGGGAATATACCCAATCATACTACAAAAGCATTTGTTCAACTATGTTCATAGCAGCATTATTTGTAAGAGCCAGAACCTGGAAACAACCTTGATGTCCTTCAACTGAAGAATGGATAAAGAAAGTATGGCACATTTACAAATTAGAGTACTACTCAGTGTTAAAAAGCAGTGATATCTTGAATTTTGCATGCAAATGGGTGAAATTAGAAAACACCATCCTTAGTGAGGTAACTCAGACCCCCCAAAATGAATACGGTATGTACTCACTCATAAGTAGATACTAGTCATAAACAAAGGACATTGAGCCTATATTTCATGATCCTAGAGAAGCTAAGCAATAAGGTGAACCCAAAGAAAAAGATATATAGACCCACCTGGGAATTGGAAACAGAGAAGATTGCC
Organism: Ondatra zibethicus; assembly: GCA_004026605.1. Classification (NCBI taxonomy): domain Eukaryota; kingdom Metazoa; phylum Chordata; class Mammalia; order Rodentia; family Cricetidae; genus Ondatra; species Ondatra zibethicus. Next base: position 89,692 of record PVIU01001733.1, read on the forward strand.
TGACAAAATTGGGAGAATGGGGGTGGGGGTAAAAGGAAGGGGAGAAGGGGAGGGTTGAGGAGAACTTGAGGGAATGGGATAGTCAAGATGGAGGAAGGACAGAGATGAGAGCAAGGAAAGAGATATCTTGATTGTGGGAGCCATTATGAGGTTAGCAAGAAACTGGCTCTAGAAAAATTCCCAGGAATCCATAAGGCTGACCCCAGCTAAGACCCTAAGCAATAGAGGAGAGGGGGCCTGAACTGGCCTTGCCCTGTAGTCAGACTGATGATTATCTTAAATATCACCATAGACCCTTCGTCCATCAACAGATGAAAACAAAGTCAGAGAACCACATCAGAGCACTGGACTGAGCTCCCAAGGTTCAGTTGAAGAGTGGAAGGAGTGAGAATATGAGCAATGAGGTCAAGACCATGAGGGGTTCACCCACTGAAACAGTTTGCCTGAGCTAATGGGAGCTTGCCAATCCAACTGGACTGGGAGTGAACGAGCATGGATCAAACTAGTCCCTCTGAATGTGGTTGACAGTTGGGGCAGACTTAGGGGCCACTGACAGTGGCACAGGGATTTGTCTCTACTGCATGTCCTGACTTTTTAGGATCCTATTCTCTTTGGATGTATACCTTGCTCAACCTAGATATAGTAGGGAGGGCTTTGGACTTGACATAGGGCAGGGTGCCTTGTCCTCTCTTAGGATTGGAGGGGGAAAGGAGAGGGTGTGTGGAGGGAGTGGGAGGAAGGGAGGGAGTAGGAATTTGGATTGGTATTTTTTTAAAGTAATAAAAAAATTCAACAGCCCTTCATGATAAAAGTATTGGATAGAGCAGGGATAAAAGGAACAAACATAAACATAATAAAGGCAATTTAGAACAAGCCAGCAGCCAGCATCAAACTAAATGGAAAGAAGCTCAAAGCAATCCCACTGAAATCAGAAACAAGACAAGGTTGTCTACTCTCTCCGTATCCATTCAATATACTACTTGAAGTTCTAGCTAGAGCAGTAAGACAACAAAAGGTGGTCGATTGAGGGATACAAATCAGAAAAGAAGTCAAACTCTCACTGTTTGCAGATTTGCAGACAATGTAATAGTATACTTAAGTGACCCCAAGTTCTACCAAGGCACTCCTACAACTCATAAACACTTCCAGTAATGTAGCAGGATACAAGATTAACTAAAAAAAAAAAAAAAAAAACCAGTAGCCCTCCTGTACACAGATGATAAATGGGCAGAGAAAGAAATCAGAGAAATGTCATCCTTCACAATAACCACAAATAGCATAAAATACCTTGTAGTAATGCTAACCAAACAAGTGAAAGACCTGTATGACAAGAACTTTAAAACTTTGAATAAAGAAACAGAAGAAGGTACCAGAAAATGGAAAGATCTCCCATGCTCTTGTGTAGGTAAAATTAACATAGTAAAAATAACAATCTTACCAAAACCAATCTACAGATTCAATGCAATGCCCATCAAAATCCCAGCAAAATTCTTTACAGACTTCCAAAAAACAGTATTCAACTTCATATGGAAAAACAAAAACCCAGGATAGCCAAAACAATCCTGTACAACAAAAGAACTTCTGAAGGCATCATAATCCCAGACTTCAAACCCTACTATAGAGCTACAGTACTGAAAACAGCCTGGTATTGGCATTAAAACAGACAGGAAGACCAATGGAATCAAATCAAAGACCCAGATATCAATCCACACACCTAGAAACACCTGATTTTTGATGAAGAATCTAAAATTATAAAATGAATAAAAAACGAAAGTATATTCAATAAATGGTGTTGATTTAACTGGATATCAACATATAGAATGCAAATAGATACATATCTATTGGAATGCACAAATCTTAAGTCAAATGGATCAAAGACCTTAACATAAAACCAACTACACTGAGCCTCATAGAAAAGAAAGTGGGAAGTACACTTGAGTGCACTGGCACAGGAGACTGCTTCCTAAATATAATCCCAGTAACACAGACACTGAGAGAAACAATGGGACCTCCTGAGCCTAAGAAGCTTCTGTAAAGCAAAGGACATGGTCATCAAGGCAAAATAGCAGCTTTTGGGATTGGGAAAACATTTTCACCAACCCCACATTGGACAGAGAACTGATCACCAAAATATATAAAGAACTCAAAAAACTTGACATTAAAAGAACAAATAATCCAATAAAAATGGGGTACAGACCTAAACAGAGAACTCTCAACATATGAATGTCAAATGGTGAAAGACACTTAAGGAAATACTCAACATCCTTAGCCATCAGAGAAATGCAAATCCAAACAACAAAAAACCTGAGATTCCATCTTATACCTGTCAGAATGACCGAGATCAAAAACACTGATGACAGCTTATGCTGTAGAGGATGTGGGGTAAAGGGAACACTCCTACATTGCTGATGGGAGTGAAAACTTGTACAGCTGATTTGGAAATCAGTACGGTGATGTCTCAGAAAATTAGAAAACAATCTACCTCAAGACCCAGCAATGCCATTGTTTGTTATATATCAAAAAGACACTCACTCATACCCCAAGGACATGTGTTCAACTATGCTCGTAGAAGCATTTTTTGTAATAGCCAGAACCTGGAAACAACCTAGATGCCCTTCAACTGAAGAACTGATAAAAAAAAAATGTGGTATATTTACACAACAGAGTACTACACAGCAGTAAAAAAAGACATCTTGAAATTTTCAGGCCAATGGATGGATCTAGAAAAAAATCATATTGAGTGAAGTAACCCAGACCCAGAAAGACAAATATAATATGTATTCACTCATAAGTTGCTTTTAGACATAAAGCAAAGAAAAAACCAGCCTATAATTCACAACAAAGAGGACCTAAGAGAGACATACAAAGATCTATATAGGAAGGTGAAAAAGACAAAATCTCCTGATTAAATTGGGAGTGTGGGGGTCATGGGAGAGGGTAGAAGGGGAGGGGAGAGGAAGGGAGGGAAGTGGAGAAAAATGTATAGCTTAATAAAAACAATTTTAAAAAGAGGGCAGAAAAGAAAAAAGACGTTGTTTGTCCCCTCTGTCATTCTCTGCATGTGACTTCTAGTCAGGGTCTATCTTTGAGCCTGCACTTCTCTCTCATCTTAGCTGAAAGCCAGCAAGACAGTGATCCTCCTGTCTCCATGCTGTTCAGAGCTGGCATACCAGGAATTTGTGAAGATGCCTGGTGTGTTACCTGAAGGCTGGATCCAAATTCTGGTCCTCATTCCTGTGGGACAAATGTTCTTAACCACTGAGTCATTTCTCCAGCTCCAGTTTTGTGCTTTTGAGGGTTTAATGATGCTATTCACTGTTGGATACATGTAAAGCCTTAAAATGATAAATCATTTGCTGAAGAGTAACCAAAAGTAATAATGAAAATAGAAGAGAAAATTATTTTTAATACTCTTATTCAGAGACAACCACAGTTAACACTGGTTTTTAATCTAGTTTTGAATCTTTAAAAACACACAGCTCTATTAAAATTTGGATTTTTTAACATTTATTTCTCTCAGAGCAGAGATTTTTGTTTTAATTTTATATTTTTAGAATAGCTTTGCCAAACTCCCATTTAAAATATTTTCTTAGTATTCATTTAGAAGACAGCCAGTATTATGTGCCTCACTACAGTAACGGATGGGGCAGTGTCTTCAGCCAGAGCCTAGTAACAAAGGAGGCAGAGTGCTACAGGGTATACAAGGGCCTGTGATCTGCTGAGCGGGAGCTGCTAAGGAAATGAGAGAGTAAAGTGACAAGAAGAGAAGGAAAGCTGCGGTTTCAGAAATACACAAAAAGGTGGATCCCTTCAGTAGAGACTTGAATGCATGGTGGTGAGCGACGAGCATGTGGGACAGTGTATCCTGTAGAAGAAACGGCAGGTGCCAGGGCCCTGGGTGCAGGGTGCTGCCTGGTGCTTCCTCTCATCCGTGGTACAGAGGAAAGACAAAGATTTCTGGACTACGGGGGTGAGTGGGACAGATGTGGAAGAGGTGTGTGTATTAATTTCAAACACAGTGGAAAGCTGCTTGTGTGGCATTCATGGGGATGCCCTGGCAGGACAGCCTCTGGCTTCTGTGTGGGAGAAACAAGAAGAACCAGGAAGACCCATTTTTTTAAAAAAATTTCTTTTCTTTTTTTTTTTTTAAAGAAAACAAATTATTATTTTTTTTTCATTTTAGGTATCAATCCCAGTTCCCACTCCCTCCCCTCCTCCTATTCCCTCCACCCACCTCCACCCCACCCCTATCTATGCCTCAGAGAGGGTAAGGCACATTGCTTTGGGGAATGTAGTATGAGGAGGAGTGGGCTGCATTTCCAGCGCCTGGTTAGCTTATGCCCGAAATAATTACACAGAAACTGTATTCATTTAATTACTGCCTGACCCATTAGTTCTAGCCTCTTATTGGCTTACTCTCATATCTTGATTAGCCCATTTCCGTTAATGTGTATCGCCACTTGACTGTGGCTTACCGGCATGAGTCTAAGCAGCATCCATCTCAGCCAGGAGAATCATGGTGTCTGCCATACTGCCTTCTCTCCCCCAGCATTCTGTTCTGTCTACTCCGCCACCTAAGGGCTGCCCCATCAAAAGGCCAAGACAGTCTCTTTATTTAACCAATGAAAGCAACAGAAATACAGAAGGACCTCCTACACCAGGGGAAGGTTCAAGGTCCTCCCTACTATATCCAGGCTGAGCAAGGTATTCATCCAAAGACAATAGGTTCCCAAAAAGCCAGTACAAGCAGTAGGGACAAATTCTGGCGACACTGCTCGTGGCCCAGCAGTCTGCCCCAGCCATGCAACTGTCACCCACATTCAGAGGGACTAGTTTGGACTTATGCTGGTTCTGTCCCTGTGTAGCTGGAGTTGGTGAGCTCTCATTAGCTCAGGTAAACTTTCAGTGGGTGAACCCCTCATGGTCTTGACCTCTTTGTTCATATTCTCACTCCTCCCACTGGAAGACCCACTCTTGCTGATGTAGTAGGCAGAGTAGATGGTGGAGTGAGAAGCTGGCAGAGCGGTCTCAGCTTACCCGGAAAAGAGAATGAGGGAGGAGCATGGGGATGTGGGGGGGGATGACAAAAGAAAACAAAACAATAACAAACAAATGAAAAACAATGGGGAGTGCGCATGTTTTGCCTTCAGCAGTCATCACCGCTCCACAGTAACCACTGGTTTCTCATCTCATTTCATCACTGCGGCAACTACACAGAGCAGGGTAGGATGACTTCTCTCTTCTCGTAGGTGAGGAGATGGAGCGGAGTTAAGATGCTGGGTTTCAACATGACCTGAACCACAGGTTGCTCTTGACCATGGTATTGTTATCACAGTCTGCTCCCTGTGCTCCTCTTTATCATGCTGTGTTCCTAGTCTTCAGCACAGCCGCAGGAAGCATGGGCAAATGGCTGCCAAACTGAACTAGATGAGGAGGGTGACTCTCTGGTGGGGGCTCAGTGTCACAGAGATGGTGACATAGATGCTTGCTGGGTAGAAGGTCTAAAGGATACTGTGTTCTCATTTCACTTATTCAAAAACCTTATCCTAAATTGCATGCTGTTTGCACTCTGTCTTTGTCCTTCCAGCTTCCAGCTCAGACAAGTCTTCTTTCTTAGAGCCTTGGGTGAACCACTCATCTAGACCTTGTTTTCCTCACCTAAGTATACCATGTTCTACTCAACTTTGCTGTGCTGCATTTGGGATAGGTTTATGAAACAGCTACTAGACTCGTGGTTAATTCATAATAGCTAGCATTTATTCAGTATTTACAATGAGCTGGGCTCTGTACTATGAACGTGTCTTCTATGATTTCATTAGATGAGTCTAATAGTCTTAGGACTATTTCCAGCAACTTTCTGTAGATAGTAAAGCTGAGATATAAGATGAGTAGGTGATTTGTAAATCTAGTAAATTCCAGAGACTGGTTAGAACTGAGAAAATGGCCTTTCCCATACTTCTGTGCAATAACCTGCCCTGCCCCTGTGATTGCTGAATAAATCTGTGCACTTGTCCCAGTGAGGAGTAATGTGGACGTGTGTATATTTCTGAGAGGCATATTTATTTTCTTTCCTGTCTCTCACTCTAGAATTTTGCCCACCCATTCATAGCAGCCTGCCATGGCCCATGTGAATAACTCCAGATGTGATGCATTTCCTCCAGCATCAACTGCAGCGCATTCCATGTGAAACATGCTCACACATGTTGATCTTCTCTGCACTCCAGTCAGCATTCTGCATCAAGTCCTCTTCTCAGGCTGACCTGGCCCTGCAGACAAACTGGCAGTTCTTATCGAACATGTGCAGAAAGTCAGAAAAAGTCTTTTCTGGGGCTAGAGAGCTAATTCAGTTATTAAAGCTCTTGCGTGCAAGCATGTGGGCCTTAGTTCAAACCCCAGCACCCATTTGAAAGAGCTGGCTATGGTGACACAAGTTTGTCATCCCAAGAGGAAGGTGAAGTCCCAGGTCCCAATAAGAGACACTGTCTCAAAAGGAAAATCAGCGGAGGTCAGCAAGATAGCTCAGCAACTAAGCCCGATGATAAGAGTTCAGTCCTGGAACCTACACAATGGAAGAAGAAAACTGACTTCTACAGGATACCTTCTTATCCTCCACAAGCATGCCTTGGCACATGTGTGCTCACATATATACATATGAACCCAGCAAACATGTGTAAATAAAATAGACAATAAAATTTATAAAACAGCTCTGTGGTAGTAGCACATACATCTAATCCCAGCACTTGGAAGGCAGAGGCAGGCAGATCTCTATGAGTTTGAGGCCAGCCTGGTCTACAGAGTGAGTTCGAGGACAGCCAGGGCTACACAAAGAAACCCTGTCTTGAAAAACCAAATACCCATGTGTGCACACGCATGCACATGTGTACACACACACACACAAATTGGTGGTACTAGAGGAACAACACACAAGGTTAATCTCTGACATTTATGTGCTCTCACACCTGAACACACACACACACACACACACACACACACACACACACACACCAAGTCCCACTGATAGAGAGTAATCTAGCACATCTCTTCTCTTTCCTCAGATCCTGCATAGGCTCCATCACCAAGGCAGGATAGCCACAGGCTTGGAAAGGGCTCATGGTCTCTGACCACAGAGATGCTTAGGGAGGCTAGTGTCTGTCAGGACTCCAGGGCCCACAGAGACACTCTGTCTCCAGGCTACTAATTTGGAGTAATGTTTATGTGGTCATTGTCAGCTCCATTAGGAAACCTGGGTGGAGCATTTGCTTTTTTTCCCTTATGTGCTGTGAATATTTTTCTCTCTGTACCCAAAGGTTTTTCTGTCTCCAATATCCAAGCAGCTCATTTCTAGAGAAGTCAGTCAACTCTGGATTGCCCTGGAGTGACAGGAAGCCAGTGGTATGTCCTCATTGTCCTCAATCTCAGTTTTTCTGAGTCTCAGAGGTCAGATCCAGGGACACTCATCAGTATGACTTCCCAGCATTCTCAGTTCCTTTCCTTGGATAGACTATATCAGAATCACAGTGGCCATGCAGGAAAAATATCAGCCACCCCGTCCATACCCAAGAGCTACCCATCAGATTCTCTAGGGCTTGACATGGCTCTGTATTTTACCAGGTTTTCAGAATGAGGCATCTCAGTGCTGTCCATCAGTCTCTGGGGCTCCAGTTTCCTCTGATATTTGGGTCTTCTCCACTACAGTAGGGTCCTCTGAAGTCCCAACCAGACAGTTTTGATGTGGGATTCCCCTCTGTATGCTGTGAATATGTCTTATCACCATTGGTTAATGATTAAAGCTGTTTTAGCCAATGACTTAACAGAGCAAAGCCAGGCAGGAAATCCAGAGATATAGAAAGTAGGTGGAGTCAAGGAGATACCATGTAGCTGCCAAAGGAGAAAGACATCTACTGGAACCTTACCAGTAGGCCACAGCCTCATGGTGATACACAGGTTAATAGAAATGGGTTAATTTAAGATGTAAGAGCTAGCTAGAAATATGCCTGAGTTATTGGTCAAACAGTGCTGTGATTAATATAGTTTCTGTGTGGTTATTCGGGTCTGAGCAGTCAGGTAATGAATGAGAAGTCTCAGTTTCCAAGTTTCCAAGCAAAATCGTCTCCAGTGCAGCTGCTCCTTTCCTCAATCCTGTCTTCCCAGTTGTCCTTGCTTTGTTTGATCCCTGCTTCTGGAACTTGGCAATATCAACTCCCGGCATCTGTTCTCTACCAAATTTTCTCTTTCTCCCTGCATATTTGCTTCTCAGAAAAAACAACATATTAATTCTGCATTTGTCTGTGTGTGTCCCTATTAGACATTTAGACTTTCAAAGTGGAATAATTTGGATCACAAAATGTGCCCACAGGTCACTTTTAACTTGTTATCATGATTTCATATGGGTGGGGGACAGCCCTCTCAGGCACTTCTGTAAAAAGCTGGTTTGGTTGCATGCATCTGTAATCCCAGGGCTAGAAGGAAGATATAGGAGGGGCCCTGGATCTTCCAGCCTCACTGAGTCAGTGGGAGATCCTGCCTTAAAAATGAGAAGGGGGGGAGGGCAGGGAGAAAGCAGAGGAGGGTAAGACACCTCTAATTGAGATCTGGCCTCCAGTGCTTACATACTTGAATGTATGTACACATGAGTACACCCACAAATACGTACATATATAGTCCCTACATAATTTACATATTTTATCTTGAATTTTCCTAGGTACTATTTGATTTTCCAACTCATCTTAGAGCAAAACCTTTTGTGAGATTTGACTGAATTTTTCCTTTACCTTTTCATATTCCTGCCTCATTTCTCTTCGAGACTTGATGATTCTAGCCACACATCACTGAGGCATTAACTACTAAAGTCTCTGATGGGGTTCATCTCCACAAAATCCAGTGCCAAAACTTATTGATTTCCTTAATCTCTATCTCCCAGACATGGCTCATAGGAGTGGATAATTTTTGCCCTCTTTACAATCCCTCTTGAGGCTCCACAGTGTGCTGGCTTCCACCTAAGAGCATGAATTGGATTTTCCTTACTAAGGTGGGAGGATCACCAACCAAAGAAGGGCTGGGAAATAGGACACAAAAGACACAGATACGCATTAGGAAAGTTAAACACTCAGGGTTGCCTATTCAAAGAGATGTTTAACTTGTTTTCCACCCAAAAGGCTGGGAATGGATGTGATTAATAGCCCAGTGACCTCTGTGCTATCTGTGGGGCCAGGGCACATCTGACAACCCTAGACTCTTATGTTTATCTCAGTTATCTTGAGCATTGTTTCTTCGTCAATAGAAGAAACATTTTTATGGAAGAAGTCATATTACTTTGGAAAGTTTCCATGTAATTATGTCTTAAGCTTTGTTGTATGTGTGGGATTGAGTTAAGTATCATCAGGAAGCTTTTCTCCCAAATTGTGTGTACTTAAATATGCCTAAAATAAACTGCTCAGTATCTGACTCTAGAAGTTTGAACCAACACTAGCTACTGAGTCATGTTGAACTGGATTTCCTCCTTGCCTCACATAGATCAACTCTCTGCTAGCCCTGGTGGTCTGAGAGACCCTGGCAGTATAAGATGACACCAATAAATTTTTTTTGTCTGGGGAGCTAGAAAGATTGAGGAGGTGTCATTGAGTGTATTGGGAAGTTGGATGAGGGCAGCTTTCTTGGGGCAAGACATGAGTTGGATCTCAGCCATGCTGTTTTAAGGATCATATAAATAATATCTTGGCCACTATCCAACTCTCTGAGAGATTTCAGCCTGGTGACATCATCCTGGCAAGCCTTATGGGATCCTATAGCAGGAGACCTAGTTAAGCCAAACTCGACTCCCAAGCACAGGAACCAGGAAATGATAAATCACCAAGTCTCTGGCAGCATCCTTACACAGCAATAAATAGATACCCAGTCTAGAGGCTGTCCAATGCAGTGTGTGTCACTGAAAGGTTTTGTTATTTTTATTGAAGAGTAGGTCTTCAGTATATTTAAATGGTGGACTCACCAGTATTGCACATATTACATAAAGTGAGATGTTTCCATTAAGATCTACATTCCAGGGATTGTAGAGCTTACAGAATATCTTTTCTTTGGAAATTTATGTTTTATTTGCTTTTCTGCTTTGTGTTTTATTCTTGTTGAAACTCATGAGGTTTTCTATCAGCTTGATTTTTTTTATATTGTGTATTTCATACTAGTTTAACCAAAGATAATTAAGACGTTCCAAAATAATCCATAGTCCTAGAAAATAAATATTGTCTGACAATATGTAGAAATGGAGATTTGAATTCTGATGCTTCTCAAATACCTTGAAGATGCATGTGGAAGTTGAGGAGATTGCACTTTGTACATTTCAGACAACTCATGGGGAGGGAGCAATCAGGAAAATCTAGCTGGTTTTGAACTCTAAGGCAATATTTATAATGGTTGTGCTGCTGTCACTGAAGAATTATGATGACAAATGATGCTTGGACAAACGATGCTTGGACAAACGATGCTTGGCCCATGTACGTGTGTATGAACTGCCAAGGAGAGGGAGCCATGCCCGCTTTCTCAGAGACATGGGCAGCCACAAGCTCTCACTTGCTTGTAGGTTTCACACACTTTGAATACACAAGGGGATATTAAAGCATATAACTAAATAAAAAAGTCAGCTACTAGCATTCATGCCAAGTGTCTTGCCTTACTGATGGTTAACTGTTTAACTGACAGTCTTTCAAATGTACTTTTATTTCTTACTGAATTGATTTTGCCAGAATCATGAGATTTCCTTATTTTGCCACCCCATTAAAAAAATTAATTTTAGTGTCACAAATTTTCCATTGGTAAATGATTTTCAAAATTCTGTCTTTGAAAGGAGATATATTGTGGCTCAGGCAGAAAGTTAGAAGCTTCCCCTGCCCCCTCCCCCCACAGGCTCTGTTCAAGGTCATACTAGGTCAAACATCATCAGTGGAATTGGTCCTTAATTAGTACATTATTTACTTTTGTGTTGTTTGCTGCTGTAGCGTAAACAAGGAGGGCAGTTTTATTTTGGCTCACAGTTTCAGGGGCTTCAAGTCATCATGATAGGGAGCACATGATATAGCAGACAGGAAACCAAGGGTGAAACAAGAAACAAGGCTAGGCCTAACCTCCAGAGGCCAGTTCACAAGGACCTACTTCTGCCAGCCAGGCTCTACTTCCTAAATGGTCTTCAATCTCCAAACACAACGCCACTATCAGGGGAATAGGTGTCCAATCAGGTGACCTTGGTGGGGAGACATTTCAACTCAAACTAGGATGACTACGAATCAGGGTCAGGATGCACAGAGGTCAAAGCACAAGAGAAACCACTTAGCATTATTTTGTAACTGTGATGTAAAAATCAGTCATATTAACTTAGAATATTAAACATCTAATCAAAACCAGATGAATCTGGGTCAGGACCATACAGTGAGAAATACTGTCTCCAAGCAAACAGTTGTGAAAGTGTGTCACAACCTCAGGGACAACAGTTGACAGCTTAGCCACTGCGGGTCTCTAACAGGAGAATCCTGTGTGAAACCCTGCATCTGTTTTGGATGTCACATGCCTACCAACATGGCAGACAATTACTAAGTAACACATTTATAGAATACATATTAATGTATGCAGCACACACGTCTAAACAGCTGGCTGAGATGCTGGAGTTAACCTTTCTGTTACAGATGGTGGAAAGCACGGGCAAGCATAAATATGCTTGCTTGATTTGTTTTAGGTCGCTGTACTTCTAACAATGCTGTCTGGGAAGGTGTTACCTTCCAAGGGACTTTTGGCAAAATAACTGCTGAAGGCATGCTCAGCAAGATGCACAGGGCATTTAGCAGGCACAATATTGATGAGAGATATGTGTGGCCATGTACACAGATGGAACCATGTCTAAAAGAGCTGAGCTGAGGACCAGGCCATTCCACACCCAGACTGGCAGCACATCCAAGAAAACAGACCCTGCCAAACCATTAACGAAGATATCTCCCTTGGGAAAGAAAGCTTCCTACATTCTTGATGCGTTCATTTGGAAGTGTGAGATCTAACTCATGGTTTCTCTACAAACACTTGCTTACAATTTTAATCTTTTAAGGAAAAAAATTGTCAGAAACCCCGAAAGGCCTTTGAAAGCTGGCTTAGGCAGAGGCAAGTTGTTTATGAGAATTTATTTTCCCTAAATGGACCTCAGGAGTGTAATATTGATGAATCATCACCATACTTCATGTCATCCTGTCATCTTTAATTTACCCATAAACCAATTTTATGTTCCTTAGGTAAGAACTCTTACTAATTATAGAATGGATACCTATGAACTCACCACCCAGTATAGGAGAGGAAGTTAATGACCTGCATCTGCCAGTGTTCTTTTCTTCAACTGGTTGCTTTGAATCCTCTACCACATCCTGAGCTTTTGGGGTACTCTTACTTGAAAAGTAATGCATACAATGCATACATATGCATTTCTTTCAAAACTTGCTTGAAGCCAAGTGTGATAATGTATGTCTCAAACCCCTATCAGGTAATCCCAATATTTTTCTATAATCCCAAAGCATATACTCATTGTTTTGGTAGTTCATCATTGTAATCCAAACATTCAGCAGTTTTAGGCAAGAGGGTCACTGCTTAGTGTTCAAGACCATCCAGGGTTACATAATGAGACCCTGTCTCAAAAACAAACAATACAAAAAAACATGATTAGAGCCGGGCCTAGTGGTCTAGTCTTGTAATCTTAATTGTTTAGAAGTTAGAGCCAGGAGGATCTCAGGGTCAAGGTCAGTCTGGGCCATTTTAATGACACCTTGTTACCAAAAAAAAAAAAAATACAAAAAGCTAGGGCTCTAACTCAGTAGTGAGGTTCTTGCTTAGCATATGGAGGGTTCTTCGTGTATTCCCCCAGCCTGGAAAAAAATAAATATATCTAGTTGAGAGCATCCTGGCTTTTGGTTTGATAAATGATTTCCTAATGAAACTCCAATGTCTGGGTACTGTGGAACTGAATATTAATTAACCTTTCTGTTTTAGCTGGCTGCTTCTGTAGTTACTCTTGTGGTTGACTGAGAGTCACACCTTGTTGCTGCTGGATGGAGGTGAAAGTTGGGCCCCACTCATTCACTCTCTAAGGACATTCTCAGGATGGAGGTCTTGCTGCTGTTGGTTGGGACAGGATAGGTGTTGGGCATTTATCTGATATATAAATATATACATATATATATATATGTGTGTGTGTGTGTGTGTGTAGGTGTCATCTGATCATTGAGACGACTGTAGTTGCCCAGCAGATCATTCCCATCCATGGCATCTACTCACTGGCATCCTGGATGCCATCTAGAGAAGACAGAAGTCATGGACACAGATTTAACCATCTATGACCCTGTCTAGAAAGAACTGGGAACCTGGTTCTAGCATTACAAGAGAGTCTAGGTCTATCACTCAGCCTTTTCAAGAGTGGATAATGATGAAGAAGCAGGCTAATTTTTATTTTTGTCTCCACCCTCACCCTGTGGTTTTTGGTCAGCCTAGAATAGTCACTGTCTAAAAGGCTTTGACTGGTTTCATTGCATCTTTTCTGGTCTTAAAGAAAGCAGGCTTCTGTTAGGGATGATTTGTCCATGGGCTTCTACACATTTTGTGACTTTTCAGCTCCAGGGATGGGAAATATTAAGGACAGAGAAAACCTGTGGCACATACCACCACACCGTTCTTGTGATGGCAAAGTCCATGCCTGCTCCACAGCAGCCTTTCCCTCGGCTTGTCCTCGGTGGGATGCTCAATGATTACCACAGTACTCAGATGAAGGAATGATGAAAATATAGTAGCTCCATATTCTCTCAATAAATTGATTTCTTTTGAAAATAGCAGAAGAGAGAACAAATCTCAACTCTTTCTTTCAGCCCAATATTGATTCACTAGCAAAGCCCAACAAAGATCTTACAGGAAAACTAGAGAAGGTATTCTTTGTGAATGTAAGCATCAAAAATCATCAACAAAATGCTATCAAGCCAAATCCAGTGAGGAATAAAAGCGATTATACTAGGACAAAATAGAATTTGTTCCCACGGGGCCATTCTATCATGTCTTAGTTAGGGTTTCTATTGCTGCGATGAAATGCCATGACCAAAAAGCAAGTTGGCTGACACTTCCACAATGTAGTTCATCATTGAAGGAGTCCAGGATGGGAAGGATCAAACAGGCTAGGAAGCTGGAGGCAGGAACTGATACAGAGGCCATGGAGGAGTGCTGCTTAACTGGTTTGCTCCTCATGGCTTTCTCAGCCTGTTTACTTATAGAACCCAGGACCACTTGCCCAGGGATGGTACCATGCACAATGGGCTAGACCCTCCCATTTAAGCAAATGCCCTACAAGTTTGCCTATAGCCGATCTTATAGAGACACTTTCTTAAGTGAGACTCCCTCCTTTCTGGCACTCTATCTTGCATCAAGTTGACATATAACTAGCCAGTACACACAGTATGGGATATCAGTAGAGCAAAAGTCACATACAGGAATCATGGTACACACAGAACAAACAGTTGACAAAAGCCCAACACCTTTTCAACTTAAAAATGCTCAAAATGCTGGGAAGAAAAGGGACTTTCTTGGCTGTGACAAGTCACAGGGAGCACACTTCCCAGAGATAGGCTGACACTTTCCCCCTGACACAGGGCAGGACAAGAGTGTGCGTTATCACCACTTCCTACCAGCACTTTGCTGGAGGTTCTAACCAGTACATCTCAGAAACAAGTCCGAGTGAAAGGGCTCAAAACCGCGAAGAAAAAAGTTTCTATTTATAGATGACATGATCCTGTGTATGGGGAATACAAAGGAAAACCTGTTAGAACAAACAGGTAAGCACAACAATCTTGCAAGAATGACCATAGATACACAAAAGTCAGGGCTTCTTTCTTTCTGCCTCTCTCTCTCTCTCTCTCTCTCTCTCTCTCTCTCTCATGTGTGTGTATGTGTCATGGGTGGTATGTGCTATGCACCTTGAGGATGTATTCTGTATAGACCGAAGGAGATGTCAGGTCTCTGTCTTATTCTCTCGACACAGAGTCTCTCACTGAACCTGTAGTTAAGCTGAAAGCCAGCAAATAAGCACTAACATGGATTCTTCTGTTCCCCCACCCCTACCCCAAATGCTGGTTTCATGAACATGCGACCACACTCAGCCTTTTATGTGGGTTCTGGGAACTTTTGGCTTAGGCCCTTATTCCTGTGCAGCAAGCCCTCTTACCTGTTCAATCTCCCCAGCTCACAAAGTCAATAATATAGGTTCTAGAAATGGATAACATAAAAATTAATAAAAATTTCATGTGCACAAAATATCAAAAGTAATAAACTTCATAGGAAGAAATTCAACAAAAGAAGTGAAAACACTAAAACACATCATTGAGAGAAATTAAGCACCTAAGTTAGACAGAGCTCACTGAATTTATGAAGTAAATGGTAACATGATTAAGAATATAACATTCCTTACATTAATATGTAGATCTCATGTGACCTGCATTATAGTCGACTTTTGTTTTTGTCAGAAATTGACAAGATGATCTTGAGTGAAAATGAAAATATAAAAGCCCCATCAGTCCTTGCAAAAGAAGTCAAAATCATGTTGAGGAGAAAGAAATTGGAAGACATACTTTTTATTATTGCAGCTTCATACAATGATATTCTACTCAAGGCAAGCATACTGCCATATGCTGTCGAATAATCTTTGTACAGTGTGGATATGCATTGTTCTCATTGGTTAATATAAAGTTGACTGACCTATAGCTTGCAGGAAGAGATTGGGCGGGAAAGCCAGACTAGGAGAGTGCTAGGAAGAAGGATGGAGTCTCAGGAGTCACCAGCCAGACACAGAGGAAGCAAGACATGAGCCACTTGGTAGAACTTACATAAGAAATATGGGTTAATTTAAGTTGTAAGAGCTAGTTGGTAATAAGCCTGAGCTACTTGGCTGAGTATTTTTAATTAATATTAAGTCTCTGAATGGTTATTTGGGAAGCAACTGCCGAAACACAGAGAAATTCTGTTTACAGCTATAAAGATAGATGTATGGATTAATAGGATGGAATTGAGAATTAAAAATAATCTCATCGTCTGTGGATAACTGTCTAACAAGAATACCAACAGAGTTGATTAGGGAGTTTTCCAAATGAATGATGTTTGAGGCAATTGGACCTTTAAATAGAGAATGAATGTGCAGCGCTTTCTTACACTACATATGACTTGAAATAAACCCAAGGCATAAATGGAAAGCCAAAATCTATATAAATCTGAGGAAAGAGTAAATACCATATATGTCTTTGTGACTTCCATTACAAAACATTTCCTTAAACCAGGTGGAGGTGGTACATGCCTTTAATTTCAGCACTCAGGAGGCAGAAGCTGGCGGATCTCTGTGAGTTCAAGGCCAGCCTGGTCTACAAGAGCTAGTTTTAGGACAGGCTCCAAAGCTACAGAGAAAATCTGTCTTGAAAAAAAAATCCTTAAAGTGACAACAAACAACAAATAATAAAAATAAACCAAAGTAAAAAATAACTTAGATTTCGTGAAAATTCAAGTAATTTGTACTTCAAAAAATTCAAAAGTTGTTATTAAAATTAAAAGCCAATGTAAAGAGTGTGATAGCCAGGTGTGGGTGGCACAAACTTTCAATTGCAGAGCTTGTGAAGTGATATCTTTGTGACTTTGAGACCAGTCTAGTCTACATAGATAGTTCTAGGCCAGCCATAGCTACATAGGGAGACCCTGTTTCAAATATGTTTGTGCATGTACATATATGTATATGCATATATGCATGTACATATATATTTTAAAATCATCCAACAAGAGTTTTACATCCAGATTATATAAAAATATTCATCTCAAGAATTAAAAAAACACCCAATTAAAAAGTAAGAAAACCAGTTTAAGACTCAACATCTAAAATAGAAAATAAGTACATTAAGATGTTCAATACCATTAGTCCTTGGGGAAACACAACTCAAAACCACACTGAGGTACACCTCAAACCATGCTGGTGTCTGAAACTGGAAGAACAGATTAGAGTTGATGAGAAGCTGGAGAGATTTGAAGCTTTAGCATTGTTGGATGGAAAGCAAAAACCAAAAATCGATCTGAATATTAAAAAAAATGCCGTATAGAAAAGTTTTTCAAAAAGTCGAATATGAAGTTACCACATGGTCCCAACTATTCCTTTCTTCACATGAAACCTGTACACTAATGTTCATTGCACATGGATACAACCCACGTGTCTGTTAGTTGACCTAGTGGAACATCATTTGGACATAAAAAAGAATGAAGCGCGGTGGTGAGAAAGCTGTTTAATGTTAAACCACACATTTGCCCTGTGAAGCAGAACGTGAACACTGTGTGTTCTAGAGGGAAGACACCTAATTTGCCATAAACCATTGTAATCTATACTGGTGTCAGGTCTACTGAGGCCTTTTCCTAAATTATATTTTTGCCAGAAGTGTTTGGGGAAACACCATTCTGATTCAATCACCTCCCGTCTGTGACGACATCACAGCTGAAGTTGAATATTAGTTTTAGGAAGATTTTTAGGCTTGTCTAAATTAACACCTACAGATTACATATTGCACATTGGGTTTTTGTTTCTTTTCCCTGATATCTCTTGATGCCTTTTCCTAGTGTCATAGTTTCTGTCAACTTGATATAAACCGAAACATATCTGGGAAGAGAGAATCTCAGCTGAGGAATGGCCTCTCTCAGATTGGCTTGTGGAAACACCTGTCAAGCATTTTTAAATTGCCAATTGATGTGAGAGGACCCAGCCCCAGCTCTAGGCAGATGGGTCTAGACTGCATAAGAGAGATGATAAAGCAAGCTGGAGAAGCAAGACAATAAACATGGCTCCAGCACGGTCTCTGCTTCAGTTCCTGCCGCTGGATTCCTACCTTGGCTTCCCTTGATAATGAATGAGCTGTAAGCCAGATAAACTCTTTCCTCCCAGAATTGTCTCTGGTCAGTGTTCTATTGCAGCTAAAGAGAAAATAACTGGGACACCTAGTAAGTAATTTTCACAGCTCTGATTTTAAAAGTCGTATTTACTGGCTTTTCATAGATGCAGCCGCACTGGAGCATTCGCTTTGGTTTCAAATGTGTGCAAATCAAACAGCGCTAGGTACGGGATGGTTTTCAAAGAGTTCCCATCTGTACTGACTGGGTTTGTCTGTCAATTTGACACAAGCTGGAGTCATCAGAGGAGGGAGCCTCAGTTGAGGAAATGCCTCCATGAGATCCAGCTAGAAGGCATTTTCTCAATTGGTGATCAATGAGGGATAGCCCAGCTAGTGTGGGTGGTGGCAAATCCCTGGGCTGGTGGTCCTGGGTTCTATAAGAAAGCAGGCTGAGCAAGCCATGGACAGAAACCCAATAAGCAGCACCCTCCACAGCCTCTGCATTAGCTCCTATCTCTATGTTCTAGCCCTGCTTGGTTTCCTATCCTGGTTTCCT
This sequence comes from Ondatra zibethicus, assembly GCA_004026605.1. NCBI lineage: Eukaryota > Metazoa > Chordata > Mammalia > Rodentia > Cricetidae > Ondatra > Ondatra zibethicus. The sequence goes on from PVIU01001733.1 coordinate 108,160, forward strand.
CCAATGATGGACTACGATCTGGAAGTGTAAGCCAAATAAACCCTTTCCTCCCCAACTTGCTTTTTCATCCTTGTATTTTGTTGCAGCAACAGAAAACCTAAGAAACTGTCTCTTTTTTTTGTAGTTTAGCAATATTCATCCAAATATATGGCTTATCACATTGAAAGGTGGTGACGCAGCTGGGCGGTGGTGGCGCACGCCTTTAATCCCAGCACTTGGGAGGCAGAGGCAGGTGAATCTGTGTGAGTTCAAAGCCAGCGTGATCTATAAGAGGACAACTAGGACTGTTACACAGAGAAATCCTATCTTGAAAAAACAAAACAAAACAAAAAGGTGGTGATGTAGGAGGCACACGACATAGAAATTAATCTCGAAATATTTTTTTTTTAAGGGAGAAGGGAGAGGGTGGTTTCATGGCAGGCTTTTCTGGCAGCTTAAAATTTAAAACCAATTCTCTAACTTTCCCATCTGTGACAAACTGGATTCATCCCACAAATACAAGTTTAATGAAACATATATTTTGCATGTAAAATATCAAGCAACTCTGGCCTGGCTAAATGTTGACTCTGGCGAATGAATTGCTACACAGCTGTTTGGTGCCACTGTTACTCAAGGTCTCTAATTCTCATCTCCATCTCTGAAATGCGTTTTGGAACTGGCAGAAAGAACATTTGGTTTCTAAGTTGAGTAGATCACTGCCAATCCCATTAGCAATCTGGATGTTCACTTACGTTTCATAGATGCTTTCTCTGTGCATCTTGGAGAATCCGGGAGGTTTGTTATCTACTCAGCTTTCTGCTCACAGATTTCTGAGATAAACTGACTAAGTCTGTGTCATGCATACTTGTATGAACCTGTGTGTTTGAAGGATCTGGAATCCTTGAGGGTGATGAAGTCGAGTGTGCCAGTCAGTGTTTGTCATAGTGAGGCTATTGTAATCAACACACCTCATCTCTGGCTCATTGTGGTGGTTTGAAAGAAAATGGCCCCAAAAGGGAGTGGCACTTTTAGGATATGTGGCCTTGTTGGAAGAAGTGTGTCACTGTGGGAGTGGGCTTTGAGGTCCCTTTTCTCAAACTTCCCTCAGTGTGACAGTCAGTCAACTTCCGGTTGCCTGCAAGATGTAGCACTCTCAGCTCGAGCAGAGTGTGCCTGTATCTGTCATTCTCCCTGCCATGATGATAATGGCCTGAACCTCTGAAACTGTAAGTCATTACTTCAACTAAATGTTTTCTTTATAAGAGTTTGCCATGATCTTGGTGTCTCCTCACAGCAACAGAAAACCCTAAGACAAACATTTACGTCTGTTTCATAAATATGTAAATTGGTTTGTTCTCAGCTAGACTTGGTTCCAAACCACAAGTGTAAATGTATGTTTACTGTTATCTTACTTTTCTGAAACAAATGGAAACCTGTCCCCCGTTCAGCACGTTCCTTTCATACTGATGTCAAGGTGCAAGAGGCTAAAGCTTGATCATGAACATACAGCAGGCAATAAGTTACTGGTTCAGGCAAGCAGGTACATTAGCCAAAGTGGCTAGGAAATTACAATCTGCCTTTCGTAAGTTTATTTTTATTTTAAATTATGTGTATGTGTGTTGGGTGTGTGTGCATGTGCACGCAGCTGCTCATGGAAGCCAGAGGTGACAGAATCCATGCAGCTGAAATTGCAAGTGGTTGTGAGGCTGCCCTCTCCAACGTGGGTGCTGGGAACTGAACTCGGATCCTCTGCAACATCAACAAGCACTCTTAACCAATAAACCCTTCCTCTAGCCCCTAAACTGCTATAGTATGAAGAATTGTAAAACCCCGGTGTGAAATTGTATGGATGCAGAAGAAGGCAAAGAATTGGAGCCAAAAATTCAACAGATGCAATGCAGATTATTTTTTAATGTATCAATTAATAATAAAATATTTGTAAGTTTCTCATTAATAGTACATTTCCTAACTTTCAGAAGTGTGACTTGCCCCCTTTTCTGCAGGACAGTGATACAGGATAGGTACATCTTTTTCTTGTCACGTGCACACAGATGCAATAGTCATCAGCTACCATGTAAAGGTATCCTGCAATAGTTCCCTCCTTTTAAAATGTTTCCAAGGCATTAGAACTCCCTTTAAAACCATTTCATATAGACTGGATCGTGTTGGAGCTACTTCCACGGGAGGGTAGAGGAAGTGGGGACTGTGATGCCAGGAATAGCTGCAGGATGCTCAGCTGAATTTGATCCTCAGATAAGCAATGAATGATTTTCTCATAGAAGCATATCCCATGATGCTGTTTTTGTTTTTCCTTTCTTCTTTTGCTTCTTGCTAAAGGTAGTAAATCTAGTTGACAGCTGTGAGTATCCATGCATTGCTCACCTTCTATTACCTTCTGGGGATCCAAGAATGACCCCGAATCTCTGGCCTGGCATCCCCCTTCTCAGAGCTGGGATTACAGGTGCACACTACTGCACTAAGTTTATGCAGTGCTGGGGATCGAATTCAGGGCTTTGGACATGCCAGGTGCTTTACCAACTGCTATGTTCTCCAGCCCAGAAAGAGGCGTTTGGCTGCAGGTGGGTTTGAGATGGTCAGAGTGCAGCATGTACCTCCAGCTCCCACTCTCCTCCTGAGCCCTCCGTATGGCAGCAGCTCTGTCATCATGCATCTTGCAGATTGAGCCACTCAATACCCTGTCAGAGAAGATGGTGGGTTCTCAGCGCAACAGGCAGACCTCTCAGGTAGCTTCTTGCCTGTTAGAAACGTTACTCTACAGAGTCCTATGTATGGTCTTTCTATAGGACAGTGGGCCCTTTATGTTTGGGATGGGAAAACCCACACTGCCAGAGTGGATGCTGTGTGAGATCCTAGGGAATCAAGGAGAAAGCTTGAACCTATAGAAATGGAAGCTGCTTATATTTGTGACACTTAGCTCATAAGTAGATGGGTCTGTAGACTCTTGTGTCAAAATATTGCCCCCTTTAGCAGCATACCGATCTTCCCAAAGATTTTAATGAGTGCCAAGGAGTGATTCCACTGTTATGCAGATAGCAGTGAGCCTGAAAGTTCTGGAAAAAATGCATTAAATTCTTTCGTTTTTGTTGGTTAAGGTCCCCATGTCCAAGGGAAGACTGAAGGATAGCCATCTTTGGAAATGGGGGGCCGGCTGTAGCTAGGTCTGGGTCTGAGGGCAGACAGGGATGGAGAAAGCTTTGTACTCCCTCCTCCACCTCCATCCTTTCTCAGGGCCCAGCTGAAGCCTCAGGCACCAGCATGACTTTTGGCTTCTCTCTGTCCAGCCCCCATAAATAGATAATGTATTAATGTTATTCATGTCTTCATGTAATAACTGCAAAGGGAAAAAAGCCAAAATCATTTTCATGTCTCGGAAATGACAGAAAGCTCTATGTGCTTTGGAAAGAAAAATCTGAGCAATAAATGGAGCCAAGGTAAGGACCTGGATGGAACACTAGAGAATAAACTAGTAGAGTACCAGTCAGAAGTGATAAGCAGTAATGTGGTCACAGTCACTTCACAGATGTGCCGGAGAACCCAAGCTGCTTATCTTCCTTTGTGCCTTGCCTGTTGAGACCAGAGGATTTTATTTCATTTCATCGTCTTTATTTTAGGAGCCGTGGCAATCTGGCACTGTTATCAGGGCTGACAGAGGCAGGCTCTCCTCCTTGCAGAAGGTGGGGGAAGGGCTTGGGGCCATCCACATGCACTCTCTGTAATCTCATTAGGTGGTCCTTGTGCCATATTCTGGGAGGGAAGAAATTATGAGTATGACTTTGGGCACAGGAAGTGCCTCTCAGCAGCAAAGCCACCCATCATTGCATTTCACCCATCCTTCTTCCTCCAGGGAGGGATGCAGAAACACCAGGCTCTGCTCCCTGGATGCCAAGCAGTTTTCAGAAACAGGTGACAATATGACCCCAATCAAAGGGATACAAGAGGCCCAGTTGTGTAAACATGGCCACATAAACCACTTATGCCCTCAGGATGGGTATCAGAACCCTCTATGACCTTGAGTGGTACAGAACCCCACATATACCATGACCTTGAGTGGTACAGAACCCTACATATACCATGCTTTTTCTTATATTATGGCTCTATGATAGAATATCATTATAGATTAGACAGTAAGAAAGGAACAATAGCTAGTCATCTAAGAGAACAGTTATGATGGTATATGGAGAAATCACATGAATGATCATTCTTGACACATCAGGGCAAATAGCAATATTTTAAAGAGCTGGGTTAGGGCTCTGTCCAAGAGCACTTGTCTGACTTGTATAAAACCCTAGGACTGGCACCACTGTATATGTATATCTATCTATCTACTATCTATCTGTCTGTCTGTCCATCTATATCTCTATATACATTTACTTATTTTTAAATTCATAGTTTTTTTTCGTTTATTAAGGCAGATAAGAAAGTGAAGCCACAGGTAACAAGACACTGTGGTAGTTTAGAACTGAAGTCACCTTACAGTTGTTAAGGGCTTACTCTCCCAGTGTGCACTGGTACTAGTTATTATAAGAACATCAAAGTCCTCAGCCAGACCATGCTAGTGGCAAGGTAGTGCATAAGCTGAAGTGTGTCACAGTCAGGTGATAGGAACGGGAGAGGGTAAGAGGATATTTCAGTTTGGTGCCTAGGCTAGCCCTATTCTGGAGTTTGGCGCCTAAGCTAGCCCTACCCTAGAGTATTAGTGATGGTCTTATGGAGCTTTTTAAGGCAGACCAGGCAGGCTTTCACATCTGCTCACTCACTGGAGAAGCTGATGAGAAAAGACCATGTGTTTGTCAAAGTGCAGAAAGCCACTCATCTAATTTGCTCACCTTCCGCTACTCGTGTGTCTAGAGATACTCACACCAGATCATATTTTGTCCAAATCTCTGATGCGCAAAGGCATCCAGCCAGCAAATCAATAGGCTTGGATTTTGTCTTAGCCAGGGTTCTCTCAAGTAAGCATGCAATTTGTGTAACCTTGTTAGAAGGCCCTGATGGCATTTTCCCAGAGAAGGAAGGCTATGGGTGCAGCTGCAGAAAGGGTGTAATTATAAAGGAGACTGTTTATTTGATGGATTTGCACAGTTGGAAGATGGACAGTCCAACAGTGGACACCAGCATGCTGAAGACAGGCAACTCAGCAGTTTCTTAATCCCAGACACTGAAACCATAGAACAAGGAGGACCAGTGATGCAGCCAAGTCCATGCTTGAAGGCCTGGAGACTGTCTGAAGATTCACTGATGTGAGTCTGTGTTGGAAGTCCGAGAACAGCTGGAGTCTAATGTCCACAGTGGATGACAACAGCAAAGGGGTCCTCACTCAGAAAGAGTGGACCTTGCTTGAGCTGTCCAGCGTCATCTTCTTCTTGTCATCTAACTGTGAAGAAAAGAGGTGTCTTTTCCAAATTAGTATAATCTTGCAAAACTGTGTAATATTGACTAGGAAAGTCTTATGGGAGGTGTTTTTCAGAGACCCAGGCTCTGGGCCCTGCTGTGCCTTTATCAAACATGCAACTTTTAGCAAGCCATTTCTCCTCGATGGCTCTCTAGCTGTGAAATGGACACAATAGGTGGCCTCTGGTGACCAGGCCCAGTTAGTGTCTCTAGACTTGATGGGAAGGCAAGCCCAGGGTCAGAACATAGGTGGCCCAGGAGCCACTCATCTTAAGGAAGCTGTCTGAGCCCTCACAGGCTTCCCTTGCTAACCTAAGTTAGGTCACACTCTGAAACAAGCTTCAGAGGAATGATGCAAACTGTAGCCATAGAGCATACAATTAGAGACAGTGTTGCTCTTGATTTGGTTATACTTGTTGAATAATGCCCCTTCTGTAATGTGTCTGCCTAATGACTATTGTTTCTAATATTTATTCTCTAAAAATCCAGTTAATCAAGGTTATCTGAATTTTGTTGATAATTTTCGTTAATTGTGGGAGAAGGAAAGAGAAGCCTGCATCCCCTAAATTACACCTGGGATGCAACTGGGTCCACTGTATATACATTTTTTTTTCTGGAAAATATTTTAAACAAAAAGAAAAGAGGGGCCTGTAGAGATGGCTTGGTAGGTAAAAGCATTTGCTCTGCAGGGATGAAGACCTAAGTTTGGCTCCCTCGCACCTATATTAAAGGTCAGGCATGACTGTAACCCAGTCATGGGGGCGGAGCTTAGGAGTTACTACCTGACCCACCCCAAACACCCCAAACACTGAGCTTGCAGTTAGTTCAGTGAGAGACCCTACTTCAAGACAATAAGGTAGGGCGAGATACAGAAAGACATCTAACTAACCCTGCATGAGTGCATGGATGCATTTACGTGCACCTGTCCACCCCCATAAACAAAATAAAAATAAAATGAAGTAAATATTCCAAACTGTGGAAACAATGCCCTGAAATCTGAAGTACTTCTGGTCTCAGCATTTCAGATCGTGGATATTTAACCTGTGATGGATAACTGACTTGGGATGTGACTGAATGAGGCTACCTGTAACAGAACAGCAGGACTGAATGTTGCAAGATGGCAAAATGCCCACTATAATGACCACTGGCCACGGGCCCCTTCTGACCTCTTGAGCTATGGCTATTATGACTGAGAAGCTAAATTTTTACAAAACTTAATTCACACTAAATTAAGTTGTACCTGAAATGGTCAGAGAGATCTAGTGGGTACCAACTTAAATGGCACAAATACAAAGGACACAGCTAGGACAGCAGCTATGTCCCTTCCTTGCTGGGACTTAACCAGATGGCTTTGGCGTGGTCGCTTTCAGCGGCTTCCACTTTCTGCAGCAGGCTCTCCTGAAACCCATCCCACTGGTGAGCCTGAAAGCCGAAGGAGAAGCTGAAACCAGAAAGAGAGGAAAAGAAATCTCTGTGGCATCTTAATCTTTGAATTCCATCTTTTCTCCCTTACTGTCAAGAGCCTAGCAGCCATTATACAGCACTTGCTCTGCCAGCATCTATCCCAGACTCCTCCCAACACTGGACCACGTCTTTCTTTCTGTACCAGATCTTCTCCTGACCTCTGACTCGCTCGTCACCTTCTACAACTTTTCCCAATAGCCCAGGGCAGAAGTTCTGTCTGCCCCATCCACCAGCACCTAGGAAAGTTTCCACTTAGGACCAGCTCTCCATCTCTTGGCATTCTACAGGTTGACACCACCACCTAGGACACCTCTCTTTGCTCCTTCAATCCTTGCCCTGTTTAGTGTTCCAGCCCCTATCATGTCAAAGGTCTGCAGTCCCTCCCTGGGTCCTCGTAGAGGCAGTGGTAGATCAGAACCAGGTATGGGTTACCGGAAGCCTATTAATGTCATTTGCCTTCAGTGGGCTGAATACGACACCTATGTGGCTGTGGCCTTTGAGTAAAACTTCCCCTTTTGCATTGCAATAGTCTGATTCCTCATGGGCCTCCTCCTCCAACGCAGGGTTTTTCTATTTCAGGCCATAAAGTCAACCTTGTATAATTGGTATTATTTTTTCTAATGAGTGGAACAGAATAGAGAGTATCAGAATTTGTTTTATGGCTCCTTGGTTAATATTGTTTGGAAACATCAAAATTGCTTTGTTTTTATACACACACATCAATATCTGTCTTGATATGCCTGCATATTGGGTCATATAAATTACTTCACACTGTGAGTGAAAAATGGTCTTTGCAGACATTGCCCTAGACCAGTGGTTTTCAACCTTCCCAATGCTGTGACCCTTTAATACAGTTCCTAATGTTGTGCTGACCCCCAAACATACCATTATTTTCATTACTACTTCATAACTGTAATTTTGCTACTGTTATGAATTGTAATATAAGTATCTGTATTTTCTGATGGTCTTAGGTAACCCTGGTGAAAGGGTTATTTGACCACCAAAGTGGCCACGCCCCACATGTTGAGAACAGCTGCCCTCGACTAAAGAAAGGCACATTCATAGCTATACCTGTAGGACCCAGCTCAGTATCTGAACCACTGATCAGAATACATTTCTATTGAGAAGGGCAGGGCTGGAGTAGGCAGGTTGGAGGTCTTGGGAGGAGGCAACCTGCCCACAGTGCCAGTGACCCTGACCAAACAGGCCTGGTAAGCATAAAACATTACCAGTCCAGGTATAAAAGATATTTGTGGCATTCATTGTGGTCCTGTGACTATGGCTGGGTCAAATGGTATTTAAGTGAACATTTAGGGTGAAGTCAAAGACAGACATGAGGCAGGTTTGGAGTCAGAGATTGTACTCTGTCTTCACAAAGGGAAACGCTGTGATTTGCATTTCAGGACTTAGGGTCAGCCAGTCACTTCTGGCCACTCCTTGCCCAGGACACCTCACCCCACCTCTTCCCTCTAGTCCCTTTCACTGCCACAGGAACTCTCGTTTGCATGTCCCCAGCACCCTCTACTGCTGGGCCATTCCTGAGCCCACTAAGAGAACTAACTTATTTTGCCGATCTCATTCTTTGCCAGTCGGCCCATTTCCAAGCCTAGTGCCACTCCTCCCCCAGCTCAGTGTCTCTTAGACCCGCCTTCCTGCACTGCAATGGCCTTGTGCCCATCCCTCACTCTGGTCTTCTGTCAGCTGAAGGAGGCCTCTCCCTGGGATCTTAGCATGTGATAGTGGGGACGAAACCAAGAGGGATTCAGTTCAGGAGCTTGTCAAGGTCTCTCAGGGTGGCCACATTAGTCACGCAGAAGCAGGAGGAGCCATGAGGTTGAACCAGGACTAGGAAATCCTGCAGTAATGTTTTGTTATGTTTGTGGTCTTTACTTTTGGCAGAACACTTTTTAGGTGAGACTCCCAGACACCTTACCATAAGTGAATCAAACTATGTAAGGGTCAAGATAGGAAGAAGGTGCTCCACCAGGGACAAGCACAGACTACCGATAAGGAAATGGAAATGATGATCAGGTTGGAGTTCCCAAAAGCTTTGCAAGACATTATAATGCTGGACTTCTATCCCTTGCTGTTCCTGGAGCTATTTTGTGCACAGTCCAAAGTGATGGGTTGGCCTCTATCACCAGCACAGGGATGCTGGAACTTGGAACAGTTTTCTGCCTCTTTGGATGTGTTTTTATGTCTGTCTTCTGCATTCCCAGAAAGAGGTAGGAACTGCAGTTTCCTGAGTACCAACTTTGTGCCAGGGATGGTCCCCAATATATGATGTGACTTGGTGTCTGTCATTCTCTTCGGTGAACTTGTCAAGTCCTTCTCATCCTTTGGGTGGAATGGACAATGATACTGGGAGTCAGTTGCAAAGATGGCATAAAGGTGGGGGCTAGCACTAGAAGGTCGGAAGCCACCAAAGGTGTGGCCATCATTATCACCCCACTCTGCTGAGCAGGAAACTGACCTCAACATCTTTAGCATCTTTTCGGGGGGGGGGTGATGGAATCTGAATTGAAACCATAGTCTGACCCTGAAGTCAACATTCTTAACCATTGTTGATTCTTTTAGCAGATATTATTTGAATATGTTTTGTAGATCACACATGGTCTATGTCAACAGAGCAGGCAAAAGTCAGCCCTTAGTGGTGAACTTGGCAGGAGAGGGTGGGTAGGACAGAAACAAAGCATTCGTGAGAAATAGTATGTTATATATTAAGTCCTTCAAGGGTAATCAAATGGAAAGAGTAATAAAGGATATTGAGAGTTAGTGTATGTATTAGCAGTGGCAAAGGTCTTATAGAGAAGAGGTGAGCCATGATACGTCTGATAAATGTAAAGAGTTAAAAAATCTTTGGTTTAAATAAGGGAAGATGTAGTTAAACCAGAAATTATCAGATTATAAGGGTTAAATTAAATAAGTGATAAACATGATCTTAGAAATAAAGCCATGTAGCGGACAGAACTTGTGGGTAGTAGGGGACTATTAATATGATCTGAGATGCATTAAAAGTTGGACTGTGACAGTGACAGTGATATACAAAAGATGCCGAGGTGGCTCAGTGGGTAAAGGTACTTGCTACTAAGCTGGAGGATCTGAGTCTGATCACTGGCACCCATATGTGGAAGTAGAGAACTCTTGCAAGTTGTTCTCTGACCTGCACACATGTGTGTATGACCCCCACACCCTAATACATACCAAAAAACTAAAATAAAATAAGTAAAAAAGAGTTTAGTGTGTTCCCTCTGGGCTGGAGGACAGCACAAGCAGTGAATTGCTTGCAGGGCAAGCATGAGGACCTGGGTCTTATCGTCAGAAGTCACATAGAAAAGCTGAGTATGACAGAGCGTGCTTGTAATTTTAGAGCCAAGGAAGCAGAAGCGGGTAGATTGCTGGCCAGTTAGCCTAACCTACCTGGCAAGGAAGATACATGCCTCTGAAAACAAGGAGGATAGTGTATCTTGAGTAATAACACCTGAGGTTGGAGCTCTTGACTCCACATGTATGTGCTCACATGTACACATGCCCACGCAAGGATGTGCACACACAAAACAAGCAAGCATAGGAAGATACAGGGTTCCTGGTGCTGACATCTTTGTCCAGAGACTAGAATCTCTTTTCTTTGTGTGTAACCTCTGTGTGCACATGTGCTGGGGTCTCCGCGGGAGCCTCCAGCGTAGGGTGTTCACCACCTCAGAGGCCATCAGTCAATGTGTGCTCATGGCGGTGTGACAGTAAACTTTAATTAGGAAGCTTTCCTTGCAGGTTCAGCAGAACATTGATGCATTCTGCTCCTTCACAGCTTGCTTGCTAGTGTTCATGCTATTGCAAATCTGAGTGAGAACTGATAAATTTAGCACTGATTAAACACTGAATCCTTGGGCTGTAAGATGAGGCACAATTGCTCAGCACAACTGTTTTCTCTTCCTCAAAGGGAAATGGCTTTCTAGGAAAGCCTGGTGTAAAACACATAATTTGATACAGACTTCTTAATTGCCCATGAATTCATACAACTATTCATTCTCTAGAAGAAAATTCTGGACTGTTTTGAGGCTGTCTGACATTGCCTACATTGTCACACATGAAATCATGATAGTAGACCAGGAAATCATCATTGAAATGAAAGTAAGACCTGAATTTGTACCTGGCTGGGAGATGAGAGTATTATAAGCAAAAGAGGTTAGCAGCCAGCAATTAACTCCCTGGATGTGAGGATTGAATCAGGATGCTTAAAGCAGTCCATGTGGGCAAAACAGAGCATCCCTCACAGTCAAGCTCATTAAGTTACTATTGAACAACTACTATGTGCCAGGTCTAGGACAAGGTGCTCGGCTCACAGCAACGGCAAGGTAATTGTGTGGTGGTTGAGCATGTTCATCAAAATGTCACTTTCCATGAGCCAACGAAAATGCTATAATACCCACCAATGGGATAATTCCTTTGTACTGGAACACATTCTCCTCAAAGTCACTTTGAAATGCAAATGCATTGTTTGGAAGAGGGTAAAATACCATCATTCATGCTGCTACTGCTTAGACATCCAACAAAATGTGTGATTCATTTTTTTTTGGACTTGTCTTTTGAGTACCTACCATGTGTCAGTCATTGTTTGAATAAAACAGACATTCATTTATTGTAGTGGCATTTCAACTGTATTTTAATAAATAAAGCCTGCCTGAAGATCTGAGAGCAAAATGGCCCCACTGGTCAGCCTTACAGACCAGGCTATGGTAACGCACACCTTTAATAACAGGAGCCACAATGACATGCACCTTTAATCCCAGTAGCCACACTAGTTGCCATAGAAACCAGGTGGTGCATGCTCTTAATCCCAGCCCTAGAGAGGATTATAAAGCAGGAAGAAACAGCTCTCAAAAACAGTCTCATTCTGAGATTCCTGGAGTCAGGATTGCCAATTCAGACTGAGGTTGAGGTAAGAGCCAGTGGCTGACTGCTTTGCTTTTTGGGTCTTCAGGTTGAACCCCAATTTCCCTCTCAGAGTTTTTATTAATTGTGATTTATTTATTTAATATAATTTATTGCTTTCAAAATATTTACCTTTTATTGAAAGAAGAAAATGCAAAGTAGCCTAATATGAATTGAGAGGGGGTCTCAAGATGGTATAAAAGAAACCATGATATAGGGAGAGGAATGGGGAGGAAGTTGGCTGACCCCTTTTATGCAGGGTTATCAGGAGCTTTGTAACAAGGTGAAATTCTAGTAAAGATTGAATGGAAAGCAAGAAAAACCATAGCAGCCATCAGAGTAGAATGGCCGGGGAGCATGGAGGCTCAGAGGCAGACGCTCTTGAAGTGATCATGGCATATGCCAACAATGAAGGATTCCTGGGGGGCTGGGCAACAGCAGTGGAGGGATGAGGGCAGCATCAGGAAAGCCAGGTGGGAACTATCCTGGAAGATGTGAACAGGGAGCTGGGCTTTAGTATAGCCAGGAGCTAATAAATAAGGATACCAAGATGAAAGACAGTTCATGCCCAAAGTCTACTTCCTCAGCGCCCATACTTTTCTGCCCAGGGCATTTGCTGATGTTTTCCTTGCCTTCTTTTCTCTGGATTAGCTGCTTTGCAAACCAACTGGACCAGATGGAGAGCTGGAGGACATGATTTCCAGCCCTGGCTCTGCCATTTGCAACCATGTACGTTGTGAACCTTTCCTCATTTTATGGGTGAACGATTCCGTAGCCAGAGAGATGGGTTAAGCTTGCTAGAGTACATGTGCTCTTAGTCCGTGTGCAGTGTAGTCTTTAGGCATTCCATTCAATTTGTTCTCATTTCTTATGCTGACGTCTTTGTTATTAGATTGGATATAGATATTGCTGGTGATGGTGGTGATAAGAGAGAGAGGCAAAGTGATGTCAGAGATGGAGATAGACACAGCAATAGTGATGGAGATATCGGTGATAATGATGATGATGATGGCAATGGTAGTGATGGTAGTGATGGTGATGGTGACAATGTCAGTGATGGAGATGGGGTGGTAATGGACATAGTGATAGTGATGGAGATATTGGTGGTGGTGATGATGATGGTGATGATGGCAATGGTAGTGATGGCAGTTATGGTGATGGTGACAATGTCAGTGATGGAGATGGGGTGGTAATGGACATAGTGATGGTGATGATGATAAAGATGGTGATGGTAATATGAAACTAGTGTTAGTACTAGGGGTGAGTGTGCTGGATGGAGTCAGAGGAGGCAGCCATGTTGGTATTGGTAGTCATGGTGATGATGATAAGGGCAACAGAGCATGCATAGGTGCAAGCATGCAGCTGTTATTGCTTAGTTTCTCTGAATATTTATTACACAATTGGGGCAGAGTTTACAATATCCACTGGAGTCCATCTTCTGCTTCTCTATGATCTTAGACTCCTGTGGTTTCACTTTTTTCTGCAGAGTATTTCCCTAGGTCTGACCTCAGAATCATCCTTCCAAATGACCCTCGGCACCATTACATCTAGTTAACTGGTCCCTGCTTATCTAGTGTACATTATGGGCGATTTTCTCATTAAGTACTAAACATAGCCTGATAAATTAGATACTGGCCTTATGGTTGATTGAAAAGTAGGAAAAATTAAAGGTTAGAAGGTTAAATTACACCTGACAAGTGCTTGAGTCAGACAAGTTCCAGGAAGTCTTTAGCAAACTCCAGAATTAGACTGTTAGACTAACTAGTTAGAGTTAGACTATGAGACTGTTAGACTAACTAGTTAGAGTTAGACTATGAGACTGTTAGAACACTTTCCACATGGCAGGCACATGGCAGAGAGACACTGAACACTGGCGTGAAAAATAAATCAGTCTGACAGTTCAGGAGTGAACTTGATGGGATCGGCTGTGGAATATTAGGTTAGAATGTGTTATATTCGTTTATGCTGTGGAATATTTGTTTAATGATGCAAAAATGTATTGCATTCTTTTACATTGTATTTGTTTAACTCTGTGAAGTTGTGTTACTTTGCCTGTCTAAAACACCTGATTGGTCTAATAAAGAGCTGAAGGGCCAATAGCGAGACAGGAGAAAGGATAGACAGGGCTGGAAGGCAGAGAGAATAAATAAAAGGAGGAATCTAGGGAAGGGAGCAAGGACCAAGGAGCAAGGAAAGGAGAAGGAGAGGAGGGCACCAGAGGCCAGCCACCCAGCCACACAGGCAGCCGTGGAATAAGAGGGAAGGAAAGATACATAGAATAAAGAAAGATAAAAAGGCTAGAGGCAAAACATAGTTAAAGAGAAATGGGATAACTTAAGTTAGAAAAGTTGAGTAGGAACAAGCCACGCTTTTTATTTATTTGGTAGTTGAGTGGGAGCTCCCAAAGAGTTAAGAAAACAGAACAAAATAACAACAACAACAGAAAATTACTATAGGCAGCAAGTGCTTAATATACACTAAACTCCTTTTCATCTGCTCAGAAGTGAAGCCACACTAAACTCTTTAGCTGGCAGTGTGTGTTAGTTTATAAAATCTAGTGTTTTATCAAGTGTTACGGTGTGGATCTGGAATGTTCCCCAGTGCCTTCTGTGCTGAAGTTTTGTTTCCCAGTCCAGCACCAAACAGAGGTTGGATATTGCGAGCTTCCTGATGTCATCACTGGATTAATCTACCGATTGGTTCTTAGTTTTTGTGGGGTGGGCTGTTGGGAGCTGGTGGAAACTTAGGAGGTGGGTCTCAGCTGCATGGAAGACTGCTTGGGGACCGTATCTCATCCCCAGCCCTTCCTCTCCTTCCCCTGCATTCTTTGTGTCTCCACTCCATGAGGTGAGATGGGGGCTTTGCTCTGCTGTGCCCTCTCCACTATGATATTCTGCCACTCTACAGACCCACAGTGATGAAGCAAAGCAACCCTGCAAGTTACAGCACAAACTCTGACGCTGTGCATTAAAATAACCCATTCCACTCAGGCATTTTGTCACAGCCACAAAAGGCCAGTATGTTTGTGTAGTTAAGATTCTCAGAAACATTTGTTACATCAATGAACAAAGCATTTCCCCCCTCCTCAGAGTTTGATGATAACACGTGACAAAACATTCGTGGGGCTCAAGAAGTGTTTGACCTTGTATATATTGTTTACCATAAGCAGAACAAAAAGCTTTGTAAGAAGACGGCGGGAAAGAGCTTGTTCTGAAGGCCATCTTGGAGTAGATATTAAAAATGGTTTAGCATTGTCCTGTGAAGGCAGAACCATCAGACGGCCCACTGCCTTCCCTGCCTGGGAGAAGGGGACAGCAGTGGTTCCCTTGCCTTCCTCCTACTGCTTTTGACCCTTCTCGAGGGGACAGCCATGATTCCCAAAAAGGCTGGCAGTCTCGAAAGCATCCAAGTCCTGAGAGGACAGGTTTAGACTTCAGTTCTGCTCTCAGAGGGACTGCCTGCCCCGAGGACTCTGTGTGTGTGTGTGTGTGTGTGTGTGTGTGTGTGTGTGTGTGTGCGTGTGTGTGTGTGTGAGGTTTTGCTTGTTTGTTTTTAAAAACTAATAGTGTCTGCATACTTCCTCCCTGGGTTCCAATGTCTTTGCTCCTTTCCGAGTTTTCACTACTTCGCCTCCTCTCCAAGGTTCCGATTTTACCTTGAGGGAAGAGGATCTGGTGCCAGTTAGGAGGAGAGGGAGGCCTGCAGATCTCTCCCTCTCTCGCTTCCATTGTTCCCTTGGCCAGGCCACAGGCAGCAGGCTCAACTGTGTGGAGCCCTCACTGACAGGCGGGCTCAGTTTTGCAATAACAAGACCATCTGGGTCCTTAGGTCTCCTCCTTCCTTCCTCAGCCTCTTAGGCTTGGAATTTACAAAACAAACAATAAACAAAGCTCCCCTGCAGGAGGAATGGCAGAATAATTAGACCTTTATTAGGAAGGGAAACCCTTAAGAGAATTATACTTCAATATTCAAGTCTCCTTTCCTACAAGGAAGATATTGATAAACAGCTGAGACACCGAGGGCCTCGGCCACCCAGGAGACTCCACTCTGGCTTGGCTCCTGGCCCAGCTAACTGCTGGTGCCTCACAGCCTGGCTGTGGGCTGATGGGACATATTGCAGACATATCTCAGTGGATCCGGTGCTTTCCCAAGCATTTGAGGAGAATGTAGCCTCAATTTAATACAATTTAGCACAATTTAATACAATTTAACACATCTTCCTTTAGGGGTGACATTTTGAGGGTCTTCATAATGCTAACAGTTCACCAGTCACACGGTGACTTTCCAGGGACTCAGCAAGGTGTGACAGGGAGAGGCTGAGGGGATATTTTGCCCATTCTCAGCTGGGCTCCGATTAGCAAGGGTGTTGTGACATCTATGAAGAGCTTAAGAGCCAAACAAACTACTTTGCTTTCTCTTCAGGGAAAGCAGAAATAATGGGCCGAAGCCTGTTGTGTCGTGACTGCGTACAGGCTGCCATGACATTTTAAGCAAACACTCATTGTGTATCTGCCCTCTTCCAGCCTCGGCATAGGTGACAGGGTGAAGCATGAGCTGGAGAGATCTAGCCTCAGGGACATCCTCACTGGAAGGAAAGCCAGAGATGCACCCTGGCATTAAATGTACTATGGTGGATGCAGACGTTAGCTGGCTCTCTGAGTACTGGTGACCTAGAGAAGATGGCCTCTCCCTACATTTTCCCTCCTAAACCTCAAACAAATATTCTTCCTGACTTCACACCAGAAAGTCCAGGACGTAATTCTAACCTGGGAACCACTGGACACTTGGAGCTTCAGGAATTTGGGGACTGTTACAGTTTCCCTATGGATTCCATACTTGAGAGCAAAAAAGGAACAGGCATGATCCACTCACCTTGCCAATCATCAAGGGCTACTCATAGTCTGATGGCAGGTCTGGATCTCAAAGAATCAGAAAGAGCTTCTTATATAAGTCAGATATCTGCCTAGGAAGCCTGGATCCCAATCTCCACAGTGGCAACCCGACCATGGTACCCTATCCTCAGCCACAGTCCTTAGTATGGGCTCAGCACACACAATGTTTATCCTTCCCGGAGCACCATGCTATTCTTTAATTTAACTACAATCACTTCTTGACTTCTGCTACAGGGGTAGAGATACCAGATACCAGGAGAGGGTGAGTGTGTGTGTGTGTGTGTGTGTGTGTGTGTGCAAATAAATGGGTGTGAATGGTGTACTGTGCATTGCAAAATGCATTCAGACAAATGGATGAGGTGGGATTTCAATAAAAGTCTTGCTGGGCTCCTATATATCAGAGTAATTACCAGCTCAAAAGTCTCGGAGCTACATGTAATATGCCCAGAGCCCAGAGTGGTTCAATGCCTATGATAAATCACATAGCCTCAAAAGCTTACACATTAAAAATGTGAGTAATTCAGTCAGTCATTCCTAGTATGTGTTTTACCTTGAACAGTTCATAAATAAGTCATACATACACTTTATAAGTAAAGATGAATTGGCCATCTTTCTCTGCCTTCCTTTACCCAGTAGTCTTGGTGGTGAAGAAAATGAGGGCTGAAAAAGAGAGGCCATTTGCAGTGTCTTATATGCAATGTCTATCTGGTTCAAATGCTTCTTTTAAAACTCTTTTGAAAGGGTGCATGTGGCGTGTGTGGCAGGCCAGGTATGCACATGCTATAGCATATGTATGAAGGCCACAGTCTAAACTCGGGTATTGGTTCTCATCTTCCACTTTGCTCAAGAGAGAGTCTCCTGTTTGTCACTGTGCACAGCATGCTAGCTAGCCAGCACATTCTGCTGAGTCATGGGTTGAGCCTCTCTTCTCACTGTAGGAGCATTGGGGTTCTAGAGAGTGCCCCAGTCTACACAGGTTCACATAAGCCCAACTCAGGTTCAGGTTCGGCAGCAAGCACTCTATCTACTCTGACACCGCCTCAGCCCCTTCAAAGCATCTAACCCATCTGACTAGCTTGACCGCCCATTCTGAGTAGGCTCAGACTTCTGTTCTGAGGATTCTGGCTACTCACCCAGGGCTCCAGTAGCTATGTTCACTTCAATAATCTGTTTTACGATGATCAAGAAGGTGACAGTGACGCAGGAGGAAGAGAGCATTGTGGGTATCACCCTGTTTCAGGGTGGCATTCTCTCTGCTCCTTTCTCTAGAGAGTGAGGATCAAAGAGATTAATATTGCTCAAGTTAACAATATGCCTGGAGCTCTCCCCACAAAGGCAAAGACCTTGGACTCAGGCATATCAGACAGCCCCGGCTTGAATGAAACTATCTGTGCCTTGCTAGACAGTGACCTAGCCACTAAGATGCCTAGTCTGGGTCTTAGTTTTTTGCATCTGAGAACATATAAACCTACTACAGACAATAGTCTTAAAAAATCAGAAAATGGATTTGCCACGGTACCTGATATAGTAAATATTCAATAGCCAATATTAGTGTGACACTTTAAGAAATAATCAATTTATGCTTTTTTTTTGTTGAGGAGAATAGTATTCAGAGCAGCAAGTTAAATTTATCATTATTTATTTTTAGTAAACAAACCTTTTATTTTACTCATTTTAAATGTTAGTGATTCTGATGAAAAACAGGATCAAATATAAAATGAAAAGTAGGATAAATAAGAAAAAATTTCAGAGATAAAATGAAAAATTAAATGGTGATGTGTGGGCAAGGAAGGGAAGGGAAAGGATGCTGGGAAATGGAGAAAATGTTAGCTGGAGGATGGGCTTTGAGATGTCTGTGGTCTCTGAGCATCTAAATATTGTCACTCCTGTCTTTTCAAATACACATCGGGTCATTAGGCATCATTTGTAATACTTCGTTGCATTGAAGATAACGTCAAGACATGAAAGCAGCCAGAGAGCTGTTGGCCGTGCTGAAGAGATATGGAGCTGAAACTGGAGAGAAGCTATGCACGCAGATGGAGAGGAACAGCCTTCCAAAGGCGAGAAAGAAGCCCAGATGTGAACTGCAGGGAGCTGCATAACTGGGCACAAGGAAAGAAAGGGGGAGGGAGGGCTAGAGAGGGAGGCACCGAGAAAGCCAAAGCCAGAGTTTCATGGGAGAAGAGATGATTGACATTGTCAAACCTTCTAAAGGTCAGGTAGGATATGGGCTGCAAACATCTAATTCCATCTGGAAAGAATGACCTTTGGTATTGCAAGGTGTTGGCCATGTCTGAAGGGCTCACATCTTCAGAGCTGTAGCTAAGTGGTGGGGCATGAATTTAACATGTGTAGTGTGTTGGGTTCCATCCCCAGAACACACAAAACACACCATCATCTGACCCAGCACTTCTGCTTCCAGGAATTAATTTTTAGAAAACAGGCTAAACTTTTATTTAGAGAAGTAAATATGAGCACCATAAAAAAATCAATAACAGGTTCCTGGCAGAGAATTACAATAAATATATTACACAGACAGCAAGAAGAAATAAGATAAACAAACAATGGCTATCCATATGGTCAAATGATATACAGTCTTACAATTTAAAATTGTGCTTTAAGTAAACTTTCAAAAATAGAATTCATACAGAAAAACCCACAAATCATAAACATGTTGTTCTATGAACTTTTATACAGAGACTATGTCCATAACCACCACCAGAATAAGAATTAGAACACAGACAGCCCCTAGAAGTTCATCTCCTGAGGACCCCAGACTATGATGCCTCTCTCCAAAGGACCCACTGCCATGCTGTCTGTTATTGGGAATTCGGTTAGTATAGTTTAAAACCACATACATCGAATCACTGCATATATCTGGTCACATAGAATCCCCAAACCAACAACAACAACAGAAAAGAAAGAACAGGTCCACTCAACCATCAGCAAGTTTTACCCCTGACCCCCACCCCCACCTCACCAAATATCAGCCAAAATCTTGTTTAGGAACAAGTGTTTCTTTAATTTGTTTTCTTTTCCAAGATCTTCACTACTGTTCTCTATATAGCTGAGCCCCCACCCCATCTTCCTCAGGGGTTCCTAAGGCCCAGAGATATGGATGCCAATGGGGCCAGGTGACAGAGTGGTTCCTCATTAGGGGAAAGGGGACTTCTTCCTTCTGCAGCTGAACCCTAGGCCCAGTGTTGCTATTGGTTGCTGTGAAATCCACCCAATACAGTGATATGGAGGGGCACAGCATAGAGAAACATCTGGTATCCATCTATAAAGAGTGGTCCAGAAGGTGTATACATGGTGTTCAGCCCAGGATACATTGCTGGGTATGGTAGAGGATTGGTGAGGGATGGAAGAAAGGAGGACCTTATGCTGGAATTGGCTGCCAATGTAGCTAGTCCTCCTAGTGATCCTTAATATCTGGAGGCACTAAGTACAGTACCCTAAGTACCCTAAGTACAGCTGGGCTGGCTTTGGACTTTTGCATTTCAGCTGGTGCATACTTGGGACACTGCATGATGGGTGAGGTAATTAGGATGTTTGGTTAGGGTGATTGTTCAGGAACTGATGAATATGCAGAGCACTGCTGCTGTTTTCTTTGCAGAGACCTAGAATCCTGTGGGCCTGGGGTAACACTAATCCTGACCAGGGGAGCCTTGTGGAAGAAATGTCTGCCAGTGTTTGAGGGTTACAGTGAGAGAACGCTGGGCCACAGCTCAGGAATGCTGGCCTCTGGGGGCCTCTTTTAAGGGATTCCAGATCCTCAGCATTTGCCCAATGCCAACCCCAGGAACCTCTCCTGGCTTGTCAAACTTCTGAGGCTCCTTAGAAGCAATGTGAAACCATGGCTGCAAACGGGTGTTGAGACACATGCTCTCCCTGTTAGAAGAGACTGTCTTTAATCTTGTGAACAAAGGATACCAGAGAATACTACAAAGGAGAATGGAGAGGTGATGCTCTTCCTAGGGGCTACCCTGGGCAGAGTGTCTCCTCCAGGAATTCCTGTGGGCCATGAGATGTGAACAGGTGTGATGGAGTCATCTGATGGACACAGGGGCAGTGTGTGTGTGTGAGACTATGCACGCACGAGTGTGTGTGTGTGTGTGTGTGTGTGTGTGTGTGTGTGTGTGTGTGTGTGTGTATGTCCTGGGAGATGAGTGGGGATCAGATTGGCCTCTTCAGCAAGTATGATATGAGCTGTGGGAGACAAATGAAATGGAAGCTCCTTTAATCATTCTGTATTGGGTCATGCTGGTACCTTGATCTCTTTTCTGGGATACAAACTCTCACATTCCCTCCTGGAAATGTACAATCCCCTCAGGGGTGGATAAGTGCATTGGAGCAAGTAACTAGAGCTTACCCTTTGTGCTTTTCCTTTTTCCAGGGAAAAAGGGACACATGACAACAATATCTAAAGTGGGTTAACTTTTTGGAATTGCTCAGGGTCCTAGAAGCATTGAACCCACTGAAATTATTCCCCGGTAGAACATTGATTAGCAGCTCAGAGTTTGCCATTTCATATACATATTATCATTTGCTTCTCAGCACTCCATGACGTTGTCAGGGAGATTCTAATATAAAATTTTCATAACGACGTGGCAGATACAGGTTAATTTTAGAAGTCTTGATGATATCTAATTCTTCTTACTAACTTTACAGCCATAAAAGAGAATTTCAGGATTACCCCTTTCATCACTCTGGTTCTGTTCCCCACCACATGACTAAAATTGGGCTTTGGAAAGCACAGTTTGGCACATGGAGTCTTGCGTAGCCAAATCGCATGGAGGCTTTTCTGTTCGTGTGTTTCATCTCCTGCATAGTGTTTTATACAGCCAAGCAGTTCCCTATTTTTTAATAGTCTCTTCTCTTGGATTTGACTCACTGCACTCTTAATTCTCTTCCCACATTCTCTGTTTCTTCTCCCCTTTTTATGCCAAGACCCCCTCTTTCTCTGCTCTCTGAGTGCTGGGGCCCCTAGGCTCAAGCCTGCATCCTTGTGATACCCAAGGCTCTCTAAGCTCATTACTCTAAAAGCCCATAAGACGATGGTTCTTACTCTGATGTCTTGTCCCCAGCTTCTGTCCAAAGCTCCAGAGGCCTGGGTATAAGAGTTGGATGTTCAATAGACACTTCAAACTTACTGTTTCCCAAACAAATAGTTAATTCTGCCTCATAGGAACCTGAATTCTCTTTTCCTCCTAGGTTTTTATCTACCCAAATGAATGCCATTTCATCCATGAAATTTGAAAAGCCCTAAATGTGAAAATAGGCAAATATGCAAACGAGTGAAGTCATGCTTTTCCTCCCATTTTTTGACCACACCTTTCCCTAGATCCATTGTCTGACTCCCTCACTCGTTACCTCCCACAGTCTCTTCCTCCTCTTCATTCATTGTACTCATTGGAGTTTGGGGGTTGTTTTGTGTCTTATGATCATGGTGTCTGGTACAGCAGACATTAAGCATGTGTGAAAGTCATTTGTATCTTTACCTCTTCTGAAATTGATCAGTGCCTGGAAGAGAAATATATTTGACTGTGTGTAGATACAATAGACAAGCATCAATCAACAAATGTGATAATACTATTGCTAATTTTAAAATGGTCAATTTTTCCCTATAAATTTTTCTTTTGTTTCTGCTAAAAAAGCAAAAAAAAAAAAAAAAAGACAGAGAAAGGAGCCAAGAAAGTTGGCAAATCAAGTAAAAAGTGCCAATGCCATGTCAATTTTGAATCCATAGACATTTCCAACTATAATGGTCATATTATTGACAATTATCCTAGGGCTCAGAGTGACTTAGTAAAGTCGTGCAATTACTTGCTGGTTCAACCAAGAAAATGAGCAGGTTTTCCGGCTTGGAGACTGTCACCACGATTCAGAGACCCACGAGCTGCAGAAGAGGCATGCGACACCCTCATCGGGGGGACCTGAAACCAGTGTGGTGTCCCGTAGTCCGCTTTTAAATAACTATTGACTCCTAGAATCCATTCTTGGAGGAAGAATAACTCTACATGTTAAATACCGTATACATGTTGAAATGGTTTCATAGTAGGTTGAAATTCAAGACAGGGAATTTTCAGGTTAATTAACTACATGCTTTAGGGACATGCCAGGTTTCATAAACACATGATGGCACCATTAGGAATTTTTGGAAATATAGGCATTTGCTGACTTTGGGTTTTACATGGACTGTACATACTTTATTGAGGGAAGTGAGATAAAAAATACGAATGGTTGATTAATGCATTTTAATTCACTATGCATTTATACCAGAATTTTAGTCAAGGGTCAGATTTTTAGGAAACATGACTATATTTTTTAAGTGGAGTTCAGATAGAAAATTTAAAGGTATCTGTTGTCTCTCTGGTCTTTTCGACATGAGGGAAGGATTCTTAAAAGCTTTTTTGGTTGGAAAAATGTCAAGAGCCTATTGATTAGGTCTCACTTTTATTCATCCGAATCATTACTTTCAGGCCATCAGAACACAAATAAGCGAGGGCACCAGCAGAGTTTTCATCTTGCTAAATGGGACACATAGAAAATTATGTTACTTAAGATTATGCTGACTGTACGGAGGCAGGCTTATGACCAAACCCTTTCATGTCTAGTTGACGACAAGACATTAGAGCACCAGTCACCAGGATTCCTAGCAATCCATCACTGATATGGAGAGTCTGGATGGCTTTCTGATGGTGAGGTCCAGGAAGGCATGAAGGAGACAAGCAAGGTGCTTAAAACAGAGTAGTCAGGGAGTTATAGGAGACATGGCCACCTGCCATGTCAGCATGGAGAATCTCCCATTCTCTGGATGATGTACATCTTAGTATACTTATCAGCTTTTCTAAGACAAGTTTCCACATCTTTGCTAATTAGACCTCTTTTGAGGAACTTGGTCACACCTCTTCAGGTTAATTATCATGCTACACTGAAATGAGGTCTTTGCTTTTCCAACTTTCCTACGGAGAGCAAGTATCAGTGGTTGCTATCCACCACGACTTCACCATTGCACCAAAGAGATCTAATAATATCCAAGGATGACACAAATCCACAGTCAAGACTCATATATGCATATGTGTGTCCACACATTGATAACACCTATCAACAGCACTTATTACTGACAGCGAAGTTGGCCAAGTGGTCAGGTCAGGAGCAAGCAAAACTTTGGGAGTTCTTTTGGAGCTGACAGAAGTAAGCGCTGAGCAGAAGGAAGGTGGGAATGGGAAGTGAGACCATTGCTGGGGTCTGAGTGAAGGGTAAACGTCAGGATTTGGGCGAGCTGAGACAAACTGAGCGATACTGAACAGAGGGGAGCAGTGGTCGTTCTTGATTGTATCTCTGGTTTTTATCTTGGAGTTGTGACTTTTACTCTAAACTTCTTCCCTTTGAAGTGCAGATTTTAATGTTTATTTACTTATGCATGTGTATTGTGTGGGCATGCATGTGCCATGGAGGCCAGCGGGTACTAAGGCCAGCCATTTCTCTGTTTTCATCATGTGGGTCTCAAGATTGAACTGAGGTCGTCAGGCTTGGCAGCAAGTACCCTCACACACTGAGGCATCTTGCTGGCTCTGTGGTTCTTGTCCCCTGTTCTGCTCGTACACACAAGCATTACAGACAACTTTTGAACTTTCCCAGAAGATTTTCATCATCACCACCCACTACATTCTTCCTCTCTTTTCTCCTCTTTGTGTGTGATGTATATGTAGTGTGTTTGTGTGTTGTTCATGATGTGTATGTGTGTGTTGTTTGTGATATGCATGTGTGTAAGGTATGTATATTGCTTGTCTGTGTGAGATATTATTTGTATGTGTGGTATGAGTGCTATATATGTTCTTTGTGTGTATGTGACATGTGCTTGATATCTATGTGTAATTTGTGTCTATTGTTTATGTATATGATATATATATGTGTTATGTATGTGATGAGCTTGATAACTGTATGTAATTCATGTGTGTTGTTTGTGTGTGATATATCCGTGTGATGTATGTTTTGTGTGTGACGAGTGTGACATGTGTATTGTTTATGATGTGTGTGATATATGTTCATGCAAGCATGTATTGTTTACTTTGTGATCTGGGTATGTGTTTTGTGTGTCTTTGCACATGTGTGTAATGTATCTGTGTTATGTGTGCAATATGCATGTGTGATGTGTGTGGTATGTGTTTGCTGTGTGTGATTTGTGTGCGTTGTTTATGTGTGTGATGTACATGATGTGTGCTGTTTGTGTGTGTGATGTGCATGTGTGTTTTGTTTGTGTGTTTGATATATGTGAAAGCATGTACATGTGCATGTGTGTGTATTGTTATGGCAATGATTTTTGCCTGAAAGAGGGTTTTATTTATCTCATCACTTCAACTTCACCTGTTTCGAAACAACTAAAATGTTTCCTCCATCTGCACTATTTCAGTTTTCTCTGTTCTATTGCTCCCTTTCAGTAATTGTATTGCCCAGAAAAGATAAAATTATAGCACAGGGGAAAATGCTAGGAAATAAAATTTAATTATAGTTGTTTCCATTTTATAAAGCAGAGAGAGAAGACATCTCAAAAATGACTAAGGTGATGTCTGCTAATAAATAGTTGCCACTCTGGAGAATTCAGATAAAGGCAGGATGGCTCTGATGTCCTCCTTGCACACACCCAGCAAGTGCCTGGCTCATGGGCAGGGGGTGAGAAAAGAAGCGTTGTGAAGGAACTTAGTTCTAAGTGAAAGCATCATTGTGTGCAGTCCTGGAACAGTCGGAGAATCCAGTGGATGGATGGATGCTGTGGAGTGTCTGTGTGGAAGAATTAGGCTAGATCCCACGTTCTGTGTCAAGACAAATTGATCTCTTTGGGGGCCCAAGTCAGTGGACTACCCATTAAAGAATTGGGCCGTTAGTAGCTAGGGTTATACTATAGAATATATTAATTGGCACAGTCTTCTATTCATTTTTCCTTTTCTGCTGCCTAAGCTTAATCTAGTAACTCAGTTGAGTTATGCAAAAACATGAGTTGCCACGTTCTGGCTCTCCTTTTCAAACCATGAGTTGAGGGGGGAACCACAGAGATGGAGCCTGAATATGTTGAATGAATGTTCCTGTGTCATGGCCAGGGGCTCAGAAGAGAAGATCTGAAGGGTCAGCTGGGGCCACCTCCACTTTTGTAAAGGTGCCAGACACCAGTGGGGAGGAGGAGAAAACCCCAGGCTGGGCCTGGCCTTCACGGGAAAGCAGGATTTTGGGTAGTCACTGATTTGCCTTCTTTACATTCCTCCCTCACACCTCCTGGCTGCCAGCATGGAGTAAGCATAAAATATCCTGTGTAACACTTTAGAAAGAAGGCTTATGACAGGCCAGGTGGAGCCGGCGCTAAGATTACATCTATTCAGCAGACAACTATTTAAGGTCAGTTGAGGTAACACTAGCTTTTGTCTGAGAGCCAACACATCCTGCCAATTAGGCTCAAAAAAAGTAAGTACCTTTTTTTTTGCTTCCAAAAGTGATAGCTCATTTATTAATGCATCGATTTGAGCCAAAATGTAAATAATTCTAAATTATCCATGGCTTGCGGTAAAGGAAACTTTTCTATTTTAAAATCTCCCTCCATAGATAATGAAGAGGACCCTAAGAGAGACATACCTGGATCTAATCTACATGGGAAAAGACAAGATCTCCTGAGTAAATTAGGAGTGTGGGGATCATGGAAGAGGGTAGAAGGGGAAGGGGGAGGAAGGGGGGGAGCAGATAAAAATATATAGCTCAATAAAAATAATAAAAAAAGAAATGGGGATTTAGAAGAAAATCAAAAAATAAAAATAAAATAAAATCTCCCTCCATTCAGTAGCATCTTCTTTTGAATATTCTTGTTTGGTGTTTACCCTTTGGCCATACATCATTTTTATTTTGTTCCTTAATTTTTTTTTAAAAAAATAAACAGAGCAGAAATGGTTTTTCTAGCAGGGTGGGGAAAACACACTTGTGGCACCTGGTCAGTGTGTCAGGCAGATGAGCGCCCTCGTCTTGTCTTTTAATCCATTAACCTTGATCATCTCACACCAGGAACCTATGTATGTTCATATCAGGCATCACTAGGTTCTACGGAACAACATCAGTATTTGCTTGATTTGGGTATTTATAGCAGGTGGACCATTTCAGAGGATGTGTTAATACCAAGTATAAATTACTAAGCAATGCAGTTCCAAGACTCACCTGAAACCTCTCCTTGCTGCTGACCTCCTACTTGACATTTTCCTTGGTGGTGGAGCACATCCAGATGGCAGCTTCCGAGGGACCAAGTCTAGTCCCTGAATTAGCCCTGTTGTGTATCCAAAAATTGCTTGACGCCAGGACCTCTATGTCAGAGGCTTAAGCAAGAGCACTCAGCAGCTGTTGGCACAAGTCTGCAGAGGTCTGACCTTCTGGGACACACAGAAGGGCAAGCAGAGCATTAGACTTTTGGTAACTCCAGGGACCCCCCCCCATGGAAAAAAAGAAAAGAAAAGAGAAAAGCTTGCCTTGGACTTAGGGAAAGATCTTGCGGTTATTTTAAGGGGTACAACTGCAGCCAGAGTCCACTAGGCTAAATGAACCTGCTGATGCAACTCCCAGAGTAACTTTGGCTCTCATTTCCCCTGCCACCAAGATTTGAGGACATCCAGGCTTGCATTTGAAAAGACCAAAACGCTTTAGCCATGAGTAGAGGAGGAAGCTTCACACTGGCCGATATAGAATGAGCAGTTCCATCAGTCCTCTCAAGGACACAGAGAACTGATTGTGACCAGCTTTGTGCTTGGGGGCCTCCAGGGCTCAGTGGAGAGCAGAAAAACTGAAGTATCACAAAAGGAGATGTGGCCATTGATGGGATGAGGCAGCCAAGGGACAACCTCAGGGATAACCCTTCTGTACACTGTGAATATATATTACTCTCAGTGGTTAATAACAAACTGATTGGTAGCCAGCCAGCCAGGCAGTATAGGCAGGACAGCCAAACTGAGAATACTGGGAAGAAGGGCAGAGATAATAGAGTCACCAGGAGACCCAGAGGGAGCAAGACATGCTGGAGGACAGGTAAAGGCACGAGTCACATGGCAATACATAGATTCATAAAAGTGGGTTAAGTTATAAAAGCTAATTAGCGATAAGCCTGTGCTTTTGGTCGAACATTTATAATTAATTTGAAGTTTCTGAGTGGTGATTCGGGACTGATGACCAGGAAAGAAAACTACACCTACAGCGGTCATCTTAGTTAGAGACATTTTGGCAACGTTCTCCCAAAGACCTAGCCTCTGAACTAAGGCAATATGAGAGAGTCAAGAAGAAGGGGGTAGAACAGAGAGATGAGGCATTACATAGGAAGGGAGACAGCAAACCTAAGCCCTTCCTCCCTCCTCCCTTGGCCTTGGGAGGCAGCCCACAAGGAGAGAGGATGCTGTCATAAATGTGTGATAAGTTATCTAAAGGATGCAGATAAGGAACAGTCTCTTCAGGCTTGTGGCGCCAATACTCCTTGCAACCTTGAGTATTTCTGCAGTTTGGGACATCAACATCATGGCCATTTGTGTCCCCTGCCAGACAAGTCTGGGGTTCTGGGGGTAGTTTAGGAGAAAGCTTGGGGCTCTTAGATGTCTGGATTTGGTGAAAATGTGGAGAAAATGCCACTTTACATGATGATAGAAGATCAATGTGTAAATGCTAGTTCTGGCATTGTCTAGAATTTAGAAGGCTTGATGCCTAATTTCTCTTTTTCCTATGTGGTAGTGATCCCCAAATGAGATGATCCATCACATAGTACTCTGGAAACCAAAAATATACAAGTGAGCTGAAGTTACTGTATACAGCATGGAGAAGCATTTAGAGCTACAGAACTGTATATCTGAGAACTATTAATGCTATGCCATGTATGTTTTACCATGATGCAAAACCACAAGAGTAAATTCTCATCATGTTCTGTTGGGCTGAGTAGAGGGAGCTATTCTAACCTGAAGTCCCAAACATTGGGGACTGAAAATTTTTAGTGTCAAAAAATAAAGTCATCCCTCTAGGTTGCCAAGTCTGTGAGTACCAAAATCTTTGGATCCAAGTTCTTTACAACAAAATTTTATAGTTACAGAAATAATCCCAAGCATCATTTTTATCAAATGATTTTCTTTACCATAGCATACATTTTTCCTATTCAAAGTTATTTATTCTTATTTATTTATTAAAAATCACCTTGATAAAGAAGGGAGAAATAACTTTTCATTTTGTCTTGAGTTTTATTGTTTAATACAACAGTAAACTCGTCATCACAAAATGGCTAAATATTTTAACACACTTGATTATTTTGTAAAAGAAAAAAGCATGTAACTCATTATTACCAGTATCAGTTCATACATAAACTATTACTAAGTCTTTTTTTAAGATTGATTTATTTATTATGTATACAATGTTCTGTCTGCATGTATCCCTGCAGGCCAGAAGAGGGCACTAGATCTCATTATATATAGATGGTTGGTAGCCACCATGTGGTTGCTGGGAATTGAACTCAGAACCTCTGGAAAAGCAGCCAGTGCTCTTAACCTCTGAGCTATCTCTCCAGTCCCCTTAAGTCTTAATTTGAGATAATATTTGGATATTACTGAAGTGCGACCATTCTACCATCAACTCCTATGCTCTAATGAATCTTACATCATCCATCACGAGAGCCACTGCTCTCATTCCTAAGGAAGGCACAGTATAGTATATACTTATATTTTAATAAATCAATGTTGCCTGAAGACCAGAAGCAAAGCTAAAGCCACTAGAGGTTAGGTAATGGTGATACACACCTTTAATCCCAGGATTTGGGAGGCAGAGTTCAAGGCTACCCTGGGCTACACAATCTCAGTGCAGAAACAAATCTAGGTGGTGATGGCTCACACCTTTAATCCCAGGACTAGGGAGTCACATCTTTAATCTTAGCACTAGAGGGAATATAAAATAGAAGAGAGAGGCTTAGTCTGCTTAGTTTTGTGGTCGCCGAGTCTTGGTAGAGGTAAGACTTATCTAGTGGCTTAGATGCCTTGCTTTTCTGGTTTTCAAGTTGAACCCCAATTTCTGTCGCTGGGTTTTTATTATTCGCAGTATAGCACAGCCTTTTCTACTGATTAGAAAGCCAGAGAATTGCTAATGATAAGATGACACGCAGTGACCAGGTTTGGTCCTACCTTCCTCCAGCCTGTATTTATTCACAAGGGATCTCCAGAACCACAATCTCTGGTCTGCATGGCATTCCTTTGGACTCACTGACCACCCTCATTTCCGGTTTGTACAGATCTCAGAACATTGCCAATAACGTCCATCCTAAAGTTTTATTTGCCCTTCAGTAAGAGCTGAAGTCTTACAATTTTGTTGAGTCCAGGATTCCTCATCTTTCAGAAAAGTGCATTGGGTTGTCTTCCTGGCAGTTGTGGGCCACATGCCCCCGTGAGGGTTGGACACCCCTTTAAACTGTATGTCAAAGATCTTTTCTGTGCTTAGGAATCTAAGCTTTCGAGCTAAGATGTCATCAACCAGCATTTGCTCTAAAATCTTGCATTAGCTTCTCTGAATTATAAATACTGGGTTTTTTTTGTAACTATCCTCTGGAAATATTTATTGAGAAGGAGAGGGAATCTATGATGTTCTCTATTTAGCATTCTTGACTAGTTTAATGCATTCTTAGGTTTGGAATAGAGTTAATTAATGTGTTTCTTGTTACAACAATACATTCAAATTCATCATCCATGTTCTTGTTTACAAGTGATGTGACATTTCATACTTATAAATTGGCGCTGCCATTATTTGAATGCATGGAATTATAGCAGCTGCTGACATGAAAAGTTTCTGGCAGGAAAATGCTTAATAAAGTGAGACCAGCCACAAGAGAAACATGCCTGGGCTCTGATGCAGGGTTCGGAGAGCGGCAGTGGAATGTTCATTCTAGATGGTGTTAGTTGTGTCCACAGAAAGAATCTCGATTCTAGGCAGCATAACTAAAACTAAAGATTTACTGGGGGTTTCCTTCAAGGTATCACATCATGGGCATGCAAATATTTGTTGAATATAAGTTAGGGACCTAGAGCATTCCGTTCCAGTAAAGATAAAATTATTTATATATAGCATGAGTGTGACCCGAGATTCAGGTCTTTCAAGGTCATGATAATTCAGGATGAAGACAGAGGACTCCTGCTGCTTCCACTGAAACTGGGAGGATTTTTGTTTTTGTTTTCCCCCAGCTCATTGGAAGAGTGATTAGATGAGCACAATTAGACACTAGCATTCCCTTTGCTTTAGCACTGAAACCCCAGCACCTGGGGGGAGCCTTGCATCTCACACACACTGGGACTAGTGTGTACAGGCATAAAAATGTCATGAAAAGTTCTAAGCTTGTGCCGAATCAGCTCATATTTCCCAGTCGAGAACAATGACACTTGCCTTGTAAATACCTTCCGTTTCCTCTTCCCATAATTGTATTTACTTGGCAAAACTCCAAACTCGGATGAGCCCAACAACCACACACTTGTGCCCCAGTCCTTAAAGCTTGCTGGAGATGGTCACATAAACTTTATTGTTCTTGCTGGAAACTGTAAATGGGTATTGATATTCCATTCTGTTCTCCTGTAGCTTTACTCCCTCACCCTCTCATACTCCCGACTTGCCTTCCAATATCCCGTATCCATTCTCAGCCATTGTCAACTTATGGCTTATAATTCATTTAAAAAAATAGATGCTGTCTTAAGTTGATAACTTTATCCTCTCACTGCCAAACCCAACAGCCTACCTGGCTCTAGGACTCTGTCTTCTCTCCCACTGCAGCACACAAGGCATCTTGCTCCTATGAGAGGTTGACCTTTTTTTCTTGTAGTATAATTCCGTCCTTCCTTTCCTCTTGCAGTTTCAGAAAATTCTCTATTGATTCACTATTTTTTTCTCTTTTCTCTCTCATTTATAGCTGCATTCAAGTACTAATAGCCATATGAACAGCTGTTTCTTCAAGCCATGATTCCCTTTTAACAATAGCCATCCTCTGTTTGCATTTAGGGGGGAAAAACTAACTACAAAAAGTGTGTGTGTGTGTGTGTGTGTGTGTGTGTGTGTGTGTGTACAGGTGGGCTGGTGGAGGCCAGAGACTGATATTGTTGTCTTCCTCTCTCACTCCCCACCTCATTTTCTGAGACAGTACTCATGGAACACACTATGGCTAGGCTGGCTGGCCAGCAAGCCCCCGCTAAGCTGCCTGTCTCCACCCTCTCAGAACCGGGTTTACAGACATGAACCATTATTCCCGGCTTTCACATGGATGCTAGCAACCTGAACACAGGTTGCCAGGCTCATATAGCAACCTCATTACCACTGAGCCATCTCTCAGCCCTGCCTAGCTACACAGTCTTACTTTTTTCTTATTTTCTTTTCATCTCACTCCTTTAGGACCAGTCTCCATGACTCCATGAGTCTCCAAGACAGTTTGAAAATGATGGGAAACTATCAGCAATACTTAACAGCATCATTTATATTTTTCCAGATCCCACACATTTTTCTTTTCTTTTTCATTTCTTTTCTCTTTCTTTCTTTCTTTCTTTCTTTCTTTCTTTCTTTCTTTCTTTCTTTCTTTCTTTCTTTCTTTTTCTGACTACTCAATGGCATTTAATGCAAATGTATCTCCTACCATCTTGAAATAATTTTTCTGGAGAGTTCTTGGATATTTCTTTTTATTTCTTCCTCCCTAGGTTTCCATTACTGTCCTTTGGGAGATTACTGGTCCAGGATCCTCTTCTTCCCTCTCTGTACTTTCTCTCTATATAATTACATTTGTAGCTTTGAGTCCATCTCATAAGTAGAAGATGTCAAAGTGCACCTGCTGGCCACATTTTTCAGTTAAATTTCTAAAGGATTTTCCATTGGATCTCAAATACAAAACTTGAATGAAAGAAAGAACAAATGAAAGGAAGGAAGGAAGGAAGGAAGGAAGGAAGGAAGGAAGGAAGACATCTAATGCTTGCCTATAATCTAGTTCCTCTTAATAAGCAGTGACATCTTCCACCCAGTTCCTCAAAAACAAAAAAAGTGGAATAGACCACAAGTCACCCTGTGCCTTTGTGTCACCTAATAGATGGAAAAAGGTCAGCTTCCATTGCTACACCATCATGGCAGTCCTACCTGCAGTTTTCTTTTTATATTTAATTAATTTGTTTTTTGGAGTTAGGTCTCATGTATCCCTGGCTGACTTTGCTATGTAGCTAAGGATAGACCCAGGCTCTTTCCCATTCCATTTTGTTTTCTTCCTTTCCCTTCTCTTTACCCTTCCCTTTGTTCTTACCCCAACCCTTTCCTTGAGACAATATCTCACTTACTAGCCTAGGATAACTTCCAACCCAGTCCCCCTGCCTCTGTTTTCCAAGTGTTGAAATTATAGGCTGTGTCAGCCTGCACCTGGCTTCCATTTTCTTCATAACAACTTTTAAAGAGGGTACGTTTCAAGTTTGTAATTTCATCTTGGTTTTTAATACATTATGAAGTTTGCATCCTATTAGGGAGCCCAAGTCCTCACCGTGACCAAGACCATGAAGTAAGTCTCTTGTAGAAATTTTGTAACTTTGGACTTCACTTTTATGTCTGTGACTCAGTTGTAGTGTGTAGAGCATGAGGGGCCAACAAAGATTCAATATATGTTTGCATGCAAATTTCCAATCGTTCCACCAGCACTTGTCAAATACAAATCCTTCTTTCTACTAAATTGCCTTAGCATCTTTGTTAAAATTCAATCTTAGCTATGCATAACAAACACAAACTGCATGTTTATACTGTTTTTGTTCGTTTGTGGACCAGCCCCCTTAAACAATAACTCTGTTATAAGAAGAGAGTACTGGGGCCAGAGACTGGAAGAGGCAGGAAGAGAAAGACACAAACAGGCTACACAAGCAGAACCAGACACAAATAAGAAGGCTTCATATGCTTGTCGTTTCGTATGTGTTCTTGTTGTTGTTGTTTAGTTTGGTTTTTGAGATGTAGTCCAAACTGCTCTGAAAAATCACGTTCTTGCCTCAGTTCACACAGTACTCTTCCCGCAAGCTCTTGAGAGCTGGGGTTGCAGGCATAGGGCATCAAGCACAGCCGTCCTGGTAATATTTCACCTCATAGATAATGTAGCCTACCACCATCTAAGATATATATTGAAACAACTAGAAGAGTAGGAAGGTTCCTAACATGTAGAAATATGATTTGAAGAGATTAAAATTTGAGACTTTATCATTATATATTGTATTCCTGGATCAAATCATCAAACCAGAGCCTATAAATATACATCCACAAAATAAAACAATAAATAGCACTCTCTGGATTAGTAATGTCCACTGAAACTTTCTGTAGTGATGAAGATATGCATGGTGCCACTAGTCATGTAAAATGTGAGGACTTAAAGTCCAACAAAAGCTAAAATTTTCATTTATTCATGGGCAATTACTTTAAATTTATATTTAATAGCCACGGAAGGCTAGAAGATGCCACATTTAATGACACAATTTTTGGAATTTTTTTCTTGCTCCATTGATGTCTGTCTTTCTATCAAGAAGAGAAAGCCTGTCTTAACCACTGCAGACTCATGATAAACCCTAGAGATCAGTCAATTCCTGCAGTTTGCTTCTGTAATTCCCAAAACTGCTTTTGTCTAGTTTGGGTCATTCACATGGTCATATACATTTGGAAGAAGTTTATTGGTTTCTACAACAATATCCAGATAGGTTTCATATGTGGGTATGTGTGTGAGTGTACACATGCAATGACTCGTGTGTGTGTGTGTGTATGTAAGTTAGAGGACAATTTAAAAGAGTCATTTCTGTCCTTCTACCTCATGGATTCTGGGGCTCAAACTCAGCTTGCCAGGCTTGCTAGTAAATGTCTTCAACTGCTAGGGCATCTCACTGGTTCCTGGAAGCTGAGATTATAATTGTGACTACATTGAATATATATACAGATTTTGGAAGGTTGTTGATCTCTAAACACGGTAAGCCTCATCTGCATTTCTCTTAAAGTTCTCACAGCAATGGTGTGGAATTTTACATAGTTTGTTAATGAATGTTTATATTTGAAGCTTTGTAAAGGATGTTATTTTGAAATGTATCTTGCTCACAAATACAGAAACAATTTACTTCTTTTATGTCCTTCTATGATATGAGTGTCCTAAATTCACTTCTCCACTGATTCCTCAAGATTTTCTAAAAACCACAATTAATTTTTCAGGGATTAAAAAAAAAAAGAACCTTTACATCTTTTTGAGAGTGTTCATGGGGCTAGAGAGATAACTCAGGAGCTAAGATCATTGACAATCCTCCCAGAGGACTTGGGGTCAATTCACAGCACAAATATAGCTCACACCCATGGCTCCCAGTTGCAAGGGATCCATTGCCCTCCTCCAGCTACAAGGAGTAGCAGGCATGCAGATGCCCAGACATAACACTCATGCACATAAAATAAAAGAA
The DNA here is from genome assembly GCA_004026605.1 of Ondatra zibethicus. Lineage (NCBI taxonomy): Eukaryota > Metazoa > Chordata > Mammalia > Rodentia > Cricetidae > Ondatra > Ondatra zibethicus. The sequence continues at coordinate 143,300 of PVIU01001733.1, forward strand.
GTAAATCTGAAAGCAAAGTGTTCAGGGTGGGAGTTAGGAAGGAGGCTCAGTAAGTTAAATGCCTGCTCTGCAAGCACGAGATAAAATATCAGGGAAGATAGTGCACACCTGTAATCCCAGCACTAGGGAAGGGTGGGGAGAGATGAGTTCAGTCTGTGAGCTCTAGGTTTAGAGAGAACCCATGTCTCAAAATATCAAAGGGAAAGCAATCGAAGAAGATGCTCACAGTCGACTTCTGCCTTGCACACACATGTGCATTCTCACATACATGTGTGTAAACACATACACACACACAATCTGCATGACTTTTGCTCCTTGCAAAAGTTTGGTTCTGAGAGGTGAAGCGCACTGCTCTTACCTGTGACTGTGTATGATGGTAGCTCGCTACAGGCTGTCACTGCTTTGTTTTGCGTTTGCAGATGTCCTTTGCTCCAGGGAAGAAGTTCCCTTCTATTGCAAGTTTGCTGAGATATTTTTTTTTTCATGAAAGATGGCTGTATTTGTCACATGTCTTCTGCATTTATTTAGACATGATTTTTCTACTCAGTCTATCATTCTTCTTAGTGTATTACTTATATGGTGCCTGATTTTCTATTGACAAGCAAAGCTTACATTCTCGGGACGAACTCCATTGAAGATTGTGTCTTTTCCCATATATTACACTATACCTGTTGGAAACACTGTACTATTAGAGACATTTTCTTCTGTCTTTAGAGAGGAGATATTGACCAGTGGTCCCTTTCTTCTGATGTTTTGTATGGTTTAGATATAAAGACAAGGACAGTGTTAAAAGCTGAGTTGGCAAGTATTTCCTCTATCAAATAGCAGAAAGAACTATTGTATGACTCATAGTACTTGCTTCTGAAGTGTTTGATAGAACTCCCTGGTGAGGTTTTAAGCAAGCAATTTAGTTATTCTTAATTTAAACAATCCCTTCAGTTAGTTTAGGGTTTTGGTTCTCTACAAAGGATAGCTGTCTTCTGAGGGAACATTTACTGACACTGGAAGAAGACATTTGGGTCAAATTGAAGAGCTACTACTGGCATTTGTGCTAGAGGCCACAGATGCTACTTAGTGTTGTATGTGCAGCTCACACGACACCTCCAACACACAACCAAGGCTTAGCCTCCCCGACTGCCAGTCAGACCAAGACTGAGTATCTCTAGTCAGAACTGATTGTCAATGTCAAATTTATTGTAGCATGAATCTAATTGGTCTTAATAATGAAAACCCAGAGGCAGATATTAGGGAGTGAAAGCTGAAAGATCAGGGAGGTAGAGCAGCCAGCCACTAGTTCTTTCCTCTACGAAGCCCTCAGACTGAATTGGGTATCCTGTCCCTCCTCAGACTGAATGCTCAGACTGAATCCTGAATCCTCCTGCCTTATAGTCCTCTCTCTACCCAGCCATATCCCTTCCAGTCTCTACCTCCGTGTGCTGGGATTAAAGGTGTGAGCCACCACTGCTTAGTTCCATTTCTCTTTTAGACTGAGTCAGTCTCCTGTAGCCCAGGGTGGCTTTGAATTCACAGAGATTTGTCTGCCTCTGTATCCCAAGTGTTGGGATTAAAGGTGTGTGCCACTGCTACCTGGCCTCCATAGCTAACTAGTGGCTAGCTCCACCCTCTGATCTTCAGGCAAGCTTTATTTGTTAGAGCACAGACAAAATATCATCCCATTATTAGCCAGAATCTGTTTGCAAAATTTACTGTGTTCTTTCTATGACATCTATAGAAATATTATCTATCTTTCCTTCATGATATTGGAAATGATTTCAATTACCCCTTTTCTTTACCTGCCTCTTCTTCCTCTGTCCTTTCCTTATTAGTCTAACTAGAGATATACAATTTCCCTGTTTGTTTTTTGCAACAAATATTTCAGTTCTTGGATTTCATTGATTTTTCTTTTTGGTTCATTACCTTTTCCCTTTGTTTCCATTGACTTTTCTAATGTGTTTTGGTTTTTAGTTTCATTGACTTTGCTCTTTGTTATTTCTTCCTGTGCTGACTGTAGAGAATTCAAAAGTAACCGCTCTTCTTCCACCACACACATAAAATCTTTCCCTAGAGTTTGCTGTATGAAGTCCTGTGCATACAGCTCTGCATATGCGTATGAATATGTATGAGAATGTGTTTTTAAAATTTATTAGGATAAGGTCTGGCACACTGTTTTTTTTTTTTTGAGACTGTAATTTCACTGAATAATTTCTGTTGATTACACTGTCAGATAAAGAGTGTAAAGTAGAATAAAGTTCATGGAGTTTGAGCTGGAAAAGAAGCCTTTCTAAGATTAATCATTAAGTTATCCATCATGGCAAAGAAGATAATTTATTTTAAAAAAATTATGTGGATTGTGTCATCATAGTGAGAGTCTATAAAAAATATTTAAGAGGACAAAACCCAACAGTATTAGATGCCAGATGCAAGTTTACTATATTGTCAAGAGAGGGTGAAATACTGAAGTTTGTAGGACTTAATGTGGATAAAAACAGTCTCCCTGAGCTATTGGGCTCTCACAGTACTTTACCATGGCTGGAGTATGACTACAACTGTCTCAGTTTAAAAAATATTCAAGAGTATAAGGTAAACACTACAGAATCAATTTTAATTAACTGTGGGTTGGAAAGAGGACAGAAGTACATAATGTTACTAAATGGCTTCCAAACTGCATACTCTCGTACCTTACATTTTGTTCCACAATTAAACTCAGTATCGGCAATGCCATTTTCCCTTTTACTTCATATTTAAAATACAAGCTCATTTGTTATTTTTGTTTAAGGAACAGAACCAAGAGTAAGCTAATTCAAAAGTGGTTCATTTTGCCCTTTCAGGGCACAGTCTTTAATTTATGGAAACATAAGGAAGGAAGTTAGTTAATTAAAGAAACTTTTTTTTTTTTGGTTTTGGGTTTTTTCCTTTTGGCTGTTGTTGCTGTTGTTGGATTTTGAAGCTCAATGTCAAAATGCTTTCTAAATACTTATCTTTATACTCATAGGTTAGCGCTGCTTTCAGCCTCTGTCAGAGAAATGTCTTTATGCAGAAGGCAGCAGTTAAAACAGAGACAAGTGGTCAGAATGAATCAGTGACTGTGAAATGCTTGGCTTTAAACAGGACTTCTATCTCTCCTTGATTCCCCCATGGCTCAGGGAATCTTGAGACTGTGCTCTTGTCAGAGGGACTGCGGGCAGTGGGGACTGGCAGAGGGACTGTTATTTTTCTCCGTGGAAAAGCCACTGATATGCTAGTCATGTTCCAGGAAGCTCATGTTCCACTCGTGCCCATGCAAGAAACACCGCTGAATTCAATGGGTCACAAAGAAATCAAAGTAGGAGAGGGCAGATGGAAAGATGAAGGGTTTCAGCAGGGAGCGGGGATGATGAGAGGGGACAGTGGGAGGAAAAGACTCTCCAGACTTGGGATCTATATGGCATATGTGTGTGGATGAAATTGGCAAAGAGTAAAAGCAAAAGAAGGAAGAAGGAAGGAGCCTTGTGGTATACAACTAAGGGGACAGGGGACAGTTTGAGTCTTAACTAAATTATAAACAAGTACTTTACTTGATAACAAATCTGGTCCCTACACTTGAAGCATGTGAACTCAGAGTCCTGACTTCTCAGGGAGGCAAAGCCTTATCCAGGTGAGCTGTATTCAACCTTCGATGAACCCCCCACCCACCCCACCACACACCCCCCACCCTACCTCTGGTCAAACACTAGACCTTCTTTATACACACACATGGTTTTCTTCCCCATGTAACCACTTTGGAAGATTGACTTTTAGCCTTTATTTCTTTCTGGAAGCTTCTAAAGCTGTTTAACTGGCAGGAACAAAATGAAAATAAGACCTTCTGAAAACTAGCCAAAATGTCTTCTGTGGTTTGGCTAGACACATATTCTGTCTCGTCATAAATTCTGTTTCTCTTGGATGTGTTATAATTTGATGATTGACCCATAAAATTCACCCACAGCTCATTTTAAATTTTCTCCATTTGCTGTCCATGCACCACCTGCCTTCTAGTCCTAGGCCATTCTTAAATATGGAGGAGCCAAGGAGACTGCATCGAGGCCGCACTAGCCTGCTCTGTATTTTTACATTTCCAATTACTTCATTTTATTTTTGAATAAAGTTTACAGAATACTTACGGTATGACAATTCTTTTGCACCTAGGCTGCTAGAGAGGACATTGCAAATATGGTGGCTGCCACTGCTGTCTCATTTCCTCCACATTCCTCACAGATGTGGACATTCTTTCACGTGGCCACAGGGTTCACCATCAGGATTACTTTCCACTAACCCCACTGAACATCTGCCAGTTGTTTCAATAACAGAGTTTTATAGGTTGACATTGTAATTTTTCCCACCTCAGCTTTTGCTCCAAATTCCCCAGACCTTATGATGAGAAATAATGTTTAGAAGCCAAACACTGCTTCTTATTGGTGCTTAGAGCTTTAACGTGCTGGCCTGCTTGTACCACCTCAGGAGACAGAACTAAGGTATGTTTACATATACGTGAACATATATGAGTGGGTTCACATCAATACCTCCTAGTTCAACTCAACACTCCAGAATTCATTCCCACTCTCTCCCTTTCCATACGTATAGCGGCGAAGAACCTGGCTCTTGTTTCCCTCAGCACACTAACTTAGTTGATCAAACCCCAAGCCCACTTCTCTGGCGATCACACTGTACATCTCCCTCAGTGCTGCGCTCCTTTCCTTAAGCTTTGTGGGATTGCACTTTGCACCCTCCTGCTTTGTCTCCATCACCTGTCTGCTAGCATCCTGCATCCACACTCTCCCTGGCACATGCCTTCCTCATGCTACCTGTCCATTATAATGGCTTCCTGAGCGTTCTGTGCTTTGAATACTTCATCCCAGTTTCCTGGACTTTCTAAAGGCAAGCTCACGAGTTTGCCTGGAACCAAGATTAGACACAAACCAGCCGCTGCAGACAGCAGCACACAAAAATATGGATCCAGCAGGTGTATCAAGTTTAGAATGTGCTTTACTAGGGAGCAGGGAACACACTATTTCTAGTCATTCTGCTGCTGACGAACACTGAAGTTCTTATACTGTCTTGTTCTCAGGATCAAGTCTTCAGAATGCCTCTTGTATTCTCCTATGTATCTGTGCTGATACATTGCCAGTGCCAGAAGACAGGGCCAGAAAAGATGTCAGGGAGTTGGTGAGGACCTATGTGCTGGATAGGCTACAATGAACGTAAAGGAGGTAAAGGATTGTGGTCCAGGGCAATGCTGATGTCATCTTTCTGGCAGCGTCCAGAGGAGTTCAGAGCTATTTATTCACAATCGATGTTTGAAAACTATTCCAATTGCACTTTCCCTGGCCATCGCTCCCGTCAGTTTGAGTTTGTAGTGTTTCCCATCTCTAAGGACAGAAATTCAATGTTATTTTGGGAGGAAAGATTTTGAAGATCCGTGAACTAGATGTAGGGAGCTTGGCATTAAAGCCCACAATATGGGTGGGAGCCATGCCTTTGTATTCACTGTGGAAATTGCCTAATAAATTCTTTCTCAGCACTACTATGCAATGTTGACATTTGATTTATGTTCTCCTGGTGGCATGTTGCCATGGCGTTTAGAGATAGCTTCTAGAATAAAATCCTTTACATTGCTTCTTTGGGGGTATTGTTCGGAGCTCAGAGAGAACAACTCTTCCTCTGCTGTTTCTTGGGGTCCACTTTTGGGGCTCTGACTGGAAAAGTTCCAGGGTCCCCTTAGCATAACCCTAATGGTTTCATACCATATAATCGGCATGTGTCTTTAGTTTGCCAGGGAGTTTGGCAAGTCCCCCACCCTGCATCTTTCAGACAATGGTGAAGCCTAACCCTTTCCCTCAATGGGCCGTGATTGAAACTTCACCACTAGGAATGGAAATTGAGATCAAACAACCGCTTCTGACTGGATAAGGGACAATTTCAAAGAACTCAGTTTATTAATGTTGGATTCTGAATCAGTTAAAACTCACCTCCCACACACCTTCTGATCTTTCCCACTATTCTCTCCAAAGAGACCTTATTGTCATGCTTCCTGCCTGCTCTGTAAATCACCATCAGGTATCCAGGAATGGTCATCTGAAAGAGTCCTGATGCCGGGACATCTTTTTACCTTCTCTGTGTGGTGGGACATGGTTGTCCATGGAGAAAGTAGAGGCAGTTCACCCACAAAATAGACTTCCCTGCATTGGCCTCTACCTCAACTTGGGGAAGATGTCACTGGCTTCTTGAGAACTGGAACATACAAGATCCAAACAGCAAACTCCACTGTATCTTTTATTACACTTATGTGTGTCTATGGACATGCTTCCACATATATGGGGAAGTCAGAGGAAAAGTTGCTGTGGTAGATTCTCTCCTCTCATCATGTGGATCATAGGGATTAAACTGAAGTCACCAGGCTTAGCAGCAAGCACTCTTACACACTGAACTGTCTCTCTGGCTTAGCCTTCCTTATTCTTAAAGAGAGGAAAGATAACACAATTGAAGGCTTCTCCTCTGGTATTAGTGCCATAATTACATTGTAAGTGGGCAGTGTCCTTTGAGCTGGTGAGATACAGAGTTCCCTGTAGCCTGCACTAATGGACCAAGTTACCAAGCTTTCCTTTGTTCTTACATTTGCTCTTAATTTCCTGGCTCATTCTTCACTGTCAGGAAGTTAGATAACACATCTTGCTGTTATTCAGCTCTTCTTTCATATCCACATTCTCTTTTAATTTGCCTTGGGCAAATAACCCAATGAAACTAGATTTTAGATGCGAATTATTTTTGAAAAATGACCTTGAGAATTTACATATTTAACTAATAGGTTTGGGTTCATGATATTGGACTGCCAGATGTTCATAATGTCTTTAATTTAGTTTCATGTTGAGCTGCATTTGAGAAGAGGGGATTTGAGGTCTGAACTCCAGATATGATATTAGATGGGTATTATATAGTAGAGTTTCATTTAATTGATTTCACAACAGAGTTACTCTCAGTCAACACACACACACACACACACACACACACACACACACACACACACTTAAACTCTTATCCGAACATTACTTAAATTAACAGGGGGTTTATTGACTCCTCAAAAAGCCTAGAGGAACAGGCTCTAGATGGAGACTCCAATACCATCTGATGCCTCTAGAGTTGTTCTGTGTGTGTGGTAGGTGAGAACATTGCCATATCAGGAAGTTGATGGCACTACACCCTAAGAAACTGCACTGTCTCCAGCACAACCTCCAGCCTCCTCATGGTGCCACGTTCTCTGTGCTTCCCCCCATCCCAGATCTCTGGTGGACATTTGTAACTTGTGAGCTAGCAAATGGAAATTTGAAAACCATTGAGAATGGCAGCTGCAAGGGAACCTGCAGTTTGTAGCAGCAGCCACACTAGAAGTGGCTCTGGAAAAGGCTTAGAGAGAAAGGGGTAATAAGCACCCTTACATCTAATAGTATCAACATACAACCTGATATGAACTAACCCAGAATTATCTCACACTAAAGAGCTGAAAAAGATAATCCAAACAATGTATCTGATTTTTTATAACTGTATTCAGTTTTTCTTGCATGTGTTTGGGAAAAGGGTTAGATATTTATATCAATATGTAATATATATGTGTGTGGTGATACATTCTTCTGAAAGACAGAAAGTATCTCTTGCTCCCAGAGGCTGTACTTTTACCAGACCTTACAGTGAAGTTAATAGTGTGCTTTGAGATAATTTGAGACGATGTACTTGATCTGCTGTCCTACTGTTCACTCAGCCTGTGCAAGTTTAACCCATCTTTAAAAAGACAGTGTAACCCACCTTACTTTGCTTTTGATTTCCAATGTGTCTTAGTTAGGATTTTATTGTTTATGCCATGGCTGGGGCAATGCTTAATATAAAAGAAAAACATTTAATTGGAGACGGTTTATAATTCAGAGGTTTAGTCCATTATCATCCTGGTGGGAAGCATGGTGACATGCAGGCAGACATGGTACTGGAGAGTAGTTGAGAGATCTACATCTGGATCTGAGGCAGCAGGAAGAGACAGTAAGCCACTAGGTCTGGCTTGAGCTTCTAAAACCTCAAAGCCCACTCCCCCACCCCAAGTGACACACTTCCTCCAACAAAGCCACACCTCCTCCAACAAGGTCATACCTACCTCCTGATAGTGTCACTCCCTATGAGTCTATATGGGGGGCATTTTCATTCAAACCACCACACCATGCGGTCAGCATTTACAAGCTAAACTAATGATTCAATTTAACTTATATACTCTCCATACCTCTGAGCCAGAATAGTGTCTGTGCACAGTATGTGTTGTGGTGATCGCTTGCTGCAAGCAGTCCACAGGATGAAAGCAATCTTAAACAAAGCAAATCCCCCGTAAGTGTTGGGAACAGCATGTGGATATGGATAGGCAATATCTGTTATGGTTTTGAGTGCTGTGGATCAGCTGTGCATAAATAAAGTCACTTCTTCCCTTGTGACACTCTGTTAAAGATCTCTGTCCAAAGAAGTGTCCTCGTTCCTTTCCTATACCTTGTTTTCTGTGCTATTTAATAAATACAGAACAAAGTCCTTTGTTAGGGAGAGGCACAGAGACAGGCACAAAACACAGACAGGCAAATGTGACAGGAACACACAGCAAACAACAGATTATAGACAGGCCAGTCAACACAAACAGAAGACATAGGGGAAGAAGTAAAGAATCCAATTTGGACTTCCTGTTAGTCAAACTAATCCAAGAGGAAGTTTCTGTGTTTATTCCATAATATGAGATCAACACATGCACGCAACAACATTTATTTCCATATATGTGCAAACATTTAAATGTAACATATAAAACACAGAGAGAGTATGTGTGTATTAAGCCTGGAGCAGAGGCATGTGCCAAACATGACTGACCACAGTAGCCCTTGAGCAAGGCTCTTTAAACAGCTCCTAATATCCAGGCATTCATCAGATTTTAAGACAGGTTCTGATAACATAATCAATTTGAACAATATCTTTGGAGGGACTCATATGGAAGAAGTACAAACAAATAATTCTAAGATAACAGGACCAATTCTACGGTAGGAAATACAAGTCTAATTTTTCATTAAAATATCCCTGAACCATAAACAAATAAATGTGGCTTAAATTGGTTCTCTGTATGATGGGAATGATTTCTAGGCTTGATGGCTCACGCTGGCATGGAAGGGTTAAGAATTTGAAGCTATGCTGGGTTATACACCAAGATCCTATCTCAGAGAGGAAAGAAGCCAGGCATGGTGGCACATGTCTTTAATCCCAGCATCTGGGAGGTGGAGTTAAGGGGCTCAGAGCTTCAAGGCCACTTTTGAATACAGTCATCCTGGGATTCATTAGATCTTGCCTCAAAAACAAACAAACAAACAAACAAACAAAACAAAACAAAAAAGCAAAAAAGAAGAAAGAGAAAGCAAATATTTGATGTTTTAGTTTACTTTTTAAATTCTCATGGGGTTTTTGGTTCTGCTGTATAACAAAACTTAATTTAAAATATGCATTCTTATTTTATTAAAGTATCTTTTGCTTCAAAACAAAAATGTTATTAGACCTGATCTGTTATTCTTAGAAAATGAAACTAAAGCAGCAGAGGGTTGAAGCTGGACTTGGAAATCCCTTCTCCTCATTGTCAGGATTTTTCTAAAATCTAAGCCCACCTACATGCACACCTATGAATAGCAACATTCTTCAGGGTTTTATGCTCTGTGTCACTTTGTAAATTATCTTTGATTCTTATGATTAAGGATTAACACATTCACCTCATTCAAGGTTTTCTCCATTGTTGCAATTTTGCTCAGGATGGAAAGTAATGAGGCCATGTGCCCATCCGTTCTCCAAACATCTCCTCCAGCTGAGGCAGCAGCCATCTGCACAGCAGTGGTGCGTGGCAGGCTGGGAGGGAACACAGGGATCGATCTGTCTGTGCCTGTGTGGAGCAGAGTACATGAATTTCTTAAAACTACCTAAGCCTTCAGGAGATGGAGTGAGAATTGAAAAAGACCAAAATTTAGCAGGCTTTGCAACACAATGGAATTTTATTTACCTGTAAAGAAAGAGTAAATAGTGAAAAACTCAGGAAAATGGATGGAAACAGTTACTAAGAGAAATAACTTAGGTTAAGAAAGACAAATACTGCATTTTCCTGTCATGTATGGATTCTAGCTTTTACTTCTCTCTCTCTCTTACACACACACACACACACACACACACACACACACACACACACACACACACACACGAGGATGGGTAGACGTCAAGAAACTAGAAGGGGAGCCAAGAGTCAAGAACTAGTGATTCAGGGACAAGCGTGTACAAGGTAATAGAACACATGTGATCTGAGAGAGGAAAGAGGGAATCCTGAGAGGAGAATTGTGTAAATGCAGTGGTTGATAGTGAGACTGAAAAGGAGGAGCAGATGGAGGAGGTGGTCAACCAAAATAAACATGTAAGATAATGCTGTAAGGAACCCTATTATTAATTTAATTTAAAAGTTAAATTAAAGAATTTTAAATTGTTTACAAACAATCTACCCCCTTGTATGTCACTGTGACAGATGACTTTGACTAGCCTAGTTAAGTAGTCACTGTGCATAGTATTGTTAACTCTCAGTAACTTCCCATTCTATTACAGCTTAGCTACCAAAAAAATTATTCAGTGCACTTGCAGTCTGGATCCAAAATGATTATTTAATGCGTTATTCCTGTATAAAATGTATCTTTTTGGTCACCTCATTGAATACACATAAGCACTTCATAAACATCATCTATAAACATGAGAGAACAATTCATCTTTCCTATGCGCTCATTCAAATGTAATATCAACCACTGTGGTGTAGGAGGTTCTTCTGTCTATGTGTTGCTTTCATTGGTTGAATAAAAAAACTGCCCTGGCCTTTTGATAGAGCAGCACTTAAATAGGCGGGGAAGACAGAACTGAATTCTGGGAGAAAGAGAGCAGGCACAGAGAGCCACCATGAAACTGCCAAGTCAGACATGCTGAATCTTTCCCGGTAAGCCACAACCTCATGGTGACATACAGATTAATAGAAATGGGTTGAATCAAGATGTGAGAGTTAGCCAATAAGAGGCTAGAGATAATGGGCCAGGCAGTGATTTAATCAATACAATTTCTATGTGATTATTTTGGGGGTTAAGCTAGCTGGGCAGCTGGAAGGCAGCCTGCTCTTCATACTACACCACTGGCGTAGATTTGTTTTCTATGCAGTTGTAAGAAAAACTCTAGACAACAGCAAAAGAAATATTTGTCTCAATGGTGCCTTATATACATTGTTTCTCCTTCTTCTTTTCTTCTTCTCTTCCTCCTTCTTCCTTCTCTTCTTCCTCTTTCTCTTCTTCCTCCTCCTCTTTCTCTTCCTTACTCTTCCTACTCTTCCCCTTCTTCTCTCTAAAGCAGCTTGAACTAGTTACACAGATTCTTTACTCTTCCTCCTTTGCTTGACTCTGCAAAGTGTATCTGAAATTGACTTGTATTTGATCCTGGACAAGATTGAATTATTTTGTTTTCCAATCTTCTTGGAGATATCTTTACAATTATTCAGGGCTAATTAATAAACATCTCCATGGTAACAGTAGATGTCTGCACTGATTGTCCAGAGTGGTTGGTAATATGGAGGAGTAAGGAAGAGTGAGCAATAACCCTGGATTTTCAGATAACCCCAAAGTTACTAAGCTTTCTAGTTATCCTTTTCCAACAGCAATATTTACTCATAGGGTCTTCCCTTCTCTCTCTTTCCCTACGCCAGTGTTGTTCATTGTAGACCCTCACATATGGAAACTTGACAGATGAATCTTTGGTGAAGCTCATGATCATAAAGGACAGCAATTGTGGCCTGGCTCAGCTGGGTGGTTCTTCTGGCGTGGACCACACATATCTCTCTTGGGTCTTACTAAGGTGTCCTGTTCCACTCATACACCCTTGGAGCTAACTATTGCTTTAGGGTATCCTGGTTCTATTCAAGGCTTTTTATTCTCCAGAAAGCTAACTGTACATCATGATTTAGGGAGAACAAGTCTAGTGCACAAATGTTCCAAATCTTAGGCACCATCACAACCATGAAATCCTTCCAGACTCACGGGATAGATGAGCACTGTAGCTCTTGGTATAAACATGCTATAAAGTCAGAGCACAAGAATGTGGATCTAGGGATGAAAGAAATTATGACCATCTTTGTATCTTACTACACTCATATGCATGTCTAAACATAGAGGCTCACCCAATAAATAGGTCAACATGGAAAAAGAATTCTATTAATGTGTACTAAAACTTACATACATTCAGTTTTTTATGGGATTAAAATATTTCCTCAATCTTCAAGTAAAATAAATACTGAAGAAAGGCATTCTTCATGACTCACAGGTTTTGATTGACATCTGACCTTCCACCCCATATTCTTGGGAGTGTGTATTTGAGAATGAATTATCAGAATTAGATCCATACCAATACTTTGATATCATAAAACACAACCACTCATTGTATCTGCCACCTGGGTTTGAAGAAAGATGAAAGAGGTCATGAAGAGGTAATGCTTAAATTCGAATTTGATGGTAAGTAGATAGAAGGAAATGGACACAAACAATGGAAGAAGAGCCCTGTAAAGCCAGATAAATGTCAAAGAAAAAAACAGGATAGAAATTTACTGCATTATTTCCTTGGCATTGAGGATTCAGGGCCATTCACACAGTACCAGATAAATCAATGCAATAAATCTTTGTTATCTGCCACTCTGCAGAACTCGAGGCTGAGATTTCAGATATCTCTCTAAAATGTCTTTTAGAAAGCTAATTGAATTAGAATAGAAATAGGCCAACTGATGATAGATTTTCTATCAGCTTTTTAAAGGATTACAACCCATTGGTTTATGTGGCTAAGAAATACTTGGCAGTAAGCATACATAAATGCAATGAGAGGACAGGATGGAATTCTGCCTAAAAATGTGAGTGATGGAAGCTGCTTGAGAAAGTTCCTGGAGGACACATTGGAGCTAGAAGTAGGTGGGTGATAGATGAATGAGAAGCTCTGCCCCGTTCGGCATGGAGTTAGCTCAGACTAAAGAGAAGGAAGAGAGCCAGCAAAGTTGATGGCATTGGCTAGTCCATCAGGCACTCTCTCTTATGGAAACATAAGATCCTCTCTCATTCATTCACACTGGCTTCAGTCCAGCATCTACTATGGCCTCTCGCGTATATGTGGATCTTTCTAGCTTTGGTCATTGTCTACTCTATCCTGCCAAGAAGCAACTAAACAGACATAGAAAACACCAAAGAACTTGATGCATGTGTGAACTCACAGAGACTGTGACAGCAGGCCAAAGCCCTACCCAGGATCAAACCCAATAAAATCCCAGCATTGAGAAGAGGAAGCTGATAGGAGGCAGTTTGTTCAGCTTCTTCAAATTTCAGTTTCCACAAATGACAGTGACTATTACGGCTGTGTTCACTTTATGACATTGTGGTGATTTAGCACAGAAAGTGCTAGGAACATGACTGGCAATTAGCAAGGTTATGTAAATTTAGGTGGTGTTGATCTTGAAGATTTCCTTCCTGGTATGTGGGTTATCTTCCCAGAAGCACATCAGATATCTGGACATCGACATCAGTCATGGATATCACTTGAGTCTACCCTGCCTACTCACGTAAGTCACTTGTTACTCTGGGTATATATCATAAACTGCTTCAAAATTAAATTGCTTATAATGATTTTTTCAGACACCAACAAATTAAGATACGTTGGAATGTCTTTTGTTATTGTGACTTTTCCCAAATTCAGTTTTCAAACTTCATATTTAGGGTAGCTCATAGATGCAAAACTAACTTGATTCCTTAGCAGCAGCTTCTGCCACTATAATAAAATATGCAAGATAATTAATTTATGAGAAGAACAGGTTTATTTTTGTCTCATAGATTTGAAGGTCTCAGTTCATAGTGGGAAGCACCCATTATTTTTAGAGCTCCCTGTGATGGGACTGGATGCCAATGGCAAAGGAAGTGAGTGGTGGAGCAAACTGCTCACCTTGTGACCAGAAAGCAAAAGAGAAGCATGAAGAAATTCAAGTTCCTAAGTCCCATTGCTGTCACTCAATAGCCCAATAGCATAAAGATTTCTCATAAGACCCCACCACCCAAACATTCTTAACCTCCCAACATTGCCACCCTGCTGCCAAGCCTTTAATAAGGGACTTTGGGGACATTTAATATCTTAACTATAGCAACTGAGGGTGATTATACAAGCTATTCACAGATCCTTTTAAATGATATTACTGAAATTGCTAGAAACTAATCATCCCTGTGGATGAAGTGATGGAAAAAATTATTTGGTAAATGATCTACCGAAGTTTAAATTCCCTACAGTAACCTCTTGCAGAATAATTTGAATATGGCCTCAGGTGTTGATTTTTGGAGTGCAAACACAGCTCCATTAGGCATAGCAGCTGTGGCCCCATCTCTGTTGCCTCCACCAGAGGTGTAGCTGAAATCTAGTCCTCAGCTCCCCTGTACCCACATTTTGGAAACAGTTGCTTGGTTTTCTGACCCCATAGTCTATCTTTTCCAAGTTCTCCAGATGAAATGATTCCCCCACAGAGCCCATTGGTGTGTTTTCAAACCAGTTTGCTTGGGTTTAGGTGATGGCTCATTTGATGAAGTGCATGCCTTCCATGAAGCAGGATGGCCTGTGTTTGATCTGACCCATGCAAAAAGCCAACCATGGTGGCATCTTATAGTCTGATAAGATAAATTTTATAATCCCAGTGCTGAGGAGGTAGAGACAGAAAACCTGAGGTTTCTGCCCAAGCCTTGTCTGATGGGCACGTCCCAAGTCTGTGAAAGACCTTCTCTCAAAAGACAAGATGGACAGCAACTGAAGAAAGACACTCAAGGATGTCCTCTAGCCTGCATATACTCACATATGTACACCCACAGGAACACTCAGAGAGAGAGAGAGAGAGAGAGAGAGAGAGAGAGAGAGAGAGAGAGAGAGAAGGAGGGAGAGAGGGAGGGAGAGAGGGAGAGACAGAGAGAGACATACACACAGAGAGAACCAAATTCTCTTTTAGATGAAAAAATTATCCATAATTTTAATCTCCCCAGGCCTCTGTTATATTTGGTTCATAGTGGGCACTGTGTTAATGTTTTTTAGCAAATAACAGCAATAACAGATGTAATTTATGAAAGTTGAATTTGACTGTATTATATATTTAATATCTTTTATAAAATTATCTGCAAAGAAGCCATCACCTCAATTAGGGTATTATATTGTCACATCTTATAAAGTCATTGTTCACTGTAGGTCCAGCAACCCTGAGAAGATGGTTTGAGCTGATAATCCCCTTTCATAGGTGAGAATCTCCCAAGCAGGGTGTTTTAATGACTTGCCCCAGATTAGCAAGGCAATGATTGGAAAACTACAGAGCTTGTGTTCCTTTTAGCTTTAGGGTGCTTAAGACAAATTATAGGCAAAACTATTTCATCAGTAAACATCTGACTGCTGGAAATAAATGGAAGAGGAAAACCTGAAGCAATTTAGAAACTGTCAGGGAAATCACTGATTGGAAAATGTAGTCACAAGCTGTTCTGATGAGTAGTGCATCCCATTATTACCCCACAGCCCCCTTTCAGAGGCAGCTTTAACATTCTACTTGGGTGTGGGGGAATTCTGAAGGGATGTTTAAGGATTGGCTTTGTTCACCTATGAAACTAAAGCAGTGTGTTTTTAACTTCCAGACATGCTGGACTCTTTGTTTTCAGGAGGCCATAGACTGTGCCTATCAACTACATTATGGGGGCCTTCTCCCAACAATTCCTAGCTGGTGCAGTTCCTACTAGAACCTCTCTGAACTACTTTGACTGTGCACCTGGACCAAGCCGACTGGGCCCTGAGAAAGCTCTCAGTAAATGAGGTTCTTTGTCACAGCCCAACCATCCACTCACCAGAAGTGCATTCCTTTTTCTGCCTATTTTCTGTATTTGTAACCACTACTATACTAGAAGAGTGTTGGTCATTTACAAACAGAGGCTTGTTCTGCTCACATGGCTTAGAGGGATGATGGAAATGAAATACCAAGGCTCAACTGTAATGTCTTGCTCATTAAATGTTTGAGGGACTTCTGAGTCCCATGGTTTCTGAGAAGCAAATCTGTATCCTCCTTGACCAGGCAGTAAGTTGGTGGGTTTTGACCTGACATGTGGATTGAAGCAACTTGTCAATTGGTTCAACAAGAATGCATCTCTAAGTCTGCTGAGGAGTAGGTGCTGAGGGGGATAGCTCTACATCTCTGTTCAGATTGACAAAAAATCCAGAGCATGTGTTAGGATTAGTATCTTTTCTCTTTGTCCTGCATGAATGGTGGATGGATGGATGGATGGATGGATGGATGGATGGATGGATGGATGGATGGACGGATGGATGTACGTGTGGGTAGATGGGTGGGTGGATGGATGGGTGGGTAGATAGACTGACAGATGAATTGATAATTGGCAGATGGATAGACAGATAAATAGATGGTTGAACAAACAGATGAGTGAATGGATTACAGATGAATGGGTGGATGGCTGCATGGACAGACAGACAGATGGATGAATGGATGAGTAGGTGGACAGAGAGGTGGTTAGATGGATGATAGGTGAGTGGGTGGATGGATGGATGGATGAGTGGGTAAGATGGAGGAATGGATAAATGGACATGTGGATATATGGGTGCCGTAGGAACTCCTTCAGCCAGTAGCCTTTAAGTTACCAGCCCACTTGGGCATGGCCCCTTATACTATAAATGCCAATGTAAAGCACACACTTGCTCTCTTCTGGCTGCAAGCCATAAGATACTACTGATTACTTAATTTCTTTTAGCTCATTCATTCCTATAGGTAACCATTTACCTTCTTTGGATCCTTTTGGCATTTAGAACTTGATACTTTTTTGGAGTTGATTACAGGATAGGAAGCTAAAACTCTGGGTAAGTCATCTCTGACAGGTACTGGTGATGTTAAATACTGTCCTTGTAACTTCTTTCCCTGCTCATCAGCTCCAATAATTTCCTCAATTGTTTCAAATCTTTTTACTACTGTCTTTTGTAAAGTCTGAATCTCCAGGCCTGTATATATTTCTAGTGATTTCATCGAGGCACCTAGCCTCTGGTCCTCATTCTGCACATGTTATTCCAAAGTATGAAGTTTTTCCTTTAAAAATAACATCTCATCCTTGGACATTATTTGGATAGCATGCAGATTGCTTCCTAGAGAGATACCCTATCTGCTAACCTATCATAATTTTTTAACAGATTTTTATTGTCAAATTCAACAGTATGAATTCTTTCAGATAATTTCTCAGTACCCTTTGACATGGATTGAATTTTGTCTGTCAAATTATTGTTTTCCTTTTCAATAGGAATAATTTTTTTCAGGTAACTTTTGATTTTTGATGATATTAATCCTGTCAGCTAGCTGTTCATTATTAGACTGTATCATTTCTAAAAGTGCCTCATTCTTGGCTCTGTTATCAAACCATTTTCTTAAGGATATAATATGAAAAAGAAAACTTAGTCCCAATATCCAATAAATGAATGTATTAGAAAAACCATATACAATCCATAGTATAAGTAAAAAGGTTATTAAATTCCTGGATGCTAATATTGTCTGTGACTACATAACTTTCAAGTTTATTGATTTATTTATTAATCAAATAGTTACCTTTGTTATGAGATTTTGGTAAACTGTTGTAGGTATAATAATCTATATTATCCAGCAGGCATCACGGTTGCAGCCACATGGTGAAGAGACATGACTGCGCTGCTTTAGTTTCTGACTTGGTGCCTGGTTAAATACTAACAAACATGCTTTGCTTGACAAATTAAAAGCAATTAAATCAATCCCATGCATGGAACAAGGAGCCCAGAGTTCATGAGCAAGGAACACAAATTGGAAGCTGTGCAAGTCACAAAAAAATCGGCAGGGGAGGGGTAGCACGGGGGGATGGATGGATGGACATGCATGAGCCTGGGAAATTTTCAAGTCACTGTGCTTAGCTCCACTGTGGTGGGAAAATAAAATGCTTAGTAGGTGAAATCAAGCCAGGTGGGTGCCAGAGGGGAAAAATGAGAGCTGCCAGCTGGAACATTGCAGGTAGGCCAAGAGCCTCACGGTAAAATATGAAATAATGGAAATTAGTTAATTCTAGATATAAGAGCTAGCTAGCAATACATTTAAGTGATTAGCCAAGCAATGACTTAATACAGTTTCTGAGTGATTATTTCGGTTCTGAGCATCTGGAAATGAACAAGTGGCCTCCTACTACAGATGGATAGGTGGGTGGATGGATGGATGGATGGATGGGATGGATGATTGGACACATGGATGAATGAATGAGTAGGTGGATGGATGGGTGGGTGGATGGGCAGATGTGCCTACTTGAACAGATGGCCCCAGTGGTTTAAGAAGTGACATTTTCTTGGGTTTCTGAGGTTTTTAAAAGTTTCTCCTTCTAGAAAGAAGCAGCTGCTACATGACAGCATCCACAAGGCTGTTCAGGAAGACAAACAGTTTTAACAAATACCCTACTTTAAGATAGAACATTATAGGCTTGCTAGATCCTCATATTCAGTGAAAAAAAATCAATATACTGAGTAGTTATTTGCCACTTAATTGTATTAACTACTAAATGTCTTTAAATGTTTCTCTGAATTATTTTATCCTTTCAAGTATTTAATTAAATCATGTTAAATTTTTATTAACTGTTTGAAGTTTTAATTTGCAGAGCAGTCATATTTAAATGAAGCCAGGTCATCAACACGTGCTCTAAATGTCTCTCCCTTTGGGAAATGAACTGTATGGATCACAGAACACAACAGTTTGTCCTTTTTTATGTGTGAAAGCCTGGGGAGCATGTGATTCCTTGTCATGTGCTGGCCTTGTAAACACAAGTTTATAGGGTGAAATCAAGTTTCCAACAAGAGACTGTCAAGCACAGTGAGTATGACGTGTGCTACTAATAGTAGTCATTTTTATACATGATACCTCTAACAGCAAATTGTGTGTGTGTGTGTGTGTGTGTATGTGTGTTTACAGATTCACTAGCTTTCAGGCTTGAACTTGAGATCAAACAATTTAATTCAACTCTGACACTATCCCCACAACCTAATGATCTAACTGGTACATCAGATTCCCCAAGTCATGAAGCTAAGGACTGCAGACTGCCCTATTCTATATGCCAAGCAAAAGCCCAGGCTACCTACTTTTCTAATTGGCTATACTCAGGTCCACACACCTTTCCTTTCTGTCCGAGGATTTGCTAGAACATTTCAGAAGAAACCAGTTTATTTGATCATTAAATTAACTCGCTAGTTATAAAGGCTACTACTCAGGACCAATCAAATGGAAGATGCATAGGACAAGACACCACTGGGTGAGGACATCCATAATCTCTCCAGAGGCTCCACCTTCCAGCACCCAGCTGAGATCATCAACCAGGAAGCTCCCCAAACTCCATTACTGAGTGCTCCCATGAAGGTCTGTTTTATATACGTTGGTGTGATTGATAAATCAATGACCATTATGATTAGATTAAATTCCATTCTTATAGGCAGGTGTGGGGTTCAAGCTCCAGTTTTTCCATCAGGTGATTCTCCTGCAACCAGTGCCCCACATTCTAAGAACCTTCACCTCACTTGCATGTGCTCAAGTGTGATTGAAAGGTGTTTATCATACAAAACAAAGATAAGACTCTCACATTATCGCTCAGAAAATTCCAGGGCTTTTAGGGTCTCTGTGCCAGGGAAAGGAAATGAAGACCAGACGTGAATTTCTGATGATATGACAACATTAGGGTATGCTTTTGGGAAAACTTACAAATAAGATGGCAAATATTAAAAGGAATAGCACTTGTTTCTGACACCTGAGAAGGCTGCTCCCAATAGATATTTCTGATTTATGTTATCAAGCTAACTATTTGGGTACAAACATCTTCTGATTTGGCAACATGCTGGGTGAAAATTAGCATCAAATCTGGCCCTATAAAATGCAACTAAATAACTGAAATGTAATGAAAGTTTAAGATGCTACAGAAGCCTTGCCAAGCATCACCTCCAGTGTTCTCGGTTTTATCAGACAAAGATGGATGAACTTAGGAAGCACTCTGAATGACTGACATTCTATATTGGAAACCCAAAGATATAAACCCCAAGGTTTATAATGATAAGGACACAACAGAGATGTTTGTTTGCCTGTGAACTTGGGAGATTCTCATTTCCTAGTCTGTAACTTCATTCTAGAATGATAGATTTTGTTAGGATGAGCTCAGAAAGCTTGGAAACATTTTCTCTAATGTGTTGAGCGTACTGGAGATTTTCAGAGATCTCTGATCATTGTTTTCTCCTTGTCTCTGTTTTCAGAGCGACGCAAAATGTCAGTTGTTCCTACTATGACCAGGGGGATCTTGTAGACAAAATATATGGTTGTTATAATAGTTATTATGATAATATTGTATAATATAATCCTCTCATATTTTAGCGAAGGGCATATTAGGTATAAAACTTGGACTCTTCAGGATAGGATAGCTATTGGAGTATTATCTTGGGCCTGGGAATGTAGAGAGTGTTCCTTGCTTGAAGTTGTTCTTGTTGGTTGTAGTTTCATTTTTGTATATGTTATTACCTTTTTTTTCTTCTGAACAATACTTGATAGTTCTCATTGTATATAGTTTATGTTAGGGTTAGAACTTTTTTAATTAGAAGAAAAGGGGAGATGTGGGAGCTTGATCTGTTTAGTCAATGACTTTTAGGGTGACTTGCCATGGACGCGGTTTTCTCTGG
Source organism: Ondatra zibethicus (assembly GCA_004026605.1). Classification (NCBI taxonomy): domain Eukaryota; kingdom Metazoa; phylum Chordata; class Mammalia; order Rodentia; family Cricetidae; genus Ondatra; species Ondatra zibethicus. The sequence continues at coordinate 164,135 of PVIU01001733.1, forward strand.
AGACTTGACCAGATAAAATGGAGAAGGGTCACACACATGCTTGGGTGTCTTGGTGGGAACCAAAGCAGACATCAAGGAGGCAGCTTGCAGTTGGTCCTCATCACCCTTGGGAGAATGATGGAACTGCACCAGCTGTATCAGTAGCAGCATTCGCCTTGTTCTGTATTTGTGAGATTGTTTTTCCATTTCACCTCTTAATAAGTGGTTGAATAGACTTTTGTGGGTTCTCACTTCAGATCTTGATCAGGAATTGAAATACTCTTATCCATAAGCAATGTTCATCGCTTCTCATCATCATCTGTTGTCAGGACCCACATGACCTTAAAGGAGCTGAGAAGCCTATCTACACATGTCCCCTAAAAGTTGGGAGCCAGAATACTGAGTGGATATTACTAGATCACTAAAGACCATCATGCTGGAAATGTTTGAGGGCTCTGGAACACCTGCTGAGTGTAAGGTCCACATTGAAAGCATTTTAAAGAGAAACAATAATACTTTGAGATGATTTTTTTTAAAAAGGGAAAATTAGAGACAAAACAGTAAGATGAGAAGCTGTGGAGATAGCACGCATAAAGTTTCTTCAATATTGGGAGACATTAGCATATGTCTCATGTTCGGAGGTAATATTTAGTTGTTCTTAAGGATTCATGGTTTCCAATGCTTATGCTATAGCCTGCAAAGAATCATCAATAAAAAGACCTTTCACGTATACTCAAGGAATAAATAACTAGATAGACCTCCTTTTTTGTTTCTGGGTGCATTTACACGCATAGAAATGAGAAAGAGAAAAATCCCAGAAAAGAAACTGTCCTGGCACATAGTAAGTATAAAACTGTTTAAGATATAATTACATTAGCCTTTTCTTCCTTTAGGCCGGTAAATGTTTTGCAGAAGACATCTGATGAAAACTTCTTGTTTGACTCTAGTCCCCATTTCATCCTACACAAAAGCAGATAGAGGCTTCTTTTCCTAAGTTCCTTTACTTAGTCATCAAACGTATCATTAATTTGGAAGTTAAAATATGTATTAGGCAAAATATTATCATGTTCACCCTGCAATACCTCGTGAGCACCAGACACAGATATCAAAATGCATCGGAACTATTCAAAAGACTAATTTTCATTCTATGGACAAAGTTTCCATAGGCAAATGTTCCCACAAAGAATGGGGGTTACTTTAATAACATACTTCCGAACATCTAAAGGCCAGCAGTGAATCCATCTAGTCTGCTCTTCCTAGGAGAGCTCTGATTTAAAAATATAATATAAGAGCTAGTGGAAAGGCTAAGTGTCACAGTTGCCAGAGGCCTGTGCTGTCCCCCCAGGCTCCTGTGTTTATGTATTTGGTCTCAGCTGTTGGTACTATTTGGGTAGATTATGGCACCTTTGAAGCGTGGCTCTCTGGCTGACGTAGACTGCTGGAGGTAGGCGTTGAAGGTGACGTCTGCTTTTGCTTCTGCTCTAAAATTTCAGCTTTCTAAATCATCTATATGTAGGCAGGTTGCAGCTGCAAATGCTAGGACCCCAAACTGACCACTCTAGCCACCATGCCTTTCCCATCATAATGGACCGTAGCCCTGGAACTGTGAGCTGGGCTAAATACTTCCTCCATTAAGTTGCATCTCAGTCATATATTCTGTCACACTGAGAAAAATAACTAATACAGTGCACAACCCAACAATAAAACATGTTTTTAAAACATCATTAAAGCTGAAAAATCCCAAATGAACTGAATCCCCAAATAAAAGCTAGAAGTCCCAAACACATATTTTAAAAAGTAATAATTGTTTCAATAATAACAATTGAGATAAAAGTACAGTCATGAGATAGACTCTCTGTTTTAAGATTTATTTTATTTTTAATTATGTGTATAATGCGCATGTCTACCTGTGTAGGTGTGTGCTTGCAAGCACAGGTGCCCATGGAAAACCAAAGAGGGTGCTGCATCTCCTGAAATAGAGTTACAGGCAATGTGAATTGCCTGCTGTGGGTATTGGGACCTGAAGTTAGGTCTCCTGCAAGAGTAGTTGGTGCCCTTCACCTTTGAGTCTTGTGTTCTGCCCCTACACCCACTTCTTGACAGGACACCTGGCCATGAAGAACCAGAATGTGGGAGAACCATTTGGCCACAATTTTGTTTGCATCAGCCAACATAGTAGGCTATATGATTAGAGACAGAACAATTAACTTATGGGAAGAACTATCCGGAATGGTGAGCAGATCTTATAGTCTAGGTCTCAGCAGTGGAGACCGTTGTTTAGCTATGTGGGTAGGCAGTGCCAGATTATTGTTTAAAGAATGAATGGGAGTTCTGGCCGCAAGTGAAGATCACAAAGGGATCTTATGTCTAAGGTGGAATGAAAGGTCAATGACCAACCCCACTAATTCAGCCAAGAACCCTGGGAAGCTGGAAGTCACAGACAAGGGAAAGTAGTAGGTAAGGTCAGGACAGTATCTCTTAGGAGTAAGACAGGAAACTGGTCACATTCCTACCTGAGAACCTGAGATTCCTCTCAAATGGGGAGGGAAGCATTTTGATGATGGTCTACTAGAAGGTTAGTGCTAGGAGAGATGGGCGACTTAAGATAATTCTGAGCTGGGAGAATTTTCAGGAATCGATCCTCTATATGCAAAGACAGCCCCTTGACAGCGGATTGGCAGAAGATCCGTGGTAGCCTAGTAATTAAATTTAAATTCTAAATACCATCCAGAACAAAGAGTAGGAGTGTCCTCATGAAAACATGCATGAGTTTAGAAGTCATAGCTGAGATTAGTAGAACATGGCTTCAGGATTGTTTAAGTTTTTGTGTAGGTTCAAAATGGGCATTAATGTGAAGAAACTCCACCTCAAAGTTCATGTTGTGAAAAGTCACCAAGTATCTTATGTTGGAATAAAGCTAAGGGAGCAGTTGAATTTTGAGACAGAGCTTCACTCTTTAGGCTAGACTGGCCCAGAACTCATGGTAGTCCCCTGCCTCAGCTTCCTAAGTGCTAGGCTTGCAGGCATGAGCCACCATACCTGCCAAGGATGTTGTTATATGATGTATGTAGTATCTTCCAAGACATCCTGTGGCATGTTACACTGACAGGTCAAGGCCTGGACGACATGTCCCTCAAGTCCCAGAAGCCTATGGGTCTTCAGCATTCCATAGTCTCTGCAGGAAGAGGAAAGAGTGGTTTGCACTGTATCTTACCGATCTCAAGGAGGCTTCCTGACAGGCTCCTGACACAGGAGATGAGTCTGTAGGAACACTCCTTGTTCTCAATAATTTGTCTGGCATGATTACTTAGCAGCAACTGTGGGAATGTAAAATGACAACCAGACCCTTTTCTGACTTATTCCTCCTTCCTGAATTTTCAGACATTCCTTTTCCTTTGTTAAAAATAGCTAATGAGCATCTTTATGGCTTTTCAGTTGTCCAATTGGCTCACTTAGTATGTTTTCATAGCTCATGCTAAGTATGGCTTTTCAGGTTTACAGATGCTTTCTCTTTCATTTAATGATTCAGTAAAATGTATGTTCATGCATGTATGTGAGTATTCACAAGCATATACATAACATAATGAGCCAGCGTACATGTGTACACATACAAACATACATATATACATAAAGCATTGTACAGTGACTAGTCATTTTGGAGATGATTGTCTGGGGTCCTTTCCCACCTCTATGCTTATTAGTTATATAATATTGGACACCGGGCTGCCCGTCTACACAGGAGCTACGAGTATGTGCTTCCTAGTTACACTCAGAGAAGAAAACGGGGATGGACGTGAATGATTATTGTAGTCTCCATGGTGATCACTAGTTACTGACATTGCACCTTTCCAAAGAGGTTATCAGTGTAATTTCATTGGGATGTTAAGCTGATTTTCATTTGATGTGGGTATAAATCGAGCAAGTTTTGATCTTCACAGGTAATTGGAAAGATAGGCAAGTGATGCACTGACAAATTCTGTGCAAATGTAAAATATAAGCTAGGGCATTAGCATAGTAACCTATTTTCAAAAGATTTTTCTAAAAATACCACAAGCACATTCTTAACAATTGTCACACATGGTCGGAATGCTTGAAAGAGCAATATAGACGCTTACTATTTTATAGACTTCCTGTTTACATATTCATAGAAAAGAGTTATCCCACACAGGGGACAGCATTTTTCCCAGAAGCTACAGGTTGATATCTAAAAAGCCCAGTGTCACATATAGGCTACCTCCCTCAAATTGTTGTCCTATGTGTCCCAGAACCCCACCCCTAAATAATATAGTCTTTTGCTATTGCTTTTAGTTACCCACTTGAACTTGACAGTAAAACCCTATTGCTGATGGTATCACATACTCTGATCACAAGACAAAGAGAATCGAGATGCAACTGAGCAGTTAACTTCCTCCTTGCTGGCTAGCTTTCATGGTACCAGAAGGTACTGCACAGGCTGCTGAAGGGAAATGCCATCAACAGACTTACCCAGCTGTGAACTGTGTGGTGTTATGGGAGGAAACAAACCATTTTAGATTGGATATAGGGACAAAAGAACAACATTGATCACAAGAAGTCTCACCTTATAAACCACCAACAACAAAAATCCCACCCACCCCTAGATGAGGGACTATTGGTTTATATAGTGAGAATTCTTGTGGGCTATGTTGCTCTCTTAGTACCCTCTCTATATATAGCCTTTAATTATTTTAATGCTTTTTGTCTAGATTGCTTTTAATCTGGGGTATCTTTGCAACATTCTAAATTTTTCACTTTTGAGAACTATTGCAGGGAGCCATAGGCATAAACGCCATTACAAGATGGCGCTTACACCCTCGCAGTTTAGAGGTAAACAATTCCATATTTGGCAATGCTTCTGGACTGAGTGTCCAGGCGCTTCCTGAATGCGCTTTAACCTTGAGGTCCCTAACCAATCCCGAGGACTCTGGTGCCAGCGGGCATATTGCAGTCAATTGAGGTGTGAGCCGTGTCACTTTTTCCCTATATAAGCAGCCTCCATTCGGAGCTTAGAGCCCCTCGCTTCCAGCTCCCTTCAACCAAGAGGCTCTCCAATAACAGCGTGATCAGAGAAGAATCCTGAGTGGTGGTTGTTCTTCCTCGCTGGTCGGGGAGTTCGCCGCAAACTATAGAAACTGGTAAATGGAAAAGCTGTTTAGCTTGGAGCTGTATAGCTGTATAATTTAGGTAGTAGGAAGTAGTGCTGACATTTTAAGCTGGCTGTGTGTGTGTGTGTGTGTGTGTGTGTGTATGTGTGTGTGTGCGCACGCGCGCGCACATGTGTTTCCATGTCCTCAGAAGCAGTGTGCAACAATTGCCCAAACAGCTATGTTTCTTTATAGGAGTCACTGAGTCCAAGTTTCATGTTAGTTCTGCTCAATACAAAACATAAGTGATAGAATTTAATTTTCAAATTTTTCAGATAATGAAACCTAAAAAGAAAACCCATCATTCTCTGATTTATATGCTATAAAAGATCATTATCTAATAAAAACAGCTGACTTTTAGAAAAGATGTCATTAGACTATAAGGTTTGTAATGGGCAAAGATTTTTGTCCACGATGGTCACTGAGTGGCCTCTCTTACACATGAGAGCACCCAGCAACAGTGGGTGTGGTAATATAGTTTGATGCTATCTCTTGCCTTCAAAGAGACCAAACTTTTCCTAGACCATGGAACCAAATTAATAAAAACATGCCTTGAGATCATTTAAGACTATGTTTTTAACCTGTGGCCCTCCTGTGTGCTAAACCTATTTAAGTTTAAACTGCCTTTAAGAGAACAGTGTTGCAAATCTTGCATGCCCTGCACTTGTCCTGTAGGCAGCTTTGACCACCTAAAGTAATACATGGTTTTACTGTTACCTACCCCTCCAAGCCCCTGACTCAGAATAATGCATGTGTGTGCTGTGTTAATTGTTTGCTTAAAGCCAGCAAGTTGAAAGCAACCTTAAACGAAACAAATACCTCTTAAAAGTTGGATGCAACATGTGGTCATAGGTTGGACTCTTCTGTTTGCAGTTTTGAGTGCTGTTCTGGGTCAGTTGGGAGTGGGTAAAAGCACTTCTTCCCTTGTGAGACTCTGTCAAAGGTCTCTGTAGCAAAGGCATCCTTGTTCCTTTCCTATCCCCGTACTGTTCAATAAATACGGGCTTTGCTCTGTATTTATTGAACATGCACCTACACACTAGCCAAATTACAGCAGGCCAGTAACCAGACTTCAGACAGGTGGAAGACACAGGGGGAGATGTGAAGAATTCAAATTTGGACTCACTTTTTCTCAAATCATTTCAAGAGGAAGTTATTATTATTATTTCCTTAATATGATGTTGATGCAAGTAGGAACCTATTATGGTTTAGATGTAAAATGTCCCCTACAGGTTTACACTTTGGAAGCTGGTTAACCAGCTTTTGGGAGGCTGTGGAATCTGTAAGGGGCAGGGCTTAGGTGACAGAAATAGATCATGGCCTTTGAGAGCTATGTCTACCCACTCCTACTTCCCACCTTGTTCTCAGCATCCTGTAGACAAAACTCTCTGAAACCATGAGCTGAGATAAATCTCTCTTGCTTTGAGTTGTTTCTATCAGGCATGCATGCTGATGGAGAAGTACCTCACAGAAAAGGCGCCTGAAAATGTTTATTAAAGTGTTTGTGCAGCAAAATTAAAGACCAAATCTTCTAATCCAAAATACCTTTCCCCATAGATGGTAGAGAAAGAAAACATTAGTGAATGCCTATGACTGTCACGTGGGAGCTGGAAAAATAGCTCAGTTCCAAAAGTTCTTACTGCAAATGTATGAGGGTCTGTGGTTGCCTGTGCACTGAAGCCTGATGCCGTGGCATATATTGTAATCACACTGCAGAGAAGGCAGACACAGGCAGATCCCTAGGACTCAGTAAACAGCCAGTCTCACCCACTTGGTCAGCTCTGGGGAAGTGAACGAATCTGTGTCTGCGTGGCGGCACCTGAAGTTGTCCTCTGAGCGCCACGTAGACAAGAACACACACATACCTGCATAGGCCTGTGCCCTGAACGCCCACTAAACGATCTACAATGCAGTGCTTACAATGGACAATATACTAAGAGTTCCCACAGTCCACAGAGACAGAAAGAGATCAGATTGTTTTATACAGTTGAGCAGATACAACCCTCACAGACATGTCTCTGAGAGAAACAGAAACTGGCCCTGAAACAGGAGGACATGGCTCTTCACACACAGGTCATCTCAGTGTTTCCTGGTAGGTGGAGCAATCATCCACGAGCGCCTACTGGCCTTATCTAGTGAGAAAAATATCTAAGTTCTCATATCTTTGTGATAGATGATCATTTTGCAACTCAGAGCAAGGAGTTCATTGGAGTTAGAACTTTACTGTAAGGAATCTAGTAGGTAGAGGTGCTAGCACACTTCAGATTCACACTTCTAGAAGGTAGCTCTGGTCTTTAGAAAGATATGTGTGTGCCACAGAACTGACAAATACTCTGCCTAGACTTTAAAAGAAGATGATAGACACACACAGAAACACAGACACACATACATATGTAAAAATAAGAATATATATAATGTTCTCTCTTTTAATTACTTAATTTTACATCCTGGCAGCAGCAGTTTCCTCTCCCTCCTCTCCTCCCAGTCCTTTTCCCCACCTACTCCACTCTGTTGCAGCCCCACACCTACTCCTCCTGTTTCTGTTTAGGAAAGCGCAGGTCTCCCATGAATATCAACAAAACATGGCAAATCAAGTTAGAGTAAGACTAAGCACCTCCCACCTTTTAAGCCTGGGCAAGATGACCCAGTATGAGAAGTATGGTCCCAAAAGCCAGTAAAAGAGTTGGAGACAGCCCCTGTTCCCAGTGTTAGAGGAGTTTCACAAGAGGACCAACCTACACAACCTAACATATATGCAGAGTGCCTAGGTCAGCCCCATGCAGGCTCCCTAGTTGTCAGTTCGGTCTCTGTGAGCCCTATGAGCCCAGGTTAGTTGAATCTATAAGTTTTCTTTTGGTATCTTTGACCCCTCTGGCTCCTACAATCTTTTTCCCCTTTCTCTACAGGATTCCCAGAACTCCGCCCAATTTTTGGCTCTAGGTCTGTATCTGTTTCCACCAGTTTCTGGATGAAGTCTCTCTGATGACAACTGGGCTAGGCACCAATCTACGAGTATAACAGAATATCATTAGTATATCCTCCAGTAGCGTTTGATTCTATCCTAGGTCTCTGGGTCCAGTCTGTGGGTCCTGGTGCTTCAGGCAGTGTTAGGGATGGGCTTACTCTCCTGGCATGGGTGGCATGGGCCACTCTCTCAATCTCTAGGCAGGACAGACTGTAGGTCAATGGTTATGTGGTTGGGTTGGTTTCCCACTCCCTCTACTTGGAGTCTTGCCTAGTCAAAGGATATGGTCATTTCAAGTCTGCTGTTGCTAGAAGTCTTAGGTGAGGTCATCCTTGTAGATTCCTGGGAGATTCTCCAGTGCAGGTTTCTACCTGACCCTAAAATGAGGCCTCTTTCCAGCAGTCTCTTTAAGGGCTCTCCCCCCTCACCTCATAATCTGATTACTCATGTTCCTATCCCCACCTGCCAACAATACACTCTCAAAATCTCTTCTATTTTCCCTTCACAAGGAGCTCTAGGCTCCCCCCACTTCCTAATCTCTCTGGGTCTGTGGATCATAGCATAGTTATCCTTTATTTTACAGCTAATATCCACTTATGAGTGAGTACATACCATGTTTGTCTTTCTGGGTCTGGGTTACTTCACTCAGGATGATTTTTTTTTCTAGTTCAATCCATTTGCCTTCAAATTTCCTGATGCCTTTGTTTTTAACCACTGAATGATACCGATATATGTTTTTCTAAAGTGAATGCCCTACAAAAGAGTTGAGGGAAATCTCCTCTCTAATTCCTAAAGAATCCTCTCAATTTTAATCTGTATTTTTCCTTTAAAAAATGGGCAAAGAGGGCTGGTGAGGTGGCTTAGTAGGTAAGAGAGCTCATTCTATGATCATGAAGACCTGAGTTTGAGTCCTGAAAACCCACATAAACAGTCACTGATGTGTGGTGTGGATACAGGCAGATGTAAGAGCTCACGTGCTAGCCAGTCTACCCCAAACAGTGCTCTTCTGGTTCCATGAGAGTCCTGCCTCAAGACAATAAGTCAGAGAGCTGCAGGACAAGATGCTAGATATCCTGCCTTGACTTCAATATGTGCACACATGAGTTCACACACATGCAAACACACTTTCATGAATGGACCACATACCATGCATAACACACACAGACTCGCACTCACATGTATGAACCACACATCACATATCTACACCCACCTATCATACATTTTATACTCTCTCTCTCCCTCTCTCATACACACACACACACACACACACACACACACACACACACACACAGAGAGAGAGAGAGAGAGAGAGAGAGAGAGAGAGAGAGAGAATGAAGGCTTTTCTACTGCCAGTACTGTATTCTATTTTACAAACCAGCATGCCTTGATTACCTGTATATTAGAAGGATTAATTAATACTGTGTTTTCACACTAAATATGAAATTGGAAGAGCTCCAAACATTATCATTTACCTTTTATAGACACTGACAAAATGATTCACTTTGATATAACCTGTATAAACAGGATCCTAAACTGTAAAGTTGCTAATTGTTCTAGCTTCACATGAGCATCAGCTTCTGTACGTGTAGCTAAATAAACACTCATTAGTGAATCATTAATGTTCTTCCAGGATCAGGCCAGAGTTTTCAAAGTAACCAAAACAGCCTTTGTAAAGAAACGGATTAAATTAGGGGAGGTATGTGAAGTCACCTCATTTTAATCTTGCAACACTAGATAATCACAGGTATCAAAATGTTATCCTAATTGAGCTAAAAAAAATCTTTGATTAGAGTTATTTTAATGATGTCTCCAATTTGCTTTTTATGTGTAAATCAAACCGCGGGGTGCTCAGAAGGTATTAATTGGTGGTGAGATTAATCATTCCTTTGGGTTCGATTCACTTGATACCAACCCCACCCTGATGTTAGGGAGAGTTAAGAAATTCTATTCTTTCATACCTCATTAAGCACAGCAAAAACCATTTCAGAAAACTGACACTAAGATCTTCTCACCCACTAATGAAGATTCTTCCTGGTCCCTTGTTTACTGCACAGATGTGAAAAATGAATTCAGCCCTAAGGTTAGTCTTTCTCCAGTATACATTGCACACACATGGGCATTAAAAACGAGGTTGGATTAAAAGACAGGAGACATCATGAGGAAATGGGGATATGCGCCCCTGCCTCTGGGTTCCAGCTGATGCCTCCCTTCAGCAGTAACGCAGCACAGCAATCATTTGCTAAAGGCTTTTTCCATCCTGCTGTAAACCTGTACTTTTGTAGAAATGCCATCAGAACCCCTTCTCCATTTATATGCAGGGGGAAAAAGAGCCCTGACCTCTTGTACAGCCCTAACTCCTGGTTTTATTTCCCATCCAAAGAACTTCAGAAGCCACTCTATAAACTCACTTATCAAGAAGAGAAAGAGGAAAAAAAAGATTTCTTAGCCCTTTGAGATGCAACTTAAGAACAACCAAAATGGTAGACCTGCCTACTGTTAAGTCACTAGTAGTACCCCATTGTTCAGCAGCCCACGCCCGTGTCCCAGAGTGCTGTGTTCTTTCCCTGGGGGGGGGGCTTTCTATTTGTAATAAACTCCAGCTCTGTTTCAAACTAGTTTGTCCTGAAGTTCTTTTCTGAGACAAAGGCAAGGACCCATTTATCTGATTTGAGGTCCCTAAAAGATTAAAGGAACTGCTCCGGCTGCTGTGGAGGAGAGCAACTGGATCTCTGTCGCTGCTGCTGCTGCTGCTACAGTTCCAAGAATCTCTGCCTTCAAGCTCCATTTCACCAGCCCAGAGTCATCTGCTAACCTCACTTACAGTGTGACCAAAATATGTTAATCCTCTTCTATTGATGCCCCTCATGGACCACCCTGTGGTGCCTGGGGCTCTCTAGGCACCGCCTCACATCTGCACAGAACCCTGAGAAGTGGGTTTGTCACAAATAAGGAACTGAGGCTCTAGGTTAAGCATGTTCATGATATTTCCCAGTTTGTAAAGAGCAGGATAGAAGTTAACACCAGAGCTGTTCATCTTCAAGGAACTTGTACCCAATTTAGGCATTTGTTCTGACGATCAGAGGATATTCAAATATTGCTTAAGGCTCAAGTCCATAAGGAAACTTCACCTCTAAAGAAATCTCAGGTCATTCACTATTAATAACACAAGGAAAATGGTTCAGTGGGAGATACAGGTAGCGAGGCATGCTCAGGGCTCTGCCTTGCTTTTAATATAGCACTGGTGAGTTTAGAACCCTCCTGCTTCAGGCAGTGTTTGAAATCCACTAGCCAGCTGGGCGTTGGCTTCCCATCACTTCATAACTTCATAACTGTTCTGAGGCACCTGCCACAACCCCATGGGGTAGAGAGCTGGGAATTTACTTAATGCATGAGGGCATGTTTGAGTTTAGCAAGAGAAGATGGACTGAGGAGAGAGCTCAGCAGCTAAAGGCCTTGCTTTGCGAGCATGAAGACCTGAGATTGATTCTTTGAACCCAGACGCAGTGGCATACACTTGCAACCCCACCACTAAAAAGGTAGATCCTTGAAGCTTGTTAGTCCAGTGGCCCAGTCTACTTGACAAGCTCCAGGACAGGGAGAAAATTTCTCTCAGAGAAACAAGATGGATGACATCTAAGACAAACATCTGTCCTTTCACATGTACATCCATGTGCCCGCACATCTACATACACAAAGTGCATGCACACACACACACACTCAGTGGCAATGTCAAAGGCTGTTAGCCTGCCCAATTCTCTAAGTTAGTTAGCGGTGTAATGGGGAGGCGATAATTTAAGTTACAGAGGGTTTAATGTCCTGCAAGACAACCTGAGACCAAGTCCAAAGAATATTGCACCATCAGATCTACCAGATTCTGCTATGTGGAGGAGCAGACTGGCCTTTTGCTACAGCAGCACACACCACGAGTGCACCATTATTGATAATCATTTCTTAACAAAACTGATCAAACACATCCTTGACTGTGGAGTAGTTCAACTGATGACAACACAGACCTACTGGGTGACAATTTTCACCAGCTTCTAATAAGTTTATAATTCAAATAATTTGAAAGGTATATTGTGTAAGTTTCGAATATATATAAATTTATATTTATGCTTATGAGATACATACATATGTATGTATATATATATATATATATATATATATATATATATATATATATATATATAAAAGCTCCCAGCATATTGTACTACTGAGGTTGTACATTCAGGAAAAAAAATCTATTTGCTTGTGAATATGATTTTTGATCTTTAGTCTCCAGACTGTGGAAAAGCACAGAAACTTTGCATCATGATGAAACTTGGGGAATTCCACATGAATAGTACTGGATATGTGTCTTTCTTGGTCTGTAAGAGCAGCCACCTCAGGTTGGCGATTTCACCCCTAATCAAGCAACAGTATTCCATCTTATCTGGGCCAATTTGCCTGCTGAGACTCCAGAGCGCCTGCATGATTCATTCTGTCTAAAAATCATTTGGTTTTTGTGCTCGCTGTAGATAATTGGTTCTTGGCACCAGAACTTAAGCTATTTACAGTGCAAGTCTGTTAAAATGACACTGAAATCTAGCTCAAACAAACACAATCAAAGTCAAGGGTGTGCTTTTAAAATGCTCTTTACTGCACCTGTTCAAATTAAAATTTAAAATGTTTTTTTCCCAGTGCTTATTGAGAAAAATGGAAAAGGGGAAGGAATTCCAAACCCTGATCCAATAAGGATTTTATTCCGTTTGCACAGAGAGAAAGGGAGAAAACTAAGGGTTTAGGAGAAGGCTTTCAAGAGGCAGAGACTGCGTGGGCCAGTGACAAATGGTGTAATTTGAGGATGTCACCTCTTATATACCCTCAAATGACACCTTATGCACAGAGGCAAAGACCCTATAAAAGTGAAACTTATTTAAGAAGGCAATATACTAATCAGTGTGTTATATCACTCTCCTGTGCTTCACTGACCTAAGTGGTCTAACAAAGAAGTCTAGAGAACTCTGAAAAGTGGGACCTTTGGGTCTGTAACTTTCCACTCCTGGAGGACAGAACAAAAGTGTTAAAATGTTCAAATGAGAAGTGACTATAAAAGTATCTATAAGAGCTAAAACTTGTTGGGTATACAATATATAGTAAGAACTATAATAAATTATGCTGATTATATAATCTATATGAGATTCTTAGGCTACAACCCAACATATATAAATGCTTAGCATATTATTTTTAAGTGAAATGTAGGTGGCCTTTGTAGCCTTCTACTTTTGAAAAGAAAACAGCATTTGTTGAGGTTTCAGATTCTATAACTGTGAAGTAGTTAGATAATTTCTCCTGGTAAAAACAACTGTATTTTTTAATAATGAATATCACATATTAAAGTGCTCGTTAATTTGAAGCGTTTCAAAGACAGACAAGAACTCCCAAATTAATTAATTTTTGGACGGAGTCCTAAAACTGAGAGGTAAGCAGAATATTGGAGGAGGGGAGCTGCTTGCATGTGGATTGAGACGATAGTGCAGTCACCGTGGGACTTGGACCCTAGACTTCAGACTGGGACAGAAGCCAAGGCCAGGAAGGTTCACCACAGACAGGGGGACTGGAACTGCCCAGCACAAGGACAAACCATATCTAACCAAATTCACCTGCCCTCTCAACCAAGAGGCCCTCAGAAAGGTAAGACTGCATGGAGGTTAAGCAAAGAAGAAACCAGGAAGAAAAAAAAAATGGGAAGTTCCTTAGGTGGTGTGTGACTTCCGGCCTCTAAACTCATGTGAGCGTGCGGCAGTAAGGATATATCTAATGGCATTAAGGGACAACAGCAAAGAAGAGAATTTAAGAATAGAATATCATGTATAGATAATCCACAGGGTGAGAGGAAGATGGAAAAAGTGAGGAAGTCCTTAACATTAGGCATTGACTATGAGGAGGAGGACGTGCAGATTAAACTGAACGAACTAAGGAAGTATAATATAATTTCTATGGTAAGCATTCAAATGATAGAAATAGAAAGAACAGGATAAAATATGGTTAATAAATTTTTTAAAAGTCCAGAACGGAGAAGGGAATAGTAAACAGAGAGGAGGACAAATAGAAAATAATAGGGCAAAATAAGTCTGATTGGATTATGTAGATATAAATTATATAGAAACAGTACTGAGCCAAAAAGTTATTATCGGATAGTACTCTAAAATATAGCAAAAGAGAAAATCTAGAAGTGTGCTATCTACAAGAGATAACGGAAGCACATGTGCATTTGAGCAATCACATATAAGCTCTACTGAAAAGATGAGTGACATACATCCTGACAGAGAGCCAGTGATGCTAAGCAGAAACTTGAAGAACATCCCTAATGACAGAAGTGTACTCCATAGGGTAAAGGTTTTCCTTTACAGTGACATTTCTATTGTTTTAAATTTTAAACAACAAATAACATAGCTTCAAAATATAAAAGATAAAGCCTGACAAAACTTCAAACAAAAAGTAGAGAAATCTGTTGCTCCAATATGGGATTAAAGGGCACACCTGAAAGAAATCAGAAAACATAAGCAGGTAGGAGAAAACTGTATTGTAAATGATTTGAGCAAGGCCGCCACATACTGAAAAAATGCATATAAGTTGAGCATGACATACATCAATGTCTTTGTGCTTATATCCTTTCCATACAGCTAGAACCTAATGCTTTTTCAGAAACACTGGCCAGAGAACTTTCCCTACAACCACGGGTATATATTTGGGTATGGCATGCATATGTATAGTTTGCATATAATCACAAAACATATAGATATTGGTCATACATTTTAACTTTCTGTAGGCCATGTTCAGCTACCCTATGGGCTGAGGGGATCGGTTTCTCAAAGCACTTTTAACTCACTCATGGCTGCAAACAGGCACAGCGACAAGATTCTTCAGCGCTCTCAGAGGAAAGGCGTTCAGGCATCACGTGCTCGCAGCTTACCAAAAATTTGTTGGTTGTTTTTAATCAGAAACATAAAAACGAGAGGCTGGCCTGTGTTCTTTCTTAGTTCCTTTTCTTTGGTGGTATCTGGACTCCAAGGTGGTCTCCAACAATGGCCCCTTCCTTCTGTTTGTAGCCCTCTGTAGTTTCCTCTTACAACAAACAGGGCTAACGTGTGTCAATAGCACCCCGTTGAAATAATGACTAAGTCGCTGAGTTGTGATTGATTCAACAGCCTCATGCAGAGGTCTACAGGGTGAAGATTTAAGGCTGTCCTCCACAGACCATCTCTTATGCATGAGTTAGACAGCCCTTTGAGGGAGCCATCTTGGAAGGAGACTCTTCCTCTGGTTCAGCCTTCAGTAGAGTGCAATGCTGACAGACTCTACCTGCGTGGGCAGCCCTGAACCAGAACCACCCAGTTAAGACACTCCCAATGGTCAACTCACAGCAACTGAAAGTAATGTTTTGAATCTCCAGATATCAAGATAGTTTGCTACCACCCATAGAAACAAGTTCATTTACTAGCCATGACAATTTCCTAGTTCCTCTGTCTCCATCCAAGTGCTGTAACTCCATATAGGATCAAAGATGCAGCAAAGAGATTGGAAGTTCTATTGAGTCTTCCTCAAATCTCCAATAGGCAGGAGAAAACTTTATGTCCTAAAAGCACTCCTGGAAGCTGGGTTGTCACAGGATGAGATGCGGTAAGAAGCCCCACAAACTTGTCATGTCAATTCTGACATTTTTAACCCTAAGATCTGTTTCCCAGGTGAAGTGATTATCGTGGAACCAGCAGAGTGTCTTTGTTGCTATAGTAACAGGCATGCTTAGTTTCTAAGTTTGAAATCAGAATGTCCAACTATGTGGGAAGTGAGCAGAAGAGAGGGACTTGGACGGGGGGGGGGGGACTTAGAGAAGCACCTAGGACATTGGGTCTGTATGCACAGGAAGAGGAGAAAGATCTGAAGACAAGTTCCATGTATGACGTGGGCAGCATGAAAGTATCGAAAAGCTGCCCAGGAAGCCTGACTTGTTGTTTAGTCTTAGAGAGAGAGAGTGGCCTGAAGATGTGAGGCCAAGTGAGGATCTGGAGCCAAGACAAGAGCTGGCTCTCGATCTTCATTTGACCTCGAAACCCTTGTCTTTTTGTTCCCATTATCTATATATATATTTGGTTCACTTGGATTGGATATTCTGAGGAACAGGTTGTTGGGCACAAAACCATCCCTGATTTACCCAAGTTAGTTTTCTGGCTGCCCCTTTAAATATGTCTCCTGCACTCTGTATTGTGACCAGTGAGAGAACATTTAGTCTTCTGCTCCCTAGAACGTTAGTTAGGTCATTACTGGAGTAGCCAGTGCTGCCATGTTTCTCAGTATAGTGCTTTGCAAACATCTGCAAGCTATGGTGGGTATTCAATTGATATCAGCCACTATATTTGAACAAGCAAATTAATAAGCAAGAAACAAATGATAAGGAAAGTCTATAAATCTGGAAGATTTACCAAGAAGTTGGAAGATGCCAATGCTTCAGAACAACGTTATATGAAGAAGGGGTAAACCCAAGAGTCCTAGGTTTTCACCTGACGAGCCGTTGATGGAATTTGGTGAGTATGCTGAGATTTCTCAAGAGGCTCAGGACCAAAGGTCTGATTTCAGCCTCTGGAGTAGAAGGACACCACATGGAGATGAGCCAGGATGTGGGTGTTTGCCATGGATGGTGAGGTCTAAAACTGGGGAGGTAGGAAGACCATGGAATTGATAAGCCTAGTGATTCTCAAGCACAGCCAAGGTTGAAAACTTATCTTCATTGAAGAATATGGTAAACTTCAGAGCAAAGACTGGCTACCACCTCACATGGAGGCAGAATCCTGGGGTCTCCTGACGATTGTCACATGATAAGATGCAACAAAACAAATCATAATGATAACAGCACAATGACAACCATGGAAAACAGTTGTCGTGGTTTGAACCTAAAATGCCCCCCCCACAGGCTCTTGATTTGAATGCTTTGAATGCTCTGCCCCTCTAGTAGCGCTGTTTTGAGAGGTTCTGGAAACTTAGGCTACTGAGACTTAGCTGGAGGAAGCAGACCACTGGAGGAGGATCCTTGGGAAACTCTCTGCTCCAGTCTGTCACTGTGTGAACAATCGTCCTTTACCCCATGTGGCCACAATGGTGTTCTGCTCAAGTACGTGGGGCCAACAAAATGTGTGCTGTACTCTCTAAAGTCATCAATCAAAATAAACTTCTTCCTAAGGGATTTCTATCAAGCATTTTGGTCATAATGACACTTAAGTAACTAATGTGTCAAAGTGACAAAGATGAAAGCACAGAGCTCTAAACTATACGCCCAGATGTGTATATCTGGGGCTCAGGTACAAACCTGAACCATCCCCATAATTCTCTTAGAAGCATTGTGCACAACTAGCCCCAGTTGCAAACCTAGATTAGAGTTGGTGTCCTTACTATGTGCTTCAATATTCCCTATGAAAACCTTGCTACATTAAAAAGGAATTGCTTCTTGTTTAACATGCACCTTCTTGCTGTCTGTGACCTCCTTGCAGACAAGGGCTCTGTCTTGCTTACTCAGTGCTGTATCCTCAGGATTGAGCAAATGCCTGGCACAGGAAACAAAGTCAATATATGTAAAATTAATGAAGAGGTGGGTAAATGAATGGTTGAGTGGCCTATTTATCACTCTCTCTGTTTTTAGAAAGGTACTGTCAGAATTGGAGGATTTGAACATCCCAGAGGGAAGGGGACCGCTGCCACCACCATTCTCCCGAGAGAATGATGCCACTTCAGTAGAAAATAGAAGCCTGACTTGAATGCAGGATCTATTTGACACAGACTCCCCAAGGAGTCTGGCGTGCTGTTTTGTTCATAATGGATAATAATTTTAAGAAACTTTGAGATAGATAGATGAATGCTGTCACCACTGAAGAATATGCATGCATCTTTACCTAAACGAGTCACAGAGAAATGAGGTGAGTCCCCTCCCCCATAATCCCAGGCCATTAATCTCAAGATGCTGAGGTAAAAGGAGTGCTGTGAGTTCCAGGCCAGCCCAACCTAATCAGAGAGCCAATAACAGTTTGGACCATAGATCCTGTGTCAAATAATAATAGTAATAACAACAACAGCAATAACCTAACAATGAAATCACAATCACAATGAAAGCACAATGCAAAAACCTCTAAGGTGGAATTTCAGATAGTCTGCTGCCTGGGTGCAGAGATACTGTGAAGAAAATGCAGATTTTATAAGGAAAAGTAAACCAATAATTTTTTCCCATTCAACCTTCTGCAAGTCAGGCACTACTCCAGGTATTTGGTAGACATTAATGAGCAACAGAATCATCTGCCTCCTTTTCTGTGATGTTCCCTGAGCCTTATAGGGCAGGTGGGTGATGGAGATGTCGCATTTATGGCTGAGCTCTCTCAGCCCACACCATTCTCAACACTATGACCACTGTCATCAAACACTTTCTAGTGTGACACAAACTGAAGGAACAGACAGTACCAGTCCTAGAGAGGACACAGACCAAGCAAAGCTTTCACGAGTTGCTTTGGTCATTCTAAAATTCTGTAACCCCTTTGTAAAGCAGTTTGAAATCATTTTATGAAATGTACACTAACCTTACAACTAAGCAACCTTGTCCCCAAAGAAACAGAGATATATATTCGATGGACTGAGCTCCCAAGGTCCAGTCGAAGAGCAGAAGGTGGGAGAAGATGAGCAAGGAAGTCAGGACCACGAGGGGTTGGTCCACCAACTGAGACAGTGTGCCTGATCTAATGGGAGCTCACCAAATCCAGCTGGACCAGGACTGAACAAGCATGTGATCAAACTGGAATCTCTGAATGTGGCTGCCAATGGGGGCTGACTGAGAAGCCAATGATAATGGCACTGGGACCTATCTCTTCTGCATGTATTGGCTTTTTGGGAACCTAGTCTATATGGATGCACAGCTTCCTAGGCCAGGATGGAGAGGGGAGGGACTTGGGTTTCCCACAGGACAGGGTACCCTGCCCCCTCTTAAGGAATCTGGGGGAGGAAGGAAGGGTAGTGGGGTAGCGGGAGGGGACTGAGAGAAGGGGAGGAAGTGTAAATTTTTGAATGAAAAATAAAAGAATATAAAATAAAAAAAAGAAAAGAAAAAAGCCTTCTATATTCATGAATGTTCATCATTGTTCATAATAGTCCACAACAAAAATAACCAAACAAATGCCCACTGGTAAATAGCTAAGCTGCTCACACAGGGGAACAAGGGAACAAAGTATTAAACTCCCAGAAACATGAATGATTATTGGGGAAATAATAGCTAACAAGTCAAAGAAAATACACCAAAAACCGCATTGTATTATTATGCTTCTATGAAATTCTAGAAGGAGCAGGTGAGGTGGCTGAGGACAGTGGCTGGGGAGGAGATGATGGTTTTGTGACTGTGTTACACACCATACACTTAAAAGAATGAATTTTGGGATGAGTGAAACCTGAATCATCTGGAAATAAGACTAGAAAATAGAAATGACCATGAGCATTCAAGCTGTTGGCTTGAATATCTGGATCAAACACACACAACAAGAACAAAGGTCATTTTGTTACCCTTTCTCTCCAGTGTACCTGTAGCCTGCTGGGTCTCACTTTCAGAAGAGATGCCTCTTCAAAGACCTTCATCAAAATCTTTCTGTCTTGTCTTAGTCAATATTCTATGGGTCTCTTTTGTCTAGTTTTAATATTTGTAAACCTTTAGTGTTAGGTGTTGGTATTCAGGCATCAGTGCTTGCCTGTCCTAGGGATCCTGACAGGATACATCCTCAGCTGTAGCCACTAAAAGACCTCCTGTGTACATTCGCTACATTCCCTTTTAAAAGGTGGGCCTTGCCCACCTCCCATCTCTCTCTCTCTCTCTCTCTCTCTCTCTCTCTCTCTCTCTCTCCTCTCGCTCTCGCTCTGGCTCTTGTTCTCCCCTCCTCTCTTTCTTTTCCACCATCCTTGTTCCCAGGGACTGGTCTCTGACCCCCCTCTATCTCTTCTATGCCCCCCTCTCTACCCCTTTCTTTGCCCCATTTTCTCTTCTCTTCCAATAAACCTCCCATGTGAACCCTGTTTATGGCACGACCCTCTCTCTCCCATCTATTTTTAAATAAATGATAACAGTAGGAAGGAATAACATGTTTCGTGTCCATCGGAGGCCTGGCCAAATGCTCAATAGCAAAGGACATACTACGGGCAAAATGTGTAACAGATTTATATAATAAGAGCTATAGCTGGTGCCGGAACCTTGGGAAATGAAGGCCAAGGAAACCTGGTGAAAACTTGCCCATGTGGACTCTCTGTAATGAGAAGGAACAGTGCAGAAATATGACTGGACAAAGCTTTGATCTTTTGTCAATTCAGACATAGCAGCAATTGATTCATAGGACTAGGAATAGACTGAATGGGATATTTAAGTGGAGTCTGTGAAGTCTATATAGATTCTTCTTGTGTCTCTGTGTAGCTTTTCTTTCTCTGTGTTTTGGTGAGACCCCTTTGCAGGAACAGCCTGCAAGGATGATGAGAAAGAATAACATTTCTAGGCTTTGTGGCTTGACTTAGGGGAGAGATATTGTAGTTTCCATGACCCACTTCAGAAGGAAATGAGGTACGGGAGACAAAAGGACAGAAGGTCAGAGATGGACATGCTTCCGGGGTCTTTCAGTCTTCTTCGGTGCTATGTACAGCATGCCGAACAGTCATACTTTGGGATATCATTGTCCGAGTCCCATCAGAGTAAGAAACAAAAGAAACAGGATTGGAACGAATGGGAGAGAACATGTAGTAAACCCTGGGGGAAGACATCAAAGGGAGTTTGTATCAGGAAGCTGAAGTGCGTTCAAATCAGAAGCTGCAATGCTGTGGAGACCTTGTGCACACCGTGTGTTTGGGGGATGAACCAACTGATGCTTATGTAAAGAGTGCAAATATGTAGTTCAACACTGGTGAAAATTAGAGTCTCATGACTTTGCTGGATCTTTGAGTTGCAGAGATCAGGAGGCATGGAATGCTTGTCCTCAGATGATCTGGTGAAGAATACTCTAGCAACTCTTACAAGCCAGAGATTGTCATAACGGAGCTATATATAAAATGTAGTGGCAACCAGATAAAGGAGCAGTTAATTCTGCTAAGAATTTCAAGAGTGCCCTTCCAAGTGAGAAGCCTGAGCTGCAGTCTTTCAGGTGTGGGCATGTAGAGGAGAGCCAACTCCGGAGGTAGGCAAAATGTGAGTAAGTGGCAGGGAAAGGAGAGAATGGCATCTTAAAGGCTGTCTAGGGTCAGAGAAGAACTGAGCAACTGCCTTTTGTTCTGTCCCACTTGAAGGTAGAATGGAACAGGCCAATAAGCAGGATGCGAAGGCTGCTTCAAGGTCATGATAAGGCCCCTTTTCTGAGCCCCTCACACTTCTTCCTACTGGTGTCTGCACAGGCTACTCAAGGCTTTCAACTACTTCTCGTCTTGGAATAATTGTGGTGGCCAAGCTATTTCACTTGGAAAGTTATCTTGGGCAAACTACAGCCTGTCATGAGATTATGGGAGGATGTAGCACCAGCCCTGGTATCTTCAATGTTATGTTGTAAACCTTCTGGGGCCAACGCTTGGGCTTCACCCAATTTGTTTCCTCTTATCCTTTGCTATTCCTGCCCTCTTTATTTCTCCAAGACTTAAAATTTTCTCCTGAGAGGCCTTCCTCTGAGAACCACAGACATCCAGTTTCCGTGTTGGGCCCTGCCTCTAGCAGACCTGTCTGAAGAGATTGGGGAATAAGATGATCAGAGTTGTGTTTCCGGATGAGAATGGAGTGGTAGACAGACCTTAGCAGAGGGAGAAGTGTAGGGATAGTAGATTGGAGGGTTCCTGAATGCCTGCATCAGGGCCTTTATCATGATTTCATCTCTTGAGAAGATCATCATAGAGTATGTAAAGCAGGAAAAGAAGTCTAGGCTGATCCTCCAGTTTTGAGGGTGACAGGGTGGTCCTCAATGTCATGTACTGTAAGGACAAGGAAATAAAGAAAGCCGCTCAAGAAGGCAAAGGCCAGAATTAATTCAGTCCACAGCCTCTTAAATGGTGACTTTCCCGTGAGATACTACTTGGGAAATAGTTTGAGATCAGATTCTAGGTCCCCAGTATAACAGAGCTGGGCAGAAACACTGATCTGGGAGGCACCGGCATTTAAACACTCATTGAAACCATGTCCATACATGGAGGGGAGTAGGCTGTGAGCGAGTTCTAGAGACCAAATGCTTGGAGAGCTGTTGAATCAGGGAAAAGCAGCTAGAGAGATCACTGAAGCTCCAAGGGAAAGAGGCAAACCTAAAAACAGCTGCAACGCCAAGCAAGGAAAAGGATGAAGAGGAGATGGCTCCAGATAGTCAGCGGGTCAAGGAGCCAAAGGGGCTGAGTGGCAGGAACGGACCAAGGTAGTCTGCAACTTAGAGGCTCTAGATGGTTTTGATGAATATTTCAACCCATGAGCTACGTAGGGAACATTTGAGTCTACAGGGAATGGAAAGTGAGATGGGAGAGGCAAGATACTTCCAACCATGAGCCTTCTGCTTTGTGATTTTTTCCTTCCTATTAAATCCTCCAAGTTATTTTTATTCTTCCCAGTTTCTGTCTAGGTCGTGGAAAGAGTGAACTGTCAGAAAGAGGTACCATGCACAGTGAGGAGCAGACAGCCATGATCCTTTCAAACAGAGTGGGTGTGATCTTAGGATACCTTCCATGCCCCATGTCACTCAGCAAACAGCACCTCAGCCAGTCTATGCAGAGTCCCAAGGATGTCTTCCCCTGCTGCCTTGCACAAGCAAGCCTCTCCCACTGCACACTTAGAATCAGTCATGCTTTTAGTAGATGCTTTGAAGGGACCTGAAAGTCACAGGTACCCCAGGATATAAAAAGTGCATTTCCCAGGGCATCCCAGGGACTCAACATTTGTGATAGAATGGGCAGGAATGAAGAGTGTGCTGCCTCCAAAACTGCTGTTTATTTAATTTCTCCTTTTCTTTCAGATCTCCTCCTTTCCTTCCAGTGGCTATTTCTTTGTGTTTAACTAACTTTGGTCCTTATTTTTATAGTTTCTGCTTCCAGTCCTACAACACACTGTTTTAATGTTGGGCGAACAGTTCAAAGGACAGATGGATTTTACTAGTGGTCTTGGCTCTTGTGCCTCCTCAGGTCTGATTGGCTCCCATGATTCCACAGTTTATCTTCCTGCTAGGGGGACCTGGTGCTACCAGGGATGGATGACATATTAACATCTCCAGCTTTTCAGCTTTACAGAAGGAAGAGAGCTAGCAGAAATAGGGAGTCTACCTCATACAGCCTCATATAACCAGATGGACCATAGCTGGCTCCCATAAAACTTCTAGACATGGATAAAGAACGCCACTTGCAAGACAAAGGATCTAGCTTTTAGAATCTATGCCAAGTGGCCAGAAGACACAAGCTAGAAAGGCAATTATATTGAGGCCCTCTGGGGCTTGACTGACAAGAAAGAAATGAGAGATGGAGAGAAGCCAGCAACCATTTTCTTCTACTCTAGGTCCCCCTGCAGGGAGCCGTGCTGTTTCCTCATGCCTTGTTGTGAAGTCCTGACCCCTTTCTTTAGTATGTCCTTTCCTCCACGTTAAACAGAGGACCCTGAAAGTCTACCTTTGATACATTTCTACTTCAGCCTCATACTTCTGAGAATCCCAGACTAAGTCAGAGACCTGAGCTTGGAAGAGAGTTGATTTTAGGACTTAGTAATGGAATGACTTCGGAAGATCAAGTTCAAACTCCCACCTGCCTGAGAAAATAATCTATTGCACTCTTAAACATGCCTAACATGGGAATGCCCATTACTCTGGTAATTCCTCTGTTTCCCTGTAGAGAGTACTGTATGCGGACATTTCTTTCTTGCATTGATGTCGTTACGGCGAGCCCATCAGAGATGACCATTCAGACATAGTTTATAGCCAATTGAAAGTCTTTATTCCAGTCAGCTGGAACTACACTAACATATTTGGGACTTAAGTGTAGTTCTGAGCATTAAAGCAAGCAGCTTTAATGGTAAAAACTACATCCTGGTATCTCACTCTACAATCAGGAAGTTAAACTGCTGGATAACATAGAGAGCTAAAAATCTTCTACACACAGATAAGCACTGAAGAAGCCAAGGAAGTTAAACACACAGATTACCTCTTCAGTGGAATAAGGTGCGTAGCTGCGCTTCTTGGAATGCTAGAAATGATGCCCTTTTACAACCTGGTGGTCCTTTGCTATCTGATGAGTCGGGCTTTGCCCGTATCTCCCAGAATTTATGCTTTTACTTACCCTTTCTCCCTAAATCTTAAACATTGTTTTTAGATGATAAACCCACTCTTATGAGTAATGTCTCTTGTGCTTTACAACAGCCAAGTGATTTCTATGTTATTTTAGGGCCAGGCCAATCCCAATACCCACAGGCCTTATGTTTACCTTAGTCAAGGCTCCCTGGACCCTAGATCTTGGGCGCTATCTCTGAGTCAGCAGTGCCTATGCAAAGAAGCCAGAAGTACTTTGTTAGGAATCTCAATATAAACATGTCTTAAATTGTTGTGCACTTGGGTCTGAGTGAATTTTTATCTGAATACTTTTTTCAAATTGTGCTGTGCTTAAATATGGCTAAAGTAAAGTAAGGTGATCTACATTCATAAAAATTGCAGGACATTGTTTAGAACTGAACTCTTGCACTAAGTAGATCCCAGCAGACCAGACCAAACCAAGCTGGAGTCAATGGTGCTAAATGCCACTCAGTCAAGTCAAATGTCCAGCTAGGAGATTCCAGAACAGGCCAGAACTTCTGAAAGGGACAGATTCCAATCTACTTGTATGAGTGTAATGAGAAAATCTTCTCTGTTTTAGTTCTCTTCAAAAGGGAACTGGGAGATTATAAGAGCTGGAGAAAGGGAAGGAGTCCTATGCAACTTCTTCTGGATATGACGTGGCTGCTGCTGCCAGCACAGGACTTGCACACACATGCACATGACATCAAAGTAGGAGGAGGAGGCTAGTGGAAAGGAGCAGGGTCTGTAGGAGTGAGGGGGCCTAAGAGAGACTAACGGGGTGAAGATGTTATACATTTGAAATTGTCAAAAATTAAATTGAGAGAATAGTAGAAGATAAACTAGGCAGCCATATATGAACATTGCCTTCTTCTCTATTGTTCTATGTCTTTATTTGTGCATTAGTGACATGCACCATTCATTTATACCAGGAGGGAGCACTCCATGTATTCTGTAGAATGAGGCTGCCCTCATCAGTAAGCTTCAAATCTAAACCATTTTGGTCTGTAACTAAATCCATTGTAATTTTTCCTTTTGACGCTTCTTGTACTTGAATGTCAAGCCTTAAATAAATCATGATTCCACAGCACCCATCTGGGAATCATAGTGCCAGGAAGAGAGACTTGGCTATCTTTCTACCGCCTTCATCTGTTTGTATGTATTATTTACAAAAAGGTATTGTTAACCAAAATAAATCCATTTATTTAATTAACTTTCCCAGTTAACCAAGGGATAAGTGCTACTTTGTCTGCTCAATTGGTTTGTCTACCTCCCTGTGCCCCAAATGAAGTTTACTTGAGTTGAATACAAGAAGGGTGAGCTATTATGTAACGCTTCTCTAGAGAGTGTGCTTCAAGCTTGGTTGGTCACCAAAGCACCAAAGTTATTCTCGTACAGACACTGCCTACTCCTCTCCATTCATTGTCTACCTTCACTGTTCATCAAATTTGCCTGATTATCCCATTTCTCCATTTGTCGTTTCTTTATTTTTTTTTTTTTCGCCACAGGATCTCACATAGCCCAGGCTGACCTCAGACTTTCTGTGTAGCCAAAAGATGACCTTGAACCCTTGACCACAGAAGCTAAGATGGATTATAGGCTTGCACCACCATACCTGGGTCATGTTATATCTGTTATATCATTTTAAAGTGCTTTGTTTATGTCTGCCCCTTGTCAAAGTTAAGAACTGTTGTCTTCATTTTCTTGGTTTACCACTGTCTCTAATCATTGTGATAGAGCCCATAAATTTTGACTTTGTAGACCTAGAACATATATGGTATAACTAATATTCCCATTTCTCATTGTTTTTATGTTTGTATGTTTAATTTGGAGGACCTGTAGAAGGCTGGAGACTAGAGAGAGGCCGTTGGTGGGGATGGGGAAGAAGGATATTAAGGGTAGTGGTAGAACACATGATTTGAAGGAGCGGGAAATAAAGGTGAGGGGGTTTAAATGAGAAGGATGAAAAGGAAGAGCAGAGGAGGGAAGGGGTAATAGCTAACACTAAGGATGTTTGGAAAAGACACACAGAAACCTATTTAATAAGCTTCCTAAAAGTTTAATTGAAGTTATCCTGTATAGGATGATCAGATAGAGTTACTCTACATAGAAAGGTTCCTTCCTAAAGCTACAGGTTGCCAAATGAAGATCCCAGTACCAACTATAAGCTACTTCTCCTCCAATGGTTGGCCAGGGCTATCTCAGAGACCTCTCAAAACAATAAAACTATTGCCATCACTCTTTCCCAACAGTAGATGAAATTACTACACACTTTGGTCACAGGACATGGAGAAGTCAGATTGGTTTTGACCAGGAAGCTTCCTCCCTACTGACTAGCTTTCACAGATCTGGGAGGTGCTGTAAAGGCTGCTGGGGAAGAAAAGTCAACAACAGTCTTTAACTAGTTGTGAACTCTGTGAGCTACGATAATGATCAACCCGGCAAGTTAGTCCAGGGTCCAATAGTGGCACAGATGTTATAAGGCTAACCAACTGGTTTATAATTGGATTTAAGGTCTGCTTCACAGGATGAAGCACATTTCTGATACTGTAAATCTGGCCAAGAACCCATAGCTGAGAACTTTCTAGGCCCCAACCTACTACAGTTATTTTTGCTAAATAGAGATAGAATCAAACTGCCTTCAAATTTGTCTTTCTAAATCCAGATATTACAACAGCTCTTAGATCTTATCAGAGAAGTCTCTATGTGCAGTGGAAAGTGGCTAATATAGAAACTGACAATGGTCACAGTGTAGAAAATAAGTGTCTTGGGTAATTCTGAGCTGTAAATGGGACATTTAGATCATATTCCTTTATTGACCTTCCTAGAAGAGGGGCTGAAACCTTACTGACCATCCTAGGAGACCTGAGGTCTGGGAAGAATGGGTTGAAACGGTGTCTTCTGGACATAACAGGACCAGTGCACTCAGGAAGAGATAGCTGCTGTGGTTGCCTACACAGATCTGCCCAAGATCAAACCAGTCCATACCAGCATGGAGTAGGGAGGAGCTCATAAGCCCCACCCCTAGCTGAGGAGCTATGACAATTGATGGATTCCAGAGGAGGGGGAGTCAGTTTTCCTTAACAGAGTGGCCTCTGATAGGTTGACTATGGCCTCTCTAGTGGATGGTCCCATGCTTGTAAGAATACGGGTAGCACAAACTGAATTTAGTAAGTTATAGAAAAAAAATAGAAGACAAGAAGTTAGGAAGAGTCGGGAGGTAGATTTGAAAGGAGTTAGGGAGAGAACAAGGGGTGAATATGTCCTAAGTATATTGTACGCATACATGAAATTCTCAGGGAATTAATAAAATATATTTTAACAAAGAGTATCAAAGCACATGAAATTGCTTCTCTTTCAAGTTTGGATGATGATTGCTAAATGACTAAGACAAAGCACCTGGAAATTGCAGACTTGTGAAAGAAAATACAATAGTGGCTAAGACGTGGCAGCAGGGCTATTCATTAATTCTCCCCCTTTTCCTTTTAATTCTTGGCTCTCCTTTGTTTTCTTGACATCAAAGTCCTTTCTCTTCTAAATAGAGCTCTTCAACTTTTTCACAGGTCTCTGAAGATGGCCTCAGGGCCAGAATCTTTGCATCACACTCAGACATATTACCTATGCAACCTAAACTACTTTGAAAAAACATCCTTGAATGCAGGCACAATGACATTCTTATTGTCAATGTTCCTTAAAAGGCTTACCTTGACCTATTCTCCTGAACCAAAGTCTGACAGAGTCATCATTTTCTGTCTGAATTTTGCAAACATCAAGTGAAAAGGCATCAATACAGAAAGAGTGGAACTTAGTATTGGAATTTCATTTTCTCTTGATGGTGATAATCTTGGGCCCTTTCATTTACCTTGTTCATATGTGTTTCTAGTAATGTATATTCATCTTTCCCAAATAAGAAACAAAATGATAGTTTCACTTAAGACTGATAATAAAGTTAGGGGTTAAACTGCTGCAAGGTAACTCTTGCCTGACTAGTCTAAGGATGCCTACTTGTGTGGTCTGGTAAAAGTGAAAGGATCTTCCTGAGGAAAACGTACTCTTTCTCACCCAGAATCACATTTTGAGAGTGCAGATTTTTTATGTGTTAGTGAGCTGCAGCAAAACACCTAACACAATCAGCTTATAAGAAGGAAAGGGTTGAAGTTTCAGTCCATGGTTCTTTGACCTTATTGATTTGGGCCGGAAGTGTTTCACAGTAAGATCATACGGCAGAGGGGCCCTTTGCCTCACAATAGCTGGGTGTTGGGCTATACAGTTATAATTACAGCACTTGATATGTGGAGGCAAGAAGACCAAGAATTCTAGGCCCTTCTAAGTTCTATACTTTCAGGCCAGCCTGGGCTACATGAAACTGAGTCTCCAAAAAAAATTCAAATGTAAATTAAAAATATAAAACAACCTAAAAAATGATTTAAGTAGCCCCAACCATCAGCACCTCTGAGTGTTGCATTCGTTTATTTAGTCGTCAATTTGGCCAGTGATGCAGTGGGCTCCTGGAAGACTTTGAGGATGTAGCAGAGGGGGGTAAAAATCAAGATTCTCTTCCCGGGTAATGTTAAATGAACAAAGTTCCTTAAGACACCATAACAGAGCCTGTGACTCTTTCCCCATATAGTGAAAGGGGTTAGCCGATACAGGAACTGTAGACACAAAATCAGGCCTCAGAGTAAATTCTGCTTGCTTCACCATTTGATCTACTGCCCATTCTGCCTGAAAACAAAAGCAGCTACCCCATCAACTTACTTAAAAACAAACATCAGGAAGCAGGTACCAGACTCACAAGAGTCAAGTGAAATGTTTATTTCAATTTGAAATGGGAGCCTAAAACTACTCATTACGGTGTGTGTAAGAGAGGCCCCAGTTATACCAAGGAATTAAAACAAGGTTTAACCTGGTAGCCCTGGCTAATATTTACGATCACATTAAAAGCTGGTGATGTAATTGTAGAGGAGACTGAAGCCCTTTAACATTTTGTACCCTTCAAACACATGCCTGTGTGTGCACACAAGCACACACGTGCACTCACACATGTGCATGCACACACACATATTGGCAAAAACCTATTTTAATAATGTATCTGATATTACTATCTATAGTGGGTGAAGCTATGCGTTCTGGAGTTAGCTGGACTAAATAGCTTCCTATATTGGGTGACTGTAGCATGTATTTACTGTCATTCAGCATGTGACATGTCACAGAGTGTATAGCGGTCCTCTGGCTTCCAGTACCCAGAGGTAAGGAGTATGTGACAATGTGTGCTGGCTTGCTCTCGTTCATTTAGCAGCCATTAAAAGATGAATGGGAGGAAATGGTTCTCCATCTCTGAATCCTAGTTCATGTTGAACTGTGTTGCTGTAAGACCTATGGTTGGGGTGGGTGGGGGAGCAGATCCATCACTATCCTCCTGTGCTAAGGTGGAAGGATGACGGTGGGAAGTCATGACAAAGCTGCCAAATGGAAGCTCAATGTTGTCATCTGCTTAGAATCTACTCCTGAGACAAATCTTCTCTCTACATCCCCATTGAGGGAAGCAGAGGACTTGTTGACAACCAGCAATAGGAGGAAGCAAATGGAAAAGTCCACTATCTGCCTTTTAAATCGATGGCAAGATTGCCATCATAGGGGTGGTATTTGATTAGAACTGTACTGGAGAAGGATTGCAGAACAGCCCAGTGGACTGGGGCCCTGTCATTTGCTCTCATCTCCCCTCTTCCTCTCCAAATTCCCATCTGCAAGTTCATCTAAACAACACAGAGACTGAGATACAGTCTCAAAACCATTGCTTTAGGGCAGTTCTGCTGAGAGGATGCTCAACCCATTTAAATACTGCTTTCATGTCTAGCATTCTTTTGACCTAACACACAAGCCTACCATCAAATCCACCTTACCAACTCCATCTACTATACAGAACTAGAACGCGCCAGGACAGAGAAGGCCTGCATAATATATCAAAGTTAACAGAACTTACTAAAGCTTTATTCATCCCTTGTGCCTACTAACTTAACCCCTGGGATGGCACCATTCATGGCTTGAGACTTGGTTTTACTGCTCAGCTGTCCATTCTTTGAATTTATAATAACTAAACTCCCTTCTCAGCGCACAGCTGCGGGATGTGTGCACAACGCTGCAAAGTCACAGGGAGCGTTTATTGCCGTTATTATTGAAGCCGAGGTATCAAAAGCTATAAAATGGAAAGAGTCGCACTGTGAAACCTCAGGAGCAAAATGCTGACCAATTAATTCGGTGCCTGAAAGCTATGGATGAAAGCTTTTTAATATGAAGGAAAATTAATCCAGCTGGGTTCCAAGACACTAAGAAGTAAAATGCCAAAAAATTATGGCAAAATGAGCCTTTATCTTTGCTAAAACTCCAGCTGCACAAGGGATACTGTCTTTCTATAAGCAGAGTATTGTTAAGCAGTGTACTGCTCTGTGGGAGACCTGCTATGAAAGCAATTTCGTTCTGTCTCATCCTCATCTGCCTTGCCCTGTCAGTGTACCTGTGAGTGCCAGAGTGGAAAACCCTACACGGTAGAGTTAGCTTCTTCTCTGCTATCCAGCCTCCGCCTGATTTGGGGCAGGTCGTTCGTTCATAGACTAGATCCCTCCCGTCCCTTCGATATGAGACAGAAAGTGCTCTCTAACACTCCACCCACCGATACCTGTCTTAAACTTCACTTGCCCCCTGCCTCAGGGCACCTTGTGGATGGGAAGAAGGTGATGAAGAGGGAGGAAAGAAGCCAGAGATGAAATGAAGCCCACAGCGTGTCTGAAGTCTGCAACAAAAGCAGGAAGAAGAACTAGCTCATTTCTGCTCCGTTTTCTCCTGCCCGGGTCATGCTCAGATCTCTGAGAAGCGTACACAGTACTGAAGACCCATGAAGTCCTTACCTTCCTGCTAGACGGTCCCTTCAGTGAGATGAAGGACTGGAGCCATGGCAGCAGTGCCTACATTGTTTATAATTTTCTCCCTCTGGGGTCGCCCTTTGTCTCACCCAACCAGGTTCAGTCCTCATCATGTCTCACCATGTTCCCTTATTCTCTGGTGTGTAGTGGATATGGAGGTGGGGACATGAAGAGTTTTGCAGCTGAAAGTGTGGATCCAGGCTGCCTGCCGGTGTGCAGCCCGCGATGCTTTTCACCCAAGGCGGAGAAGGAGCTGAGGCTAAGAGGATGTAGTCTTGTGCCTCTGAGGGTTAAAGTGCAGGACTGTGTGAGTCAGGGTACAAAGCAGAGTCCTTCGAACTTAGAGAAGTAAGGACAGAAACCTAGAGAGGAGTCCACCAAATGTAGATAATGTTCTGGTGGAAGCTCCACTCCAGACCCTGGCATCTATAAACCCAAAGAGTCTGGAATGCTCTGATGGAAACTCCATCCCAAGTCCCCTCCCCTATCTCCTTACCCTGCCATGTCTCAGAAAGCCCACCAAATGATGACCCTTCCCCCAGAGATGCTCAAGACTACTCCCACAGGGTATTTAAACTGCCCCCCAGGAAACAGATATGTGGTTTTCTGGTCTTCCTTTCCTGGATCCTCTGAGGGTGGGGGGGTGGGGGTGGGAGGTGGGGGGGTGGCGGAAAATCATCTGGGAGCATTTTATCCATTAGACCTAGGCTTTTTCTTTTCTTTTCTTTTTTAATTTGGTTTGATTTGGTCTGTTGGATTGCTGTGTCGGTGGAGAGGCTTATCAGGTGCAAAAACTTTTCAGATAACTTTTTGAACATGAGATACATGTGACAAGACTGGCCAGGGAAGCCGATGGCAGGACCACTGACTTTGAATGGTCACAGTGGCACTAATTTGTATATCTTGGTTTTGTCACTGGTTATGAAAAACAATGCTAAACTACAGGTCTTTTTTTTTTTTTTTTTTTTTTTTTTTAGCTCTGTCCTGACCACCTAGATACCGAGCGGCCTCAAGTAACTCACAGTGTTGTGAGACAGACAGGGATACAGGGATGACGACCAACTCTGTGGAGCAGCAGTCAAAGCAGACTTCTGAAAGGTGGACTGCTCAGAGATGACTCAGCAAATCCTCTCCCCTTCTTTTTACCTTGAGCAGGATAGCCTTTTCATGTCTGCTGGGTTTCCTGGCATGCGATGCCTCTGTCGTTTAGAATTCTGGCCATTAGTCTTTCAAATACCTCATCATCAAGCAGCCAGAGAACGCTCAGCAAGCACAGAATGACTGTCATTTCTGATTAGAATGATGTCCGGGAGGGAGGTGTTCCTATAAGGAAGCGCAGCCGGATGGGCGGGGGGTGGGGGGAATGGACGGACTGGGAATCTGTTTCCACCAGGGAACCACATCGGTCCTTCTCCTCAGCAGCTGAAGCCACTCTTGCGCCTGCCACCTCGTCTTCGTTGTTCCTGTCAACATCTGTCTAACCTGGGAAAAAGAGTTTGCTAATGATTTCAGAGTCTGACATGTAGAGGAAAGTATGTTTAAACAGTTTTAGAACAATAATTAGCCACCCTTGAGGGAGTGGGGGGCTTTGGATTTGAAGAGGCTACTGGTGAGAGACGTTTGCATGGGAAAGAAGATTGGCGCCTTTGCAGATAGTTCTCTTTTTTTTTGGTTTTTTTTTTTTTGGAAAAAATGAATATTTACTATGTATAGAATTCTGCATGCATGTATGCTTGGACACCATAAGGGGGCACCAGATTTCATTACAGATGGTTGTGAGCCACCATGTGGTTGCTGGGAATTGAACCCATGACCTCTGGAAGAAGAGTCAGTGCTCTTAACCTCTGAGCCATCTATCCAGCCCACAGATGGTTCTCTTTAGCCAAGATTTACAGACATGAAATTGTCTCTAGTGCATGCTCCTTATTTCCCTCCCTGGATCAGAAAATATTATTTACCTCTGTCCTTTCAAGAAAAGCACTTAAACTTATAAATGCCCTTTTTCATTGCTGTTACCTCCGATTGGCACCTAGGGTTTGAATTTAGTCACCCTGGACCTGAGTCCCATGAGACCTCAACAAGTTATCTGAATGACTGCTTCCTTTACTGCCTCAATTTTCATCCACAAAATGGGACTAAGAATTGTATCTGCTTTGTAGGGTTGATCAGAGAATTCAGGAACAGAATCTATGTTTTAAAACACTGAGAAAATGTTACTTTACTCTTGGGATAGAACATATTCTTGGTATGTTCTTAAAGCCATGGCTCTGATTTTAGGCAGTAGGTATCTGACCTCAAAGAAACCTAGGCTTCTAAGATATGGGTTTTAGGCACTCTTAAAGTATAATAATTTCCATTGAAGTCTATTTCTAACTGATAGATCGCATGGTGTAGGTTTTAATCTTGTTAAGCCAGAGTTTCTTTTTATACAAAGAGGGACGACTAATAATATCTCCCCCATATGTTTTTGGGAAGATGAAGTGAGCTAATGTATGCAATTTAGCAAGACATTCAATAAAATGGCCAGTCTTGATGTCTGCTGTGCTGGAGAAAATGGCTCTCCCCACCATCTGCAGAGACAGTTGCCTTGAGCAGTCAAGTTATGCAGACTATCCTTGAAATGGGACTCAGTGCAGCCACAAGGATATCAATTAATTTATTGCAAAAAGAAAACCTCCTAAGAAAGAAGAGCTGGACTAACCATTCACTTTTCTTGGAATTTGGATTGGGAAAACAGCAAGACAATTAGCCATCAACAGTGCACTAACCAAGCTGAGAAAGATAATGAAGTACAGTCCAGACCATGAGGGTGCATGACAGATTTCAATTATGAATCAGCAGAAGCTGTGACTGTGAGAGCAGATACCCACAACAGGAGCAAAGGACAACAGGAAGAGGGGAACAGATCAAACATCTGAAAGTATTTGAGCTTCCTCCTTAGGTAAAATCTTGAGGAAAAAAAAGCCCCCTTCCCTCAAAATTGACCATGACTTCTTCAGAGCATCGTCTGGCAACTGAGAATCTCTGGTTTCTGATGTAGCACTGTTTCCCCTAACCTACAATACTCCCTCTTCCTCCACCCTTCCCTTTTCTTGAACTAGTTTATAAACAGTTTTAATTGAAATGTTTATACGCTGAGACCACTCCCAGCACAGCAAAGCTGTCATCATTGACTTGGATATGCCTAGACCACTGGAGTCAAAGCATTCAGAGAGAAAGTGGAATGTGATGAGACGGCTGAAGGAGAACTCAAAAGACCCAGACCTAAATGTGTAATCTAGCAGTTTAAACACATGCCAGACACTAAGCAGAGTGAGGGAAATCAGACTAGTGACTTTATTGGAAGCCCTAATCAGAAACTATGCTGCTCACTGAGTGCTCTTTCATACAGAAGATGTCGCATGTCTGGTCAGAAGAATAAAGTTTAAAAGTGTCATGCTGGTTGTGTTTCCTTAGTACCTACCATCTAAGGGTAGAGACAGGAGACCCCAGCTAGAGACTCCTTCCAACTGCTGAGATGATGTGCTGTCCAGAGCAGAGAGGACTCTCCAGTAGAATATATACATATCACCACCATCACCCCCACACCCCCACACCACCCCCACCATCTCCACCCC